>JACYXH010000162.1:152500-245000 GCA_026745465.1 Lota lota
AGCGCTGGGATGTCACCCGTGTCAGGGGAGGTCAGGAGGGAAAAAGGTGTGGAGACGAGTTGATGGCTTCGAGTGACAATATCAACGAAACCCCCGAAAAAACAATAAACGTGTCTCGCGCAACTTGAAAAGACAAAAGAAAGGTTGGCGACACGAAGACTAACGAGCGATTGGTTCAGACAGCACGCCGCGGTGCTCTGCGATGCAGACTGGTGGAGGACGTGTGTAGACATGCAACCACGTGAAGGAGTTGGTGCTAAGGTCCTCACCTGATCCCAGCTGGCGTCGACACACAGTTACAGCGGCCTACGGCGGGCAGGGGGCGGGGGGCGGGGGGCGGGGAGCGCTAGGGCGCCACTCGTTCTTACCTTCCAGGCAGCACGTTCTCCACAGGCCGGAGTGGGTCATCACTTCCTCGTTCTTCTTGCTTGTCTCGTTCTCGTTGTTGGACTTCGACTTGCAAGTGCCGCGCGAGTACAGCCAGTAGTCCGTGCCCACCGCGATGGTCATGAGGCTGAAAGCCGCGAACGCGCCCACCGTGGTCAGCAGCATCTGGACGCCTCGGTCAAACACGCCCATATTTCCGCATTCCATGAAAGGGGGACCCCCCTTCCTCTTTATATACAGGAAATAAATATTTGAAAATTGACGGGACCAAAGCAAACTAAAAAATGGGGATGTGTCGGAGCGGGAGGAGGGGGAAGAGGGACGATGCGGTAGGAACCGTATGGTTGCGTTTGGGTGAAAACCGAACAGGAGAAACTGGGTTCTTTTTTGTTGTTGTTGTATTCTCGCACAGAGCACTTTCGGGAAGAAGAGCTATTTCTCTTGATGGATGTTGTTTTATATTGCACAAAAAAAAAAAAGGAGCAGGGCGATATTCAAGAAAGGTTTATCTTACAGCTGCAGCAAAGGCGCCGGAGTGGGACTATATAACCAAACTATAAAGAATGAACATTTGCCTGAGTGATCGCCTACAACGGCAGTCTCCAGCCTGTAGACCTACAACGGTATAGGGAGCAGAACGGAGACAAGCCTTGTTACCCTGTAGGTCTGCAAAAGAAAAGGCAACCTGTTTGTTGGCTGGAAGGGAGCTGATGATTTAAAACGCTGAATTAACGTCCACTCTAACGAACGGAGAACAGGGGGATGGGGCTGTCGTTAGAGAAATGGCAGTCTTAACGGCAGGTCCTATCACAGTTGTTGTGTTTTTGTCTTGCCCTGCGAGTCGATGTGTGTTACCGTTGGTTACCATTAAAATGCGACAAGGGCTACAGCATGCCTAGCGGTCCACAGGGATGCCCTGCACGCTGATCTTCTGCTGTGTGTTAGTCAACAGGAAACAGCGAGGAGACGGCAAATGAAGAATGGGGGGAGACGGGGGGAGGGAGGGGGGGGGGGGGGGGGGTATTCTGTATCAGTGACCAGACTATATAATACACGGTCGATTTTCAGTTCCAGCAATGTGGAGCCTGGGTTTTTAGAGCTATAACGTTACCGAAGTATTAGGCGATATCGTGGGACGCGCAATCCTGGTATGAAGAATGAACAAATAGGCTACCGCTATAGCGAATACATATATTCACGAATAGGTCGAACCGGTATGAGCTAAATCAAGCTAAATAAAGTGGAAGCGAAATAGAATTGAACTGCCGAGATTTCCTTTCTTCCTAAAATTCCGATCCCCAGTTTCCATATGTGGCTCTTAGCTGTGCGGGGCGGCTGCAGGGCGCCGGGGACTGGGCTCCGCGGTGAGGCGAGGTTCCGTCGACGGTCCGCGGCGAGAGGCGAGCATCCAGCAGCGGGGCGATGCAGACCATCACTCCACATAGAACCCCGAGAAGAGCAGGAGGAGGAGGAGCAGGAGCAGGAGGAAGAACCAGATGAAGCCACCACCGACCGATAGTCCTTTCTTTCTTTCTTTCTTTCCTTTTTCTCTTCTCTTTGGCCACTGTTGATGCTCTCTCCTGGGGGATAATCCAGTGCAATATCCCACCAGAGCTGAAGCCCCACTGGTTCTGCTGGTAGGTCGGCTACTGAGCTATAGCCCTTGCGCCATTAAAAAAAAGAATAACAAAAAACAACAGCGGAGCTTTTTGGATTTGAGCACAGAGTTGCACATCAGGAGGCAACAGCGTTAAATGGCCCAAACGTTGCGATCCCCTTCTTCTGCTTCTTCTTCTTCTTCTGCTTCTTCTTCTTCTCCTCCTGTTGGCACGCTGGCGTTCGACAGCGAACGGTTGTTCTTTTCCCGGGTGTAGGAGTGAACGGCTTACAAAATGATGACACAATCGGAGGAGGATAAGAAGAAGAGAACGAGCGACTGCGCGCACGCCGAGCTTCAACACAGAGCACCAGAGAGAGAGAGAGAGAGAGAGAGAGAGAGAGAGAGAGAGAGAGAGAGAGAGAGAGAGAGAGAGAGAGAGAGAGAGAGAGAGAGAGAGAGAGAGAGAGAGAGAGGGTTGAGGGTTCGCAGATCTCAACCGGTGTTGTCTCAACGTGGGCCTACACGTCCGGTCCCGCTGCTGTCAAGAAGGCTCAAGTAATCCCCCTATCTGGAAATGACATTTTGGAATCTATAGAGCGGGGGGAGGAATGGAGGAGGGGGGGGGGGGGGGGGGGGGGGGGGGGGGGGGGGGGGGGGGGGTGATGGGGAACTCTCTTTGAACGTGCGTGCGTGTGCGTGCGCGCCTGCGTGTTAGGGTAAGGTTTGGAGATGACGGATTACTGAATGAATAATTGAAAACTGTATCTGGCTCAAATGTTGCATTTTGCCCATTTTGTGCCATACGGTTGGACTGCTTGTCTCTGATGGGCCTGCATGTCCCAGACATAGGCCTACTTAAAGCCCATGTTTACTGTAGGCCGATCTGACAATTGACGAAGTGGTTGGGCTCACATTCCACTCGGACTATGCTGATTGATCTCGATAGATGCACAGGCAAGTGAATGATGACTGTACTATTATTAAATCAGTATTGAAATTCAATTAAAAAAATAAAATGGTTCTGATGATAGTCGTTTAGACCCGCATCAAACCAGGATCACGACTCTAGAGTTTGATTTGGCATGGTTTTTTTTCCTATAACCTCTCGTTCGTATGTAAACCGTGAATTGTAAGGAGATCTAAGTGATTGAGAAAAACCATCCCCGTACATTTTAGTCGTAACTAGCCGGCTACAGTGTCTTTAGCAGGCGCACTCTTTCGGCTTGTGGTTCTGAACGGACAGCTCCGTCCACGTTCAGTTAACCCCCTTCCCGTGTTGTGTCTCCCCCTAGCGGTGAAGATCTGCTCCTGCAACAAAATACACCAAAGTCGTTTAGCAGAAGAAAATAAGTATGTTTCATATCAGCCTCTATCTCAACATGAAAAAAGGAGATACATGGGTAGATTATTAGAGCTTAATCCAGATAGGATTCAGGGTTTGTCTTCAGTTTAGAATGGTTAGGTGTTAGGTTTATTCTGGTTTCGTTTTGGGATTATTTTATTTCCAGGTTATGTGCTTGTGGCCGAACCAAACGACCAATTAAGGCATAAAATGGCCCCAAACCTGCAATGACAATCAGCATTACAAAGTAAAGGTAATCACGTATACATAGGCTGCAAAATGGATCCATAATATCACTTAACACCGATTTTCAATGCTAGTTATACAGGCAAAGAAATATACCCAAGCGATGCTAAAGCACGCATGTATACAAAAAAATAAAAGCAGGACTTGCTCTGTATGAAAACGTCTCTGCCACCGTGAAGGTGACCCCCCCCCCCCCCCCCCCCCCCCAGCCATACGACCCAGCGAGGGACCCCTGTGACCCCTGTGACCCCCGGGACCTTCCTTAAGACCCCCTCTGATCCAGGGCAACCTTTGCTTTCATCACCCCATTATCCCCGACAGGCTAGAGCCCTGGAACCATGGGGGCCGATCTGGGACTGATCTCCAAGAGGACACCCAAGTCTGTCAGGTTTACCCCCCCCCCCCCCCCCCCCCCCAACCACCCACCCACCCTCCCATCCACCTACCCACCCCACCCTTCTAGCCATCCGGCATCCCGTTGGCCAATGCGTGCATTGTATTGCTGTGTCGTCCCCCCCCCCCCCCCCACCCCCGACCCCCCCCCCCCCACACACACATACACATCCTGCACCTTGTGCTGCAGCAATGCCAAGTCTTCCCGTCAGCTGGCTTTGGCTGTGTTGTCCTGAACGGCTCTTTCCTAACCCGGGGCTGTGATGTGTGCGGTTGTGCGTGTGCCGCTGATTGAGGGCTGTTATCAGTAGTATTATTATCAATATGCTTACTATGATGATGAGGACTGGTGCAATGCCGTAGAGAGGCGGCGAGCTGCAGGAGGATCTGGGATCTGCCGGAGGACATGGACACAGGTACGCGCTCCCCCAACCCCCCCCCCCCCCCCCCCCCCCCCCCCCCCCGTTTCATCTCTGCGCAGCGTGTGTGCTTCCCTTCTTCCTGCGGGACAAACAGACTCGTTCCAAAGTGGCCAATCAGGGCAAAGTGTTCCTTTCCGATACGTCGTTTACAACACACACACACACACACACACACACGTGTGAGGAATACAGCTGCTGCACATGTGGACCTCGTCATGCAACCACTGAACATATCATCCAACCTGATTTGTTTGAACTCCTCTACTTGCATTCTCTCTCTCTCTCTCTCTCTCTCTCTCTCTCTCTCTCTCTCTCTCTCTCTCTCTCTCTCTCTCTCTCTCTCTCTCTCTCTCTCTCTCTCTCTCTCTCTCTCTCTCTCTCTCTCTCTCTCTCTCTCTGGGCACAGAACACAAGAGCAGCGCAAATCGATACATTTTCAATTTACAGCAGCCACTTGCTCCCTCCCATCCTAATGAGATGAGTGCCAGCTGCCCGCCCCCCCCCCCCCCCCCCCCCCCCCCCCCCCCCCCCCGGGACTAGGCAGAGGTGTAGGTGGGGGTGGAGTATACCAAGCCTTTGGCACATTATTTTAAGGTGTTTGCCTGTATGACTATATGTTGGGTTTTCAAGCTGTACGGTGTCTGTTCTGGGAGTGGTTTTGATTGGCCGTTGCCAGCCAGAGGGGCTGGGTTTAGTGGCGGGGTTTGGGGGAGGGGGAGAGGTGGGGGGAATACAGATGTGCTGCTGAATGCTCGGTTTCCATAGAAACAGCGCAGAGCCCTCCCTCTCCTTGTGGCTCGCGCACGATCAAAACGGTTCTCATGTTCACTCGCTGTAGTTTAATGTGTGTGTGTGTGTGTGTGTGTGTGTGTGTGTGTGTGTGTGTGTGTGTGTGTGTGTCCCGCATGTCTGTCTGCCCATATCCACTGATACTCCTTTATTACGAGTATTATTATTTTGAGTCTTGTCATTATGAGTATTATTATCATGATACAATCATGAGTCACACCACTATAACACTAAAACCAACTCAGGGTGTAGCGAGTGTCACTGATTGATTGTTTATTCATAACAAATATTCAAACACACTTTTAGGAGAGACCTAGCCTTAACATACACAATGATACACTTAAATGAAGACCTCATTTTAAATGCAAACCAAATTAAAAACTAGAAGTACACAGTAGATGCACTGTAATTGTTAAGAATGTCTCTGATTATCTTAGCACCCAGAACAGTGTCAGATATGTCAACGTTTCTTATGATCAAATTAAGAACCTGCAGCTTACATAGGCAAATGGGTTTCAGAAATTAAAAACGGGGACATCGATTGTTTAATGGTCCATACATCAATAAAATATCCATTATTCTAAAAGGGGACATTTACAGTCTTGTATATTTTAACCATGCAATACTGTCGTAGGCTGCAGTATAGTAGGCCTACATGATGGAGAGGCACACTGACCTAAATCAGGAGAGGGATCCTCCATCCTCATCATCACTTAATGAACTATTTAGTATATTATTTATTGATTTATCAGGAGGGGGGATGGGGGGTTAATTATCTCCTCTCTACCCCACAATGGTCATCTCATTTTAAAGAAAGTTCATGATTTTGAAAAGTATGACTATTTTAAAATTGTATTAGGAGGAGGCTAAATACCCTGCAAGTTAATGTAAATGTTTAGTTAAGTTAATGCAAGCTAATGTAGGAACTACCTCCGCTTTATTTGCAGGCTATTCGTTCTTGCTATGCTTTTTGATGTAGAAAATGACTAATTAAAATCAAATCAAATTTATCTAAGATCCCCGCTCTTGGCGTGCTAAGATCCAATGGGGCGTTTTTTTTTTTTTTTTTTGGCCAAATGGCAAGCGGAACAGGAAAGGCGTGGGCCGGCGGCCACTGGTCATACTACTGGTCCTCAAGGGACGTTATATCCTGGTGAGGTCAGACAACACGTCGGCGATAGCCTATACCAACCACTTGGGGGTATTCGGCTCTGTGAAGAGTCTCTTGTCACAGACCAAAACCTTCTCTCTCTATCCGCGCGGTTCGGATACCGGGACGGCTGAACAACGCGCCGGCGTATGCGTACTTTAACCCAGTAGCCCTTGACCAGCCTTGGTTGACAGTCCGCGACGAGATGTTCTTGGTGTCCCTCTACTGGCCAAACCAGGGATGGTTCGCGGTCATGAACGACCTGTGTGTGAGGGCTTCTTAGGCGCTCCCGCAGGGCACCCACGAGTCCAGCGTTATCCCGGTCTACAGCAACGCAATTTCCGTTCTCTTACTTCCTATGAGCCGTGTACGAGTTAACAGTCGAGGAGAATAAGAACATGACAAAAGGAATGGCCACAAAGACATGGAGAATAAATAATGTTTGGACGAAGGATTTGAAAAAGCAATCGCCGAAACATATGTAACAGAACAGACCCTCGGCCTAACCCTACCCTATTTCGGAAGTCCCTCCTCTCTCTCGCCGTATACCTATGTAAGTGAAACGGAAATCGCTCCCTCCGAAGTACACTCAGAAGTCCCGCCCTCTGTCGCGCAATAACGCATGATTGGCAAGAGACGAGATTGAGAACGCCTGGGAACGAGGTTAGATGAGGACGTAAAACACCTCTCTCAAGATCAACTGGTAGAACCAGGCTAACATGTTTGTACCCCAAACTTAAAAGCCTGAATTCGTTTGCATGGGGCTTTTTTTTTTTAATATAAAAAAAGAACAGCTTTTTATGAGAATGTTTCATGGCACAATATAGCCTACTACACACACATACAAAGATGTCTTCCCTTTTTAAATGTCCTACACGTATGTCAGATTCCTATTCCTTACGCTCAGGCTAAGGTCCGGTTACATTTGGTTTACTCAACATAGGAACAATGTTTTAACAAATGAAATCACATTAAGTAAGACTGATCAATTACTTAATTTTGTTTTACCACTATAGCAAACAGTGTAGCATTCATCCATTGTGTAGGCTTAGAAATTACATTTTCACTTAGTGATGCAATTGTTTAGACTGAATATCTCATTTGAAGTACAACATTTCTGGGATTAATTTAATCAAGTTAATTAGTTGATTGTTCAGTGAATGTTCAGTTGAATACATCTGCCATAGGAATGTTACGGACGTACATTAGAGGTGTAGTTTATATGCATTGTTATTTATACTCTATTATGAATATAATGCCCTACCCTTAATCAGGAGTGTCCTGATGATACATTAAAATGTTAGATACATTTACCAACACATTGCCACATCTAAAAAGTAGTTTGCTTCAAGTTATTCGCTACAATAAGGCCTTAAGATAACCATACTATTTGGGCCCACACCGTAAATAACAGCACTTACATACACTACCAAGTGTTGGTCATTTTCCACAGGATGGCTCGCATTTCTTTTGGGGGTGAAACAAAAACATAGCATTTCACAAAAGTTAGCGGTTAGCTGGTCCAGAGCTATACCACCGCCATGAAGCAAGAACCCTTTTATAATCGTCTGATTCAGTATGAAAGATACAAATCAGACCTTGGTGATGTTGAGTTCAGGGTCTGTGCTAAAATGCACACCAACACATCGTTCAAACGAGTCGCTGGAGGAACCCCAACAACATGATTTGCGCGGGCGGGGGACAGGGGGACGGGGGACGGGGGGACTAGAGAGTTGAGGCAGGTCTAACAAAATGACATGCAATCTGTTAAGACTTTCAGGAAAGTATTAGCTTGGTCAGCCTTTGAAAGATAAATGCACATCGATACCAATAGATATCCATGTATAGATATATACAGGAGATGGTCATTCTTAGTTTTAAGAATGAGTGACCTGAACCATGGGTACATTTTACAAGTGGCGTTAATGCTTTTCAAAGATAAAATGGCACCAGGGTTTCTTGGGAAAAACAAACGGAGCAAAACTCCAGGCCGAAGGAGTGTCCTACGCCACTTTGAAACGTTTCATCGTGGTGAGATCAACCGTGACCAGAACTCTCCCACCTCATATCAGACACACAACAATCACATGGTAATACAAAATTATAAATAAGCGCGCACACACACACACACACACACACACACACACACACACACACACACACACACACACACACACACACACACACACACACACACACACACACACACACACACACACACACGTTCTTATTCTCTTTGATTTCCTAATAATGTGCAACATTTACAGCATCTCCTACACCTGCAGCCACCGACTGAGCCGTGATGAACGTGGTTAGGGGGGGGGGGGGGGGGGCAACGGGAGACGAGGTGGCTTCTCCGAGCGTGTAGTGGGGCAGATCTATGTACAGAAGGGACTCCCAATGCACCGGGAGAGGGTGTGGACGGCTCTGGAGTCATTTCTTCGCACTCTCCGCACAGTGCTGGAACTGGGCGAAGCTGAGAAACACCTGCTCCAGCGATATCTGGCTCACGCAGTAGTCTTCTATACAATACTTGTGTTTGGCTGCCTCCAGAGTGCCGAACACCTGAACGGGGAACACGTCACGGGAGAGATGGGGTAGGAGGAAAGAAACAAACAAAGAAGACGTTTGGTTTGCGTCGACATAGCTTCTGAGGGAAGACCCAAGACGACACTGACTTAAGAATGGAAGGTCTAAACGGACGATCAATAGCCGATCCATGTGCAAGCGGGGGGTTACCTGTGCCCAGGTGAGGCTTTTGTCGGTCAGGTGATAATGCACCATCCCCTGGTGCTCATCCTTCAGCAGACTTCCTGTCAGAGGGAGACGTGGTGTTTAGTGACAGATTACCCATCGGTCAATCCCGATGACCGATCCCCCGTACAAAACGGTCAACGGCCGGACGCTCCGCTGTGCCGAGTCCTCACCGGGGAAGGTGCTTTCTATAAAGTCTTTGAAGACCTGCAGATCGCCGTCCTTGTCGTCCGAGTCGGCCTCCGTGTGCACCTTCGCCAGCAAGGTGTAGCCGCTGCCGAACTTGCTCTTCAGGTGCTGGGGGCTGCCCAGGCACTTGAACTGACCGTTGACCATCACAGCCAGCCTGGTGCACAGAGCTTCACACTCCTCCATACTGACACCCCACGCACGCACGCACGCACGCACGCACGCACGCACACACACACACACACACACACACACACACACACACACACACACACACACACACACACACACACACACACACACACACACACACACACACACACACACACACACACACACACACACACACACACACACACTAATCATAAATAATATTTCCAAACATTATTTCCACGTATCCATTCGCATGATTAGAGCCCACCTGTGGGAGGTTATGATTATGGCCTTTCCAGATTCTCGTGTGCGGGTGACAGCATCCCAGAGAAGCCTTCTGGCCACCGGGTCCATCCCAGTGGAGGGCTCGTCCAGGAAGATGACCGGAGGGCCCCCGATGAGGGCCATGCCGGCGCTCAGCTTCCTCTTGTTGCCCCCACTGCGGCCATTTAAAAAGAAATCACATTCCTGAATGAGCAATTTCAACGTAGCATTGACAGCGAGGTAGCATTTTGACGTCAACACTCTTGATGTTTGGCTGGACGTCGGGCACTCCGCTGACCTGTAGCTTCGCACCAGCTTGTCCGCATGCGGCTCCAGGAGGAGGGACCGCAGCACATTCTCCACACACCCGCACACGTACTTCTCCGGTATTCCCCTCAGCCTGGCGTACATGCTCAGGGTCTCTCTGCCCGTCATGTGCTCCAGCAGGGCGTCGAACTGGGGACAGTAGCCGATCCGCTGCTGGACCTGGAACGGCATCAGGGACATGCCGCTCGTTGAGTGGCTCTTATGGGTTAGGGCTCTCTTCTGGTGCCCCCCCCCCCCACCCCTTTAAACCTCTAGGCGACGTCCCCGAATGCATTGACGTGCTAGTAGTACACGCCATCCCCTCGCGGTCCGGCTCATCTACCTTCTTGATGTCCCGCAGGACGCTGTATCCGTCGATGTAGGCGTCGCCGGCGGTCACGCTCTCGTCGCCAGTCAGCATCTTGAAGGTGGTGGTCTTCCCTGCTCCGTTGAAGCCCAGGAGACCGAAGCACTCCCCCTTCCCCACGGCCAGAGACAGCCTGTCCACGGCCAACAGACCCTCTGCACCGTACACCTGAGCACAGCACAAGATCCTGAGGGCTTTTCCCCATCCAAGCCAAACGTGCGTGTGTGTGTGTGTCCGTTTCTCTATGTTTCTATACGAGTCCGGGTGCATGTATAGCTGTGTGTGTGTGTGTGTCTGTTTCTCTATGTTTCTATACGAGTCTGGGTGCATGTATGGCTGTGTGTGTGTGTGTGTGTGTGTGTGTGTGTGTGTGTGTGTGTGTGTGTGTGTGTGTGTGTGTGTGTGTGTGTGTGTGTGTGTGTGTGTGTGTGTGTGTGTGTGTGTGTGTGTGTGTGTGTGTGTGTGTGTGTGTGTGTGTGTGTGTGCGCGTGTGTGCGTGTGTGCAAACAGATCCATTGTTTTGTTTTTTGCTCTTGAACTCCCATGGTACAGAAGGAACAGTATACTGGTTTTGAAAACCCGCCGCGTACCTTGGTGAGTTCCTGCAGGACCAGTGGGCTCCCGACCATGGATTCTATGACCGGCTGGCAGTCCAGCACCCTCTTCCTCTCGTCAGCCACGTCCCGGTCCTCTGGGTGCAGCACCCCGTCCTCCAGCAGGACCTTGGGGTGGAGGACGCGGTCACAGCACACACCCCGTCAGCACGCAGGCGGACGTGCTAATGAGCAGCACCAGCTGAACGCTGAGAACTGAATTGAGGACACAGCGCGCCCGAGTGCACACAGTGATGGTCTGCAGCGTTTCTACACCTCTAGGGGAGCTCTCCCTGCATATTTCCAACCGTACACCCTTTCAACATGACACTGTTATACAGTGGACAGGTAACCTACACTATACCGTTATACAGTGGACAGGTAACCTACACTATACCGTTATACAGTGGACAGGTAACCTACACTATACCGTTATACAGTGGACAGGTAACCTACACTATACCGTTATACAGTGGACAGGTAACCTACACTATACCGTTATAGAGTGGACAGGTAACCTACACTATACCGTTATACAGTGGACAGGTAACCTACACTATACCGTTATACAGTGGACAGGTAACCTACACTATACCGTTATACAGTGGACAGGTAACCTACACTATACCGTTATACAGTGGACAGGTAACCTACACTATACCGTTATACAGTGGACAGGTAACCTACACTATACCGTTATACAGTGGACAGGTAACCTACACTATACCGTTATACAGTGGACAGGTAACCTACACTATACCGTTATACAGTGGACAGGTAACCTACACTATACCGTTATACAGTGGACAGGTAACCTACACTATACCGTTATACAGTGGACAGGTAACCTACACTATACCGTTATACAGTGGACAGGTAACCTACACTATACCGTTATACAGTGGACAGGTAACCTACACTATACCGTCTCGTGATGGGAGCGGGTCTCGTGATGGGAGCGGGTCTCGCTCTTCATCACATGCCACAGCTGAAACGCGCGATGAAGAGCGGGTCTCTCTCTTCATCGCGGCACCACGCTTTCCGTACCTTGTGGCGCCGTCGGCACAGCGACTGGAACAGCCGCCGCAGCGTGCGGGCCCACTGCAGCTCCACGACGAACAGCAGGGCGATGAAGACCACGCCCTGAAGGGAGAAGGCCACCAGGTAGCGGCCCACCCCCGGGTCCGACATGGACAAGTAGTTCTCCTGGTAGGTGATGTCTGAAACACAGCACACACGGGCCGTGGGTACGCAGGGCCGACGCCTGGCATACAGTACACATACCAAAAGCACAAAGCCGTGCCACGGGGACACCTGTTGGCCGAGCCTGAAATTGCGACCGATGTTTTAGAAAATGCTGAGACGGTGACGCGCGTCCAATCACGATGGCATACACGGTAGCATGTATGCACGTAGCATCGCCACACAATGCTAAAGGGCTTCGGATCATTGCACTCACTGTAGATGGCGCAGATTGCCTCTGCGACCGGGTTGGATTTGCAGAACGTGATGAGCTCGTAGTTCTGGTAGAACTGGGAGAAGGACATCCCCAGGCAGTAGTTGGGAAAGACCAGAAACACCTTGTCCAGGAGATGAGACAGGTCTTGGAGCTGCAGCTCTGGAGGAACCATAGAGGAAGGCATCAAGACATGAAAAAAGTCTGCAGTCACCCATTTGCAACGGCTGATACGAACGACCGATTGGGACCACAAGCCTATCGATGTGAAACCTAAACGCAACTTTTCAACAGCATCATCATGGTGTTTTTCCATTCGTACATTTAATAAGATCTTTATATATGGGCATATGATGTGTCTCTTTTAATTAATTGTATTTATTCATTTGATCTTATCAATATATATTTTTTCTTCTAGTGTGCAATATCACTAGCTTGACATCGTCCAAGCTTCACAAAACCGGGATTAGTCTGGAACGTCTCAGCTCATTACGATTTCCAAGGGGAGTTACCAACGGGCGCAGACCAAAGCTTGTTCTACACCACTACGCCCATGACCCCACCATGGCCCCGCCCATGACCCCACCATGGCCCCGCCCATGGCCCCGCCCATGACCCCACCATGGCCCCGCCCATGACCCCACCATGGCCCCGCCCATGACCCCACCATGGCCCCGCCCATGACCCCACCATGGCCCCGCCCATGACCCCACCATGGCCCCGCCCATGACCCCACCATGGCCCCGCCCATGACCCCACCATGGCCCCGCCCATGACCCCACCATGGCCCCCCGCCCATGACCACACCATGACCCCCCCGCGCCCCCCATGACCCACCATGGCCCCGCCCATGACCCCACCATGGCCCCGCCCATGACCACACCATGACCCCGCCCATGACCCCACCATGGCCCCGCCCATGACCCCACCATGGCCCCGCCCATGACCCCACAATGGCCCCGCCCCATGACCCCGCCCATGACCCCACCATGGCCCCGCCCATGACCCCACCATGGCCCCGCCCATGACCCCACCATGGCCCCGCCCATGACCCCACCATGGCCCTGCCCATGACCCCACAATGGCCCCGCCCATGACCCCGCCCATGACCCCACCATGGCCCCGCCCATGACCCCACCATGGCCCCGCCCATGACCCCACCATGGCCCCGCCCATGACCCCACCATGGCCCCGCCACCATGGCCCTGCCCATGACCCCACAATGGCCCCGCCCATGACCCCGCCCATGACCCCACCATGGCCCCGCCCATGACCCCACCATGGCCCCGCCCATGACCCCACCATGGCCCCGCCCATGACCACACAATGGCCCCGCCCATGACCCCACCATGGCCCCGCCCATGACCCCACCATGGCCCCGCCCATGACCCCACCATGACCCCGCCCATGACCACAACATGACCCCGCCCTCACCGGGGATGTTCATGATGTTGACGGCCAGGAAGGTGGCGGTGCCGGAGATGATGTTGAAGATGGTGAGGCGCGTGTAGGCGGTGGCGGCCGTGGAGAACAGGAAGCTGAGCAGGTACATGAGCGGCACCACGGCCCAGCCGTACAGCAGCAGCACCAGCAGCACGTCCACCAGGTGGTCGTCAGCCACGAAGGCCTGGACTGCAAACGCCTGGAACACCACCTGGGAGAGAGAGAGAGAGAGAGAGAGAGAGAGAGAGAGAGAGAGAGAGAGAGAGAGAGAGAGAGAGAGAGCGAGAGCGAGAGCGAGAGCGAGAGCGAGAGCGAGAGCGAGAGAATAACAAGTCAGGAAGAGATTGCCCCCCCCCCCCCCCCCCCCCCGCGAGGGAGATTGACTACGTCTCCTCGACATGAGGATGAGGCTGATGATGATTCAGACGGCGTCTCACGGACCAGCATCAGCAGGCAGGGCAGCAGGAAGTTGACCAGGTCCCAGAGCAGCGCGGAGAACCAGAAGCTGGAGAGGTACACGCCGGTGACCTGCTGCACGTGTTTGGACTTGATGGAGCGCTCCGTCACCAGCAGCAGGGCGAACGTACTGGACAGGGACGCCATGCCGTACATGAGGTTGATGGCGACGGCGAAGCCCGTCTGACCCCTGGGGGAGGAGAGAGAGAGACGTTGGAGAGATGAGAGGCGAGAGACAGGATAACAGCGAATAACGCCAGGGGAGGGAAGATGAAACGTTGCTGTACGGAAACTGCGTTCATTATACAAAAGCTACAAATGCGCGCACACACACACACACACACACACACACACACACACACACACACACACACACACACACACACACACACACACACACACACACACACACACACACACACACACACCTGGCTGAACCAATGTGTTGCAATCAAATCCTAAAGCCCCCTAAAATCTCAAACAGATATGCATCATTTACACATTCCCAGTCCGCCCACATCGGTATTACTAAAGTTGTAATTCTCAGCCATCACATCCAGGACCTAGGGTTTATCTCCAATCCTCTCCTCTTACAGTTGAGGAAACGGGCACTTGCGTTGAATAAACCAACAGAACACATTGGAAATCAATTAAAAGCACATTTGCCTCCCATGAACAGGAGCTAGGCTACTGTAGCTCTGAAAGCCAGGGCCCAGCAACACAATGAGGAATTTGGGATTAAACAACTCATCTGAAGCCCAACGGACACACGTCGTCATGTGGGCGTATCCCTTAAAGCCCACCGCACACAGCCGTGACTGGACAGACATAAAACAATATTTTTGATTTTGCACGTCCAAAATAGACCTCTAGTCCTAGTCCTATCCGAGGCGAGCCAAAAAAAACACAGCCTGCGTACAATCGCCCTCTGCGGGGCCTTGCTCCGCTAAAACAACCTGATTATATTTCTTGTTCGGGGTCGCGCTACAAACACTGAACTGAAATTCACGCTCTGAGTGCTCGGGATTTAGCGTAGAGCCGGAAACTCGAGCGAGCGAGCGAGAGCGAGAGCGAGAGCGAGAGAGAGAGCGAGAGAGAGAGCGAGAGAGAGCGCGAGAGAGAGAGCGCGAGAGAGAGAGCAAGAGCAAGAGCAAGAGCAAGAGCAAGAGCGAGACTCACTCGGTGAGCTGGCCCTGAGCGACCTCCGAGAGGTTCCGGGGCATGGGGTAGTTCCCGGTCTGGATGGAGGCGTTGGGGCCGGCCAGGAGCTTGAACAGGGCGTTGTCCGCCATCATGAGGGCGGTGGCTGGGGTGTGGTAGCCCTCGTTGTTGAAGTAGGCCGTGACCTCGGCAAAGCGGTTGCTATGGCCGCGGAAGGCCGCGCCCACCACACAGCGCTCGTTGAAGGCCCCGCCCTCTTCTTCAGCTTGGGTTAGGATGTAGTCTGTGAAGTCTGGTGGGGAAGAGGACCATGGGGGGGGGGGGGGGGGGGGGGGGGGGAACAACAAAACTACTTATTTTCTGGCACTTACTTCCGAGAATTGTATTCGCAGATGTATTTGTTGATGTAATAATCCAAAAAGGTTTCAGGGCTCAGCCACTAGGGAGAGCCCTTGAGTCAGAGGACAAGTTGAGCCTAAATACCATAGCTATAACTGGATATTATATTGAACGAAAAAGCAGGCATTGTCGATCAAACATAATTAATTCCAAAAACACAATTTCCTTCTTGAGATATAATGGATCAGGGTTAGGGTTCTTCAACCTGTGCGTGATTTTAATTTGCCAGGAACTAACCAAGCAGCGGGAACCACTTCACACGTTCCCACCAGGGTTATCTCACTCTCCGGTGTGTGGAGAAGTTCTCCCACTGATGAATATTATGATTCTTTGAGACACGCTCGGATATTCATTTGACTGTCGCGCCGGACGTCAAGCCTTTGGCACACACATAAGCTACATATGCTAAACACACACATAAGCTACCGCTAAACATGGTCAGTTGATCGTTTATGATAGACTATGGACAACAAGAGTGGCTCCAATAAACACAGCAGTCTATGGTCAAATCCATACCATCTAATCTAAATTATACTAGTCTATGTTATAATTCTATCGTTTGTTGGCTGCACTAAAATATGACCAAAAAGTCATACTCTGACCCAGCCCAGTTTGGTAGCTATAGCCAGCCAGCTATAGCTATAAAAGCTAAATCAAGTATTCACGATAGCCCTGCTTTTCTACAGATTGTGGCCTACCATGATCCACAGGAAGCTTTCTCTGGGCCCACCAGGTCAACATACTTATTCATCGATGGATGCCAACCATTTTGACACAGTATAAAGCAGCACCACTGAATCCCGGCTCCAGGGAGCCGGGATTCAGTGGTGCTGCTTTATACTGGACCTGGACCTGGACCTGGATCTGGACCTGGACCTGGACCTGGACCTGGACCTGGACCTGGACCTGGACCAGGACCTGGACCTGGACCTGGATCTGGACCTGGACCTGGACCTGGACCAGGACCTGGACCTGGACCTGGACCTGGACCTGGACCTGGAGCATCCTGGAGAGCTGGACTCACCAGTGGTGTTGACGAGCCGGCCCAGCTGGGCGGCGAGCTGCGCCTCGTACGCGACCGCCAGGGCCGCGGACAGGGGGGCGGCGCCCGACTCCAGCGCCACGGGAACCCTGGTGTCGCCGTAGCGACCGAGGGCCAGCCTCAGCGCCGGAGCGGCGTGGTTGCTGGGGAAGGAGCGGGCCACCACCAGGGCCACCACGGTGAAGACCAGCGGCACCAGGAACTGGGCCACCATCACCTTCCAGTTCCTCCAGCTGTACAGCGCCCTCTTCAGGAACATGGCGTAGAACTGCTGCAGGTACAGCATGGCCTGGTGGGGGGGGGGGGGGGGGGGGGGGGGGGGGGGGGGGAACCAGGAGATGGATTAGGGAAGTGAGCAATATGCTTTACAGCCCCGGTACAGAACCTAGTTGACATACTACAGCTTTTAAATGACACTCTAAGAGGGTTGAAGATAAGGTGAGCTCATCTCAAAGTGGGCACGTAAAAAAGAAAAAAAAGCCTCTTTTTTTTTAAATGGTCAGCGTTCCCCTTAATGCATGCAGCAGCGCCCCTGCTGGATTACTGGCGCCACTGCAATCCTCCATAGTCAGCCATGGGAAGAATTCAAAGCAATTCATTTGAACAATAAAAAGATGATATCGGGCGCCCCAAATGCAACTAGTTTTAGTTACAAACACATCTGAGGCGTACCATACTGCACCCCCCCCCCCCCCCCCCCCCGCCCCCCCACACATTGTTAGGATTGTCATTGAAAAAAAAATCAAATAAAGTAGACTGTGGGAAAAACACTGACAGCAAACGCGCACTCCGCCATGGAAGAACTACAAAACGCACGATGACACCGTAGAACGAACAAACGGCGACCGGACTAAACGTGGGGAGAATGAACGCCCGCGGAAAAGCCCAAGCGTGTGCGCGGGCCGCGCCTCACCCCCGTGTTGAGCTTGATGTTGGAGCAGTCCTCGGAGATGAGCGTGCCGCTGTCGGTGAACTCCGTGACGTCCGTCATGCCGCTGCTGCTGCTGGCGTCGTCGGCGGCGACGGTCCAGTCGTTGGACCGCCGCTCGTGCTGGTACTGCAGGGCGGGCAGCTGGATGGCCTGGATGTCCAGGCTGGAGTCCACCAGCTTCCCCACCCTGGGCCACACAACATGGAAACACACGTTATCATTCCCAACGCTCCGGTGGGCTCACGCGTTCCACCGGCTCCCCCTCAAGCAGACCCGGCCGAGGCCTGGGCCTCTGAACAAACCCTAGACCCTGTGGTGCCACGCCCCCCCCCCCCCCCCTCCCCCCTCCCCAGGTGAGGCCGGGATTTACACCTCTTCATCCCGCCCCCATTAAAAGCGTATCCCTCAAAAGCTCCTAATCAGGAATCCATTTCTTTTGAGTTCGTCACACAGCGTGCTGTGATTTAATCACACGTTTAAAAACAATTACAATTGACTGCTTTCTGTTTGGTGTGAATGCTTGAGGGATAGATAATAAATATGTTTGTGGTGTTAGAAATCCATTACTAGCTGATTAGGGAAACGAAATAACTCGTTTTTAATGAATGCTTGAATGAGTACCACAGAAGGAGGGCAATGGCTATTTAACCAAATAGACCAAAGTGAACCGTCCCTTTTCAGAAACCACAACTAGATATTAACCTGTGACTCTAGTGACCAGTGGCTGTGTGCTAACAACTTCTGCTTCATCTGAAGATCCACCTGGAAGCTTTTTCAAAAGGAAAATGGCCAGAAGATCAAGGTGCATTCCTCGGTGTTCAGTGGGTCTGCGTGTCAAATCGCGCGGCTGCCTAGAAGAAGTCTAGAAGACAGACGTCACATTCGTTGCCGATGTGAAGAGCCGGGCCATGAAATTCAACGCCGGTGAGTCGGCCAGTGGTCAGTGCATTCGCCATGGGTCGGGCGCGCCCGGTGCAAAGCGAACACGGTGGTTCGAGCGCGAGATGCACTGTTTCTCGTCTTTCTCACGACTCTCTTCCCCGCTGCCGCCATTTCTCAAATCTTGAAATGAGTGGAGTTTTTTTGTTTTTTTTTTATGAGAATTTTAAAATGGGATGAGAACAAGGCACAATCTAACCATATGCATCTGTGGTTGTGTTACCTTTCAAACGTGTAGGGATAACTTAGTATACAAGTCCTAGGATAGGATACCGTTTACAAAACATCTCTGATATAGATATTGTATCAGCTATCAATTTGACATTGAATCCCGTGCGATGATATTGAAGTGATGATACTCGTCCCGTGCCGTACCTGAGGAAGACCTCCTCCATCGTGGTGACCGAAGCTCCATAGCTGGCGATGCCCAGCTCCTCTCGGTTCATCTCCAGCTCCGCAAACAGCAGCTCAAACCTGGCAGCAGAACCGACAACCCAACGGCGTTAAAGACAGCGCGAAATGGAAGATCCAGCTTGACACTCGTTTCGGTTTTTTACCTCGTCAGCGCAGCAATTTCTGTGTGATTGTAACCCGCAATATGGACAGCGTTCCTCACACCCCAAAACATCAAGTTAGTGATGTTTCCATCTTAACGTTAAGGGTTAAGAAATAATAACACAATGGCCAACAGCCCAGAGTGGAAATCTGATCAGCATCAGATTTATAATTTGTAGTCCTACCGATGGCTTTGACGCTGCGTACAGGAACGAGTCAACGATTAGCGAGGAAAGAACCACACAGGTCTGGGTGAGCATACGCTCGTTCCCTCATGGCTTCACTACAACATCTGCTAACAATATATCACTTGTCAAAAATGACTAGCGTGAGTGCGTCTGCCACGAACGTACATAAATCCAGTGATACTTTGGTCTTTGCGGTAAGACGTTTTGTACTCGCATGGCGATTCACCGTTTTATTGGTCCACAAACTTTCCCAAACCCCCTACTGACGGTGTTTGTGATTTTGAGTCGAGTCCAAAAGATGAAACTGCTTTGTTGCCATCGTTCACAGGAGTCATCTTGACTCATTACAATCGGTGACGGACGTTTTAGTGAAGCCAGGGGAGATGCTTTAACCACCCAGACCGCGATCGTCCTCAAACAAAAGCCTCATGGACCCAAGTCCTCCTCGACGGGATGACTTGTATCCCCCCCCCCCCCATCAGATAGACCAGGCGATGGTCCCTCTGGCCCCCCACGCCTCGTTGTAGCCTCACCGACTGGTGCTCTCCTTGGGCAGGATGTAGGAGAGCTCGGCGCCCGCGCAGCTCTCCATGGTGGCGTCCGGGACATACATGTGGACCAGCCGCGTGATCTCCGACACGTTGCACAGGTGGTCCTTCACGATCACCATGTGGTACCCGGCGCCTGGCGGAGGAGGAGGAAGAGGAGGGAGCACACAGTGGGTCGAAGAAGAGAGGCAAACGACGTCCAGCGCACGGCCAGAAAAGGTGGGGAATCGAACCTGTGGTCCCTACAGGGCATACTGCCGACGTGGTTAGTGCACTAGCGGGGTGAGCAGAGAGATGTTTCGCGCACGCACGCACACACGCACACACGCACACACGCACACACGCACACACGCACACACACACACACACACACACACACACACACACACACACACACACACACACACACACACACACACACACACACACACACACACACACGCGCATGCACACACACGCACACACACGCGCACACACACGCACACACCCCCACCCACCCACCCACCCACCCACCCACCCACGCACACGCCCCCTCTCCCTCCATCAGCACTCGTCGCCAGCTCACCGTATTTGTTCTTGAGGAAGAGTGGCGAGCCGCAGCACTGCAGCTCGCCGCCCGCCATGATGGCGATGCGGTCGCCCAGCAGGTCCGCCTCGTCCATGAAGTGCGTGGTCAGCAGGATGGTGCGCCCGCGCTTCTCCCCCTGCAGGAGGTCCCAGGTGGCCCGCCTCGCCGACGGGTCCATGCCCGACGTGGGCTCGTCCAGCATCACCACCTGATTGGACGCAAGCGGCGGGAGGCGATGGCAGCGTTGCAGTGTCAGTTCTTGCGTTAGCGCGGAAATGGGTTTTTTCTTTGGCTCGTTGTTTTAAGTAACGCATCGTGAAAGGATTTGTCACTACGGCGAGACGGTGTCGTGTTTGGAACGGCCTCAGCGTGGCGAACCCAAAATGGGCTCATCAGCCCACATCACGGTATGCTTACGATGCTTCAGGCCGCTACAGTACTGCAACTCTCAAAACGGCCGAGTATCGGCGACAAAGAAACAACCCCTGACGCATTCTGATGCCCGAGCCCCGTTCCCCTCCACACCCCCCTCCCACACAGGGCGCGCCCGGCCGCACCGGCCTGATGCCCGAGCCCCGTTCCCCTCCACACCCCCCTCCCACACAGGGCGCGCTCCGGCCGCACCGGCCTGATGCCCGAGCCCCGTTCCCCTCCACACCCCCCTCCCACACAGGGCGCGCCCGCCGCACCGGCCTGATGCCCGAGCCCCGTTCCCCTCCACACCCCCCTCCCACACAGGGCGCGCCCGGCCGCACCGGCCTGATGCCCGAGCCCCGTTCCCCTCCACACCCCCCTCCCACACAGGGCGCGCCCGGCCGCACCGGCCTGACCTTGGAGTCCCCGATGAGGGCGATGCCGATGGACAGCTTCCGCCGCATGCCTCCGGACAGCGTCTTGGACCGGGCGCCGCGCTTGTCCTCCAGGTTCAGGACGCGGATCATGCGGTCCACCTCCGCAGGGATCTTGGCTCGGGGGAACCCTTTGAGCTGGACACCGGGCCGGGGAGAACCAGAACCGGACCGTTTTTTACACAACAAAGAATGAAGCGTGGACTGAGAAGGAATTGGTCGTGGAGGTTGGATGAGGTGGCGGTGAGGGGATGAACGGTGAGGGGATGAACGGTGAGGGGATGAACGGTGAGGGGATAGTGAGGGGATAGTGAGGGGATGAACGGTGAGGGGATAGTGAGGGGATGAACGGTGAGGGGATGAACGGTGAGGGGATAGTGAGGGGATAGTGAGGGGATGAACGGTGAGGGGATAGTGAGGGGATAGTGAGGGGATGAACGGTGAGGGGATAGTGAGGGGATGAACGGTGAGGGGATAGTGAGGGGATGAACGGTGAGGGGATAGTGAGGGGATAGTGAGGGGATGAACGGTGAGGGGATAGTGAGGGGATGAACGGTGAGGGGATGAGGCGTGTTGCCCGGCGTGTCCGAGCGGCCGTACCTGTGCGTAGAAGAGCAGGTGTTCTCTGACGGTCAGGTTGTCAAACAGGACGTCATGCTGAGGACACAGGCCCAGGCTCTGCCGGATCAAAGCCATATCCTGGCAGATATCATTGCCGTTGATGTAAGCCCTTCCGCTGGTGGGGGGATACAGACCTGGCGGGGGGGGGGCAACACGGCTGTTAACAAATGTTAAACCGAGTGTGTGTGTGTGTGTGTGAGTGAGTGAGTGAGTGCGTGCGTGCGGGAGTGAGTGTGTGCGTGCGCGTGTGTGTGTGCGTGCGCCAGTCACCTGTCAGCATGGAGAGTGTGGTGGTCTTCCCAGCGCCGTTGTGTCCCAGCAGCACCGTGATTTGACCCTCAAACATGTTGAGGGTCAGGTCCCGCACGGCCTGACGGCTCTTATTGCCCAACTTGAATTCCTGCAGATAAATCCCGTTAAATCAGGGCTGATTCATTTTGACCAATATGATCGTTGTTATTGTTTTGCCCGATGTTGTGAACGCTTTATCGATTCAACCAGCCAACCTCACATTAACGACAATCCCTGTGATTGGCTGGAGCTCTTTTTGACGAAGGGTAACCGATTGTTATTTGATTTCAATGTAATGCGCTTACGAAATCGGATGAATTCTTATTTTCTTTTCCGTTTTCCTTTAGAGTTATGGATTGATTGCGACCTTTCACAATGAGCCAATTGCAGAGGCCAACAATCTTGATTCCTATTAACACGCAATTATTTGTGTTACCAAAAATCCCCCTGACAACCCGGGCATCTTCACCGCGCTGCGTATCGACCGCGCGTCCTTCGTCCTTTCTGTCGTTGGATAAAGCGCTGAGGAAGAGGCGGGAGGCTCACCTTGGCCAGGTGCTTGATCTTCACCCCCGAGACCAGGCCGGCCGGCTCCGCCTCGATGAACTCCCCCTTCAGGGCCTTCTCCGCATCCTCCTCTTCCTCCTTCTCGTTCACCAGGGCCATGCGCGGGCTGCTGCACCAGTAGGAGGGCTGTGGAGGCGGGAGGGGGGGCAGGTCGGGACGGGGGGGGGCAGGGCAGAGGACAAGGCACGTTTTAAGCATTGCTCTGATATAAAACGCCGGGCATGATGGTTCCCCTTAAAAATACATATATTTAAAAACTAAATTACGAAAGGAAACCACGTTTAGAAATGTTATAATAATAACATTATTATAACACCCGCCCTCCCCTCCATGGTCTCAGGAGGACGTCCGGCGGCGGGACGGGACGCCTACCAGCGCGAAGAAGTAACAGGGGCGCGGCACGCCGTACTCCCCGGGGAACACGGCCTCCATGTACCAGGCCACCAGGCCGTACAGCACCGCGTCCAGCAGCAGCATCAGCAGCACCTGGGCCAGGGAGAAGTCATCGTCCACCGTCACCGCCTCAAACAGGTTGGACCACTGGATCCCCGTCCCTGCGGAGGAGGAGGAGGAGGAGGAGGTGGCAGGAGGAGGTGGCAGGAGTAGTGATGGAGATGTTGAAGAATGTGGGAATAAGATGACAGAACAAGGGGGTGGTGAGGGAAAGCCATGGACTGCAAAGGCATTTTTGGACGTAGCGTCCAAAAAACACACACCACCCATTGTGTGTGTGTAGCTTTGAGGGTGTGGATTTGCCTTTCACAGACAGGCCAATGTTATTTGAGACACACCGCGGCGTGCCGTCCTGCGTTACCTTTGCCCTCGAACATGCCTATGAGCTGGGCTCCCATCGCCATGGCGACGTTGGAGATGAGACAAGCCGCCACCTTCTGGGCGTGGCTCAGCAGGTCGTAGCGCGGCCAGAGGAACAGGTACGGCAGGTAGCTCAGGAAGTAAATGAAGCCGCCCGCAGCTGCGGCCACATTGGCTGTAAAGGATCGACACGTCACGGGGACATTTTGGCAGAGAAGGTTTCGTTTTTCCTGAATGGCTGGAAAGTCATACCAGTGTGAATTAGAAAGACAAAAGGGATTTACGATGATCACACGCACACACACACACAATGTTGTTTTTCTGATCAATGCAAGGATAGCAATCAACCAAAATGACTAGGCTGCAATTAAGCACAGTTTGGTGCAAAACTGCTGTGAACCGATAGACTGAATGCATGCATGCATGTTTCCGACCAATAAGGGAAGACAGGCCCGACAGACAGGAAAGAGCAGAAGTGTCAAATGTTTCAATTGTTTGCGGCAGAGAATTGACAAGGCTACGATAAATCACATTGATGAAGCACCATTATCTGCAGAAAGAAAAGCAGAGGAGGCACAGAATGCAGTCTTTGTGGAAGATAATAACGGGGTAGACGGTTTTGAGTCATCCGAAAAGTATAAAGTATAAAGTATAAAGTAGGAAATAGGAAGTAGAAGTAGAAGTAGAAGTAGAAGTAGAAGATAGGAAATAGGAAGTAGAAGTAGAAGTAGAAGTAGAAGTAGAAGTAGAAGTAGAAGTAGAAGTAGAAGTAGAAGAAGTCACACTCCTTTTATGTCCAAGACAAATTTCCCCTTGGAGAAAAAAAAGGTAATCTTGAATCTTCTAGGAAGGGGAACTAAAACTGCCAATGGACAAAAGCCAGGGTGATTCCCCCAGAAATTAGGCCTGTGAGCCTTGAAAAGCCCCTTTAGAAGTCATTACGGGGCGTGGGTAGTGTTCACTGAATCGAGGCTCGAGGTCAGTCTGTTTAAAAGAAGCAAATCAGAGAAACTAACCGTAGAAAAACCATTTGGTCATTTAGCAGATACTTTGATCTAAAGAGACTCTTGGTCAAAGACATGAATAAGGACTGCAGACACCGGGGATCGAACCCAAAACCCTTTCCACCCCCCCCCCCCCCCCCACCCCCCCCCCCCCCCCCATATTCTGCAGTTCAGCATTCCATCAATTAATATGTAGCCGTACTACAAGAAACACCTCATTATCGCTCGACTCCAGAATCTCTCATCAGCAAAAACCACAGCCAAACCGTAAGGTGTCAGGCATCTGGTGTCTCCAAGCACACCAGATGCCTGACACCTGAACGAGCCAAGAACCACGGCGCACAGGGAGTCAATCAAATCACCCCGCCAAGTGCTAAGTGGAAGCAAAAGACAAAATGTACACAGACAGTGCACATTCACGCAGGCTTATAATCCCTCCAAGTCCGCTGACAGATTCCTGAAGTCTTTCCTGATCAATACCATCTTGTGTCTTCGACAGTCCTCCCGAGCCACACTGGGGTTTACGGTTTATTAGCCAACAGAAACGGTCTGTAGAAAGTGTTTGGGTCGAGGCCTCTGGTACCGACGTCTTCACTGGCCTCGGTCAAAGCGTAGATGTTCTTAATGAGAAGACGAGCCCCTTGGCTGACTATGTGGGGCGACCTACGTTGTTGGGATGGGAGGGGTGAAGGGAGGTGGTGCAATCTCCTACCGCACCACTAGATGCTGCTAAATCCTTCACACTGCATCTTTAAAGAAAAATGAATTGATTGGGGGGGGGGGGGGATTACCACTGCTGCCTGCTGCTCTTCATGTCGTGTAGCCTCAGTGATAGAGGCTCTAAATTATGGTCAACGGGAGTGGCCTTGCACTCTCTTTAATAGCTTTGGCTATAGATTCACAGAGTGTACGGTCCTCCATTGGGGGAAAACCACGGGAGTCACACAAGATAAGATCCTTATTGATCCCGGAAATGTGGGTGAAAGAGGAACCAGGAAAAGGACAGTAGAAGAGAATACAATAAAGACACGCACCTCGTGAGAAGAAGGAGCTGATCATGAAGCTGAAGTTGATGGTGGCCACGGCGAAGACGATCAGGAAGACAAAGACCAGGCTTGGGTCGCTGTAGGCCAGCACGGCTCCCTTGGGGCTCACCTGCAAGCACACAGCCCCATTACGCATCGCTCGGTCCAAAGCCATGGGCTGTAACCCACTCAGTCATACGGGGGGGGGGGGGGGGGGGGACATTTTGACAAACGGAGGCTCAAAAACGCCCTGGATTCCCTTCGTACACCTCAGGTCAACAAGTGAGAGGTGTTAATAAATACTGCCGCTCCAGTCTGTCACAGAGGCTGAATGGAGAACTCACCTGGATACAGAAGAGCACGGTGACGAAGAAGACCGAGATGGAGAGGAAGAGGAAGAACATGAGGAACCAGGCGCTCCAGTGAAGCCAGTTACTGAGACCCATCATACGCATGTATTCCTAGAGGGAGGACAGAGGAGACGAGGAGACGAGGAGACGGAGAGGAAGTAAGAGAAGAGAAAAAAGGGACAGAGGAGAAGGGTTCAGTCACAAATGACCACCCACACACACACACACACACACACACACCTTGAGCTTGCGCTCCTTCTCCTGCACCACGGCCCGGACGATGTTGAGGGAGGTGTAGGTGAAGCTGAGCACCAGCAGCAGGGGCAGCTGGTTCTGGATGGCCAGGATGAACACGTCGTAGATGAAGGCGGGGTACGGGAAGCGGGACAGCACCACCCTGGTCTGGGCCAACAGAGAGGCCGCGGCCGTCCGGTTGTACGAGCGCATGATGGCCCGATCCACGGCGTGCTGCACGGCCAGGAAGCCCTCCCGGAAGTACCCTGGGAGGGGGAGGAAGAGGGAGAGAGAGAGAGAGAGAGAGAGAGAGAGAGAGAGAGAGAGAGAGAGAGAGAGAGAGAGAGAGAGAGAGAGAGAGAGAGAGAGAGAGAGAGAGAGAGAGAGAGAGAGAGAGAGAGAGAGAGAGAGAGAGAGAGAGAGAGAGAGAGAGAGAGAGAGACAGAGACAGAGACAGAGACAGAGACAGAGACAGAGAGAGAGAGAGAGAGAGAGAGAGAGAACCATATTGTAGGCCACAAAGCGATGGAATTCAATGCTTTTTCTATTGACCACCTGAGGAAGAGCGCTGACTAAATTGTGTTATTGTTCTGAAAATGTACACATTTTATACCTCAGGTCAGTTTCTTAAATCAATAAAATGACGCTTGTATAGGCCAGAGGGAAGTGTTTGTGGTACTTGACTTGGGGCATAGCTATGGCAACGGACCCTTTTTGGGGCTTCATCATCTCGTTTTCTTTCATGTATCAAAAGGAGTCACGATGACTTCACCTTATGGGTCAACGCCATTTTCAGCCCATTAAAAGTTACGCTGAAAATGGAAATGCCATTATGAGAAAGGAGCCCGAGTCAGCTGCTGGATCATGCAGATAAAAACCCCTTTCTAACCAAATCTCTCTTAGAAAACATTGAGTCAGAAACGTGTGTGTGTGTGCATGAGTGTGAGTGTGTGTGTGTCTGTGTGCATGACTGTGTGTGTGTGCGTGTGTCTGTGTGTGCATGACTGAGTGAGTGAGCGTGTGTCTGTGTGTGCATGACTGAGTGAGTGAGTGGGTGTGTGTCTGTGTGTGTGAGAGTGAGAGTGAGAGTGAGAGTGTGAGTGTGAGTGTGTGTGTGTGTGTGCATGACTGAGTGAGGGAGTGGGTGCATGACTGTGAGTGAGTGAGTGAGTGAGTGAGTGAGTGAGTGAGTGTGTGTGAGAGAGAGTGTGAGTGTGAGTGTGTGTGTGAGTGTGTGTCTCACCAGGCGTGCCCCCCTCTTTGTCGTACTGCTCCCTGGGCCCTGGTAGTTGGAAGAGGGGGAACAGACTGGAGGTGTGCCAGTCCAGGTCATTGTTGGGGTTCAGCTCCGACCTCTCCTTGGCGGGGGCGTTCTTGGGGGTGAAGCTGAAGCGCAGGTGGTAGCTCACCTGTGAGAGAGAGTGAGGAGGCAGGTAGAACACGCTCTACATGTTATATAGAGAGAGTGAGGAGGCTCTACATGTTATATAGAGTGAGGAGGCTCTACATGTTATATAGAGAGAGTGAGGAGGCTCTACATGTTATATAGAGAGAGTGAGGAGGCTCTACATGTTATATAGAGAGAGTGAGGAGGCTCTACATGTTATATAGAGAGTGAGGAGGCTCTACATGTTATATAGAGAGAGTGAGGAGGCTCTACATGTTATATAGAGAGAGTGAGGAGGCGCTACATGTTATATAGAGAGAGTGAGGAGGCTCTACATGTTATATAGAGAGAGTGAGGAGGCTCTACATGTTATATAGAGAGAGTGAGGAGGCAGGTAGAACACGCTCTACATGTTATATAGAGAGAGTGAGGAGGCTCTAAATGTTATATAGAGAGAGTGAGGAGGCGCTACATGTTATATAGAGAGAGTGAGGAGGCGCTACATGTTATATAGAGTGAGGAGGCTCTACATGTTATATAGAGAGAGTGAGGAGGCTCTACATGTTATATAGAGAGAGTGAGGAGGCTCTACATGTTATATAGAGAGAGTGAGGAGGCGCTACATGTTATATAGAGTGAGGAGGCTCTACATGTTATATAGAGAGAGTGAGGAGGCTCTACATGTTATATAGAGAGAGTGAGGAGGCTCTACATGTTATATAGAGAGAGTGAGGAGGCTCTACATGTTATATAGAGAGAGTGAGGAGGCAGGTAGAACACGCTCTACATGTTATATAGAGAGAGTGAGGAGGCTCTACATGTTATATAGAGAGAGTGAGGAGGCGCTACATGTTATATAGAGAGAGTGAGGAGGCGCTACATGTTATATAGAGTGAGGAGGCTCTACATGTTATATAGAGAGAGTGAGGAGACTCTACATGTTATATAGAGAGTGAGGAGGCGCTACATGTTATATAGAGTGAGGAGGCTCTACATGTTATATAGAGAGAGTGAGGAGGCTCTACATGTTATATAGAGAGAGTGAGGAGGCGCTACATGTTATATAGAGTGAGGAGGCTCTACATGTTATATAGAGAGAGTGAGGAGGCTCTACATGTTATATAGAGAGAGTGAGGAGGCTCTACGTGTTATATAGAGAGAGTGAGGAGGCTCTACATGTTATATAGAGAGAGTGAGGAGGCGCTACATGTTATATAGAGTGAGGAGGCTCTACATGTTATATAGAGAGAGTGAGGATGCTCTACATGTTATATAGAGAGTGAGGAGGCTCTACATGTTATATAGAGAGAGTGAGGAGGCTCTACATGTTATATAGAGAGAGTGAGGAGGCTCTACATGTTATATAGAGAGAGTGAGGAGGCTCTACATGTTATATAGAGAGAGTGAGGAGGCTCTACATGTTATATAGAGAGTGAGGAGGTTCTACATGTTATATAGAGAGAGTGAGGAGGCTCTACATGTTATATAGAGAGAGTGAGGAGGCTCTACATGTTATATAGAGAGAGTGAGGAGGCTCTACATGTTATATAGAGAGTGAGGAGGTTCTACATGTTATATAGAGAGAGTGAGGAGGCTCTACATGTTATATAGAGAGAGTGAGGAGGCTCTACATGTTATATAGAGAGAGTGAGGAGGCTCTACATGTTATATAGAGAGTGAGGAGGCTCTACATGTTATATAGAGAGAGTGAGGAGGCTCTACATGTTATATAGAGAGAGTGAAGAGAGACAGGACAGTAGGCTGTAGAAGAGAGGGAATGACCTCAGGTGGGAATCGAACCTGCGGTACAATATGTGGTTAGCGCATTGGTGTCTTGATCCACCGAGCACGCCCAAACATGCTGAAACTTTGTGGGGTGTCTTTGCGGCCCATTATTTTGTAGGACGATGGGACACGTTGCGCTGTATAAAATAACATTCACATCTACGCCTTTGACAACTAATATGTATGCGCACTGCCAATAGTTCTGCCTCTTTAAGTCTACCGGGTGTAACTGGAAGCAATTCACTCAAGGAATCAAATTACAACCTAAAAGCGAGCGCCGCCGGTCGTCATGGCGATAGCAACCAGTGAAACCAATTCAGTGGTTGGGGGAGGACCGCGGGAGGCTAACATTATCCAAAGGAAAAGCAGGAAGTAAAAGTGTCTGGGATGGTTCCAGAAGCAAGGCCAAATGTAAGAAGCTCTGGTTCATTTGTCTGTTCTTGAATAGCGATACTTTGGCTAAACAGGAACTGTTTGTTAGGTTTGTCGTCGTTTGTCCGTCCATTTGCTTGTTGTTGTAAAGGTCAGTCAAGGATTCAATTTGACATATTTACAAATATTGATTTGTTACAACATAAATGGAACAGAGAAAGAAACCAAACTTGTAAAACGTTACATCTTAGTAAAACTGAGAAAGTTTTCTCCTAAAAAAAAAAAAAGACTACAAAAATAACCAACTCATTTAAAACTAACCAGTTTGATTGTTTTACCACACATGACACAGCAAGGCTTCTTCGGAAAGGCTCATTTCCTCTTCTGATCAAGACAACAGTCACATGGCGCACAGTGTGCAGACTAGGACAAGGCCAGTGTGGTCATGGGGTGATCTAATGACCCTCAACAATATGGTTAGCAATTTTTTTAAAGAAGATAAAGCCCTATAATGATATGAAAATCAGCAATCCTCCTAGAACTCAGCAGCCAAATGCAAATAATATATGCAAAGATTCTTTTTTTTTTTTACAACTCAATGTGTCTATACATTTGTGTGTGGGTGTCCATCTGTGCACGTGTGTGTGTCTGTCTGTCTGTGACTATGTGTGCGAGTCTGTGTGTGTGTGAACCTGTGTGACCATGTGTGTGTGTGTGTGTGTGTGTGTGTGTGTGTGTGTGTGTGTGTGTGTGTGTGTGTGTGTGTGTGTGTGTGTGTGTGTGTGTGTGTGTGTGTGTGTGTGTGTGTGTGTGTGTGTGTATGTGACCACGTGTGTGTGAGACAGTGTGAGACTGTGTGTATGTGTGCGTGTGTGCACGTGTGTGTGTCAGTGTCAGCCAAGGTGGGAACGGGCCGGATGCTGAAGCAGTTTCCTGGTGTAACACGGACAGAAGCCACAGTTCAGTTGTGTGTGTGTACCTGCTGGGGCAGGGGTTCGTCATCATGGCTGAAGGGGTGTTCAAACACCACGGCAGCCAGCAGCTTTCCCGACCGGGGGTCCTTCTTCACATAGTCCTCAAGCAGCTCCTCCGTTTCAAACCCGTGCACTAAAGGACACACACACACACACACACAATTCAGCGCACGTACGGACATGCCCACGTCCACCAAGGCCTTGACCTCCTTCTCGAGGTCTAGTTTGGTGTTCCAAACACCAAACTATGGTTCCAAACACCAAACTATGGTTCCAAACACCAAACTATGGTTCCAAACACCAAACTATGGTTCCAAACACCAAACTATGGTTCCAAACACCAAACTATGGTTCCATGCCAAACTATGGTTCCAAACACCAAACTATGGTTCCATGCCAAACTATGGTTCCAAACACCAAACTATGGTTCCAAACACCAAACTATGGTTCCATGCCCAACTATGGTTCCAAACACCAAACTATGGTTCCAAACACCAAACTATGGTTCCAAACACCAAACTATGAGCTACTATAAGCGTAACAGACTCTATCATTTAAGTAAGCAAGCAATAAAGTTGATTTATATAGCACCTTTCACAGACACAAGCCACAGAGAGCTTTAGAACAACAGAATAAAACAAAGAGACGATAAAACACAGACAACACATACAAAGGCTCCAACAGAACAAACTAAAAGCCTGTCTAACGAGTATTTACTGTTTCAAATGTCCACAGTCCAGCTGCCCCCGAAGACCCTTTCACCTCTCGTTTAAAACAAGTTCTAGGAGCAGTAGACACTTCACACACCACTCAGGTAATACGGGAGGCACTTCATGATTGTGTATCTTGTATGTTCTACCACGCACCCACATACCAAGAGAAGATAAAATCTATTATATGGGTAACTTACTTGGCAATAAATAGCATTCCAAACTGACTATGTTTCTTTTGTCCAAACAACGCTGAGGAAACGAAACAATGGGGGGAGGAAAGTGTTCAACCAGCCTTTTCTTAAACATAAAGAGCGGGCCGGGCAGGAATGGAGATAAGATACATTGTTCATATAGATTCACTGTATTTCAAGATTGACCCATTTCCTTTACCATTACCTAGCAGAGCCCGTGCAGGCATGTTGAGGTCTGACAGGGTCAAAGAAATCGCTCAAACTCACCAGGTCATACCAGGGTCAGTCGCCAAAAGAAACACTCTGGCACTCTGGCACTGTGTTTGCGGATAACGAACTCGAATAAATGGCAGACGGGGAAGGGGGGGGGGGGGGGGGGGGGAACAGAAAGCCTGGAAGTTCGAAAAGGCCAGACGATCAAGACATCTCAGCAGGCTGATCAGTACACAAAGAAAGACTAGGGTGTGGCCGGTTGCAGTTCCTTCCAGGACAACTGCGTCAGCCCACACGCTGTTACACTGCCACTGCTTACATGTACAAACCCCAGCAGCGCTCAGTAATCCTGACACGCACGCAGACACAGACCCACTAACACAAACGCAATCAGTGAGGCAACAGTAACGCTCACTCCAAACCTTTTCCCTTTCGATCATCCCTGTTTTCTGCAATATATGACTCATGGTAAATACGAAATAAAAAACAAAACAAACTGCTTTTGTATCGCCATTTCTGCTTCCGGGGGCCACATCATCAGAGCTGGATGGGGACTCACCTGAACCGATGGCCCTGGGGCCCAGGCTGTGCTGGACGTCCTCGGCCACCTGCCGCACCACACTGGAGTTCCCCGGCACGTAGGCCAGCTGCCACTGTCGGTACAGCAGGGGCGGCGGCAGGAAGTTGACGGCGAAGCTCTCGTAGACGGTGGCGTTCGGGTAGTTCTTGAAGGGAACCTTCTGGCGCAGCGCGATGAGGACGCTGGCGAACAGCAGGGGCAGCACTATCTCCACCACCGTCACCAGGAGCTGACGCTTCTGAACCGCCACCAGGGGGAGACAGACGATGAACCCACAACAACAACAACAACAACAACAACAACGACAACAACAACAACAACAACGACGAGTGAGGTTGTGTTGAGAAAAGGGAGATGCAACAGAGGATCCTTTATTTGCAGCTGGTTTGTGTTCATGCGAGTGTGCGTGCGTGCGTGTGTTTGCGCGTGTGCATGCGTGATCTCTCGGGCCCACCAGGATAGCAGATTGTGTGCGGCGTTTAGTCTGCAGGGAACCATACCCGGCTGTCTGTAATTGACACCATCTAGTTGAGGTGGACTCTGCAGCGTGCAGGTACAGTCTAATGTACTAATGATGCTTGGGGAAAAAAAAACTAAAACACAGCATCTAAGGAAGGAACCAACCGTGCGCTTAACCAACATGGAAATGAAATCAAACCAGCATTGACCTTTAACGATTGAGTGTAGGATAAGGGCTTTGATAGAGAGCCTACTGGGGCTCCTCATTCCTATGCCACCATCTTAAACATGTACTGGTCACACCGACAGAAGACAGCTTGAAGGCTGGTTAACCCAAACCAGAACAGGTACCCAGAGACCCAAAGTCAACCAACCTGACGCTAATCACAAAACCGCAACACTGCTGGTGAACTGAAGCCAAGACACACCGGTAAACACAGACTCACACAATCTTTCTGTCTCCTAGCAACCATCGTCTGTACAACAGGGAATTGATAACAGCAGTAGGGAGCAACAATCTCCAACTCCACATATTTCTTCATTATCTTGGCTCTAAAAAAAGGTGTAAACAAAAACAAATGTGCAACTAAAATCCAACCAACCAACAAATTCCTAGCCACCTTGTGCAAACGTCTGACCTAGTTTAGAGCCCTTTCAGCAACTTCTGTGGCTCAAGGCCCAGAACGTTTGGCTAAGGTAGAAGAACATGCCTCCCCAGAAGGTATTGATTCAGGAAAGCTTCTGTTAACAGTTTTCTTTTGGCTTACTTAACTCAGTGACACAATGGTTAACTGGTAGTCCAAAAGGCAGCCATAGGAGACACAGTAACCATAGGTTACCGTGGGTATTAGGTACACTACTTACTCACCAACATATAACACGCTGTTGCCTTAGTTGTACAGGGTAAATAGAAAAATCAAGGGTGCAAGATTAATTTCCAAGAATAACATTAGAAGAAAGCCACATAGGAGAAGGAGATCTGTCCCTCCCTTAAATTATGTTCAATTATAGAAATCTGCACTCGTGATCTGCTTCCTCACACAACAAAGCAGGTTTACAAGCAGACAGTCCGCTCAAAACATACAGCCATACCATATAACTGCAAACAGCTATACCATTTCAGCAAATGACGGTCTATTTGGTGCTTTCCTACAGATCAACCACTCGAATCCTTGCACAGCTAAAGCTCACAGTCACCCATTTCGGCATTGGGGGAATCTAAACAGCTACTGAATCGAAAAGGCGTTAGGACTATCTGATACACCTATTAATCACACGGTATGACCGCTGGGTCCATGCATGTTCATTCTACGTGACGTCATGGTCATTTAGGTACATATTTACAATCCATGCATCGTATGTTTAGGTGCGTGTTTTTCCAACCTACCTGCTGGAGGTAGTTTTTCCACAGCAATAATCCAAATTGTCTGATGATAGCCATTTTGCAGGGAAGAGGACACAGCTCAGGCCTTGTGATCTACAGCCTCTACAGAAACACATTTCAGGTTCAGTTGAAAACTTTGCACATGCAAGTCATGAAAACATTACCTTGACCGCGTTGACAAAATAACCCTGAATCAGATTAAAATACGGGACACTGATTATTTGACAACTAGACAGTTGGCTTGACTTGACACCCTTCGTGTAAAACATATCAACAAAAAATGAAATAGCAAGCATAACAATGCAAAATGGGTCGTTGTAAAGCTATGATACCTTGACTGTTAGGACTGGGGAGGGCTGTGTGTTAGGACTGTGCGTAATATGGAATAAACAGACCTACAGATCACTGACTTCCCAACTGCGAGTATATGGCGACGCAGTCGCATTAAGCCATTGCATCCTTTGCTTTTCAAACAATACGTATCCCATTGCTGAACATTTCAGAAATCCTTTGAAATTGTTTCAAGCCGTTCCAATAACGCTAATCAATTGATCGTTATTCAATACGCTGACAGGGCCTTTTAGGCCATCAACACACATGACTCCTTCCCATTGAGCGGGTCATTCGTCCAGGTTGTCCTTCGGACCGTCCAGCGACACATCATGTCCGCCAGTCACGGTGTCTTGGGGGGCTTGTTACAAGGCTATTAGGGCCGAGAAGCATTTCCCCTCATAGCCGACATTAGCCACCCACCCGGAGCCATTATTAGTATTGATTTCGTTTCAAATACGTGTCATCTACCAGTGTTGCTGCAGCAATCCTCCCTCCCCAACCCGACCCGGGAATAGAAATTACCTTCCAACCCATCAGTAGTTCACTAGCTTCATCGGACGCCAATCGTGCTTTCGGCGAAAACAACCGCTATCCTCACAACATCCGGAATCCCTCTTGTCCGTGGTCCTGAAAGGTTGAAGTCAGCCCGAGGAACGGGACGCGGGGGGTTACTGCGTATCGCAAATCCAGGTCCAGTATCCTAGTGCGCTTCCTGTGACGGAGACGATGACATCGCACCAGCCGCTGCCCGTGCCGCCGCCGCTGCTCACTGTGCAAAACACACTTCAAAATGCTCAACCCCCTCGATCACATGACCCGTGTCACGTGACGGGAAGAGCGGTCGTCAGCGTCGTGGATGACTGTATGCAAGTTTGAGTGCGCCATAACAATGGACAAAAAAGATCAAATCGATTGTCTTATACTTCGGTAATTATGTATATGCAAAAATGTTGGTAGAAACATAGCCATTTTGTAAAGATTGAATAAGGATTTCTTCTTTTTTTTTTAAGTAAACAATTATTTTATTGAAAAGTAATATAATTAGGTATTCACATCAATACTAGTCAACAATGTACAAAAAACAACGTGTGAACATTAAACTTTATAGATTTTGGAATACAGCAAAAACAAGCTTTAATCTCCACTATACATATGAACATTTATCAGACACAGGAGACTAACCATTTAAAGAAAAAAAATGTATATATATATATATGTCACAATCACCATTTGCTAATATGTTTCAAGTGAGTACAGTACTCAATAACCACATCAAGTAATAGTTGGCTTAGACATCTAAACTTCCATTTCTCCAAGCAAGCAAAACACATCCACATAATTCCCTTAATTTAGAATTGATTGTTTAAGCACAATACAGCCGTCTGTACATGCATTTCCGTGACTTTGCTCGTTATGGAAAAAGTACAGACAATCCAGAGGGGCGAAATAGATGGCAAATCAACACTGTTCGGGTTCCTGCTGCCACGCGCACTCATGGAACGCTGTATGGCAGGGGCAATGTCCTGACAGCAAAAGTCATTTTGCTAATCTACTCTGAATCAAGTCTACGTTCAGCTATGCAACAAGTTCGATACGCACGTTTTCTTTGTGTGGAGAATCACGACCCAAAGGTTTTGTCTCCACCATGCTGCCTAAACGCTTCATCTACAGCACATGGACTGCTCTCGGTACAAGCGCCTGGACCACACGCAATAGTATAACCAAGTTCACAGTTGTCTCTACAGGTAGATTTGGAAGAAGACAAAGTACAACACATAGCACCATCGCGCATACACAAGAATGGCATGCACAAGAATTGCAAACGCTAAAATACACATTTCTTTAATTCCAAAACAAATTAGTTTTGAAAAGCTATCTGCAATTCAGTATCACAAGTGGTTATTTTCTTATATGGACAGTGCGTTTGTTTTTTCATTTTTTTTTGTTGCAATACATATATATATTACCCGCCAGCAATACCTAACCAAACAATGTTCTCACAGTTAATGAATGAAATAAACACCGTGCACCTTTTATGCAGCAGAAACTATCCGAGCTAGAATGTTGTACGAGTCTGTGATGGACAAAAGGGCGACCGTTGTACAAGGCTCCTGAGCGGAGTCCTGTTCCAGTAGTTTCACAGCAGAGCGTGGGTGAATGGGTGGCATTGTCCAGCTGAGTAGGAGGTCTCTTACAGAACTATACCAGTAAACAAGAACATACCATGTGAATGACAGAACCTGAACTTGAATGTCTCTTTTTGTTTCTTAAATACATTTATTTTCCCCCCCTTTATCTTTTTTTTTTGATCGTCTCTTAAAGCTAAAACGGCAATTCCATCGTTTTGAAATACAACTCCCGGAGAAGCGCGACCACCCCAAGAGAAATAACAACACAATAACAAAAGGCGGTCGTACGGCGATCGTTCACAGGCTCTGAAATCCCGTGTGGGCGGGGCCTCCCTCTCCCTCCTCCGCCTCCTCCTCCACCTCTCCTGCGCTGTGGGCCGCAGCGTTCTTCCTCTTCACCTGTTTGCAGGAGAAGCCCGAGGGCCTCCGCATCGGCACCAGGAGCCGGAAGCCCGGCACGGCGGTGGCGTCGGCGGTGGCGTCGGCGGCGGGCAAGTCTTTGACGGCGCAGGGCACGAGGGCGGAGTAGGAGCACGTGGGGGAGGAGCTGGAGCAGTGGATGGAGGCGTAGCCCGAGCTCTGGAGTTCGAGGGAGGAGGAGGGGGAGAAGGGGAGAGGGGCCCGGGACCTGCTGCGGGTCCGGCCCTGGTCTTCCCGGTCCGCCTCTCCGCGCTCGGCTTCGCAGAAGCTGTTCTCGGCGCTGGACAGGGAGCGGCAGTGGTCCAGACCGTGGTCAGGACCGTCGTTGGCGTCCGACCACTCGTGCAAGTTGATGGCCGTGACGGATGCTGTAAAAAAACAAAAGAAAAAAAGGGAAGGGAGGGAAGAAGACGTTAGCGCCGTGCGCCTTCGAACGAACGCACGTCTGCGTTTTAGGGACGACGTCACATAGAGGGAACCCAGAAACCATAAAAACAAAAGCCTTACGCAATGAATAAGAAAATAAGTAATTATTCGAATTATCGCGCCACAGAACAGGTATCCAAGCATGGCGCTTCTCAATCGTCGACAGATGATGGCTTTTGGAGCGCTATGAGTGGCTGCTGACCATAGGTGGAGGTGTTGCGCCAAGCCCATGGAGTGGCACGCAGCAGAAGAGTAGAATTAGGGAAGAAGAGGAACAGCACAACCATAATGCCATTTTTAATTAGCTCAATTAATACTGCATCCTTATCAGCTTTTGGGGGAGAAAAGGTCACGCTGTTTAAAACATGAATTGTTAGTTTGTGTGTGGAGTGCACCAAGTCAGATACCCCTTCATAGCGGTCTGTAATTGTTCTGGCAGAACTCTTCAAATTACCCACAGACAGAGTCATCATTTGGGAATAATGGCGTCTACTGGGAGGCTAGGTAACGCCATTGTATTCGATTCAGCAGCATTAGCATCTAAATGTTATCTATATCAATGGCCTCATCGAGTTACAGCAGTCTGACTCATGCAGCCCTGGCCAGTCACCCTGCCTTTTATTTAACCAGGCAAGGCCTTAAGAACAAAGTCTTATTTACAATGGCACACATCCAACCCACCAACTACTTGCATACAATGCATACAACTAACTGCATACAATGACAATAAGCATGACATGAATAGCATACAGTCCAGCACCCACTAGGCAGTAAGACAAACAGGCAGGCAGAACAGCTGTAGCAAGACAAGAACCAGCGTGAGACGACAGTAAGCAGCCGACAAGACACGGGTTGGGTGATATTAGTGGGTAGGGAACAGCTGCACGCATCACTGAGAATCTCCATAATGGAGTCCTTGAAAACTGACTTGGGGATACTGTCGTCCAGTTTTTGGACATTAGGTGGCAACGTAATTTTTCCCCTTATAAATTCTGATACGGTTCACTTGTTTTACCGGAATAAACGCGAGCGCTGCGTGGAGGAAGTCAGTGGCTTTCTCTCCACCTCTCAAAGACTAATCCTGGTTTTACCCCTCTCTTCTGTTTGCTTTCTTACACATGCACCGAGGTGTTCTTGCAGCTGAGGGCGCTTGGTATGTAGTTAGCTCCGCCAAAGCAAGAGCGCAACAAGAGTGGTAGGTGCTAATGTCAATTGATATTGTTATACACAGGGCAAGCATGCCCCCTGGAGGCCTGGAGTAAAAACAAGAAGTTGCACTTGAACTGGTACAATATATCAGGTCTAGGGTGAAATTGAATGTATGGGATTTTCAGCTATCATCAGCATGTACTACAGATATATCTAGATCATTTTTTTTTTTTTTATAATAAATATATTAGTAAATCGTACACATTGTCACTTTAAATATAGCCATTTGACACTGCATTGACTTAAAATATGCATTGTTGTCGATTGTTCATTTTTTGGTTGACAAAGAACTGATCGACACGGTGTACAGTTACGACGAGTGACCGTCGCTGCGAATAATAATAAGGGGCCCGAGTATTCATATTCAACATTGTGCACACGTCGTCCAATCGTTTCAGAAGCCCGGGCCACAGCCCTAAGCAAAGACTCACTCTCTCCTCCGTCCATCTCCAGCTCGCTCTCCTCCTGGTCTCCTTCGTAGCCGGAGGCGTCCAGGCTCCAGTCCAGCATCTCCCCCAGCAGCGTCTCCTCCTGAGTGGACAGTTCGGCTGTGGGCGTGCCCCGGTCCGCCTGCATGTCGTCATCCCGTCTCCTGGGGGGGGGGGGGGGGGGGGGGGGGGAGAGGGGGAGACACAGTGGGCTGCGGTGAGTCACTGCATAGTGATCACAGAATGGCACACACAACAAACACCTTATGGCCAAGCGCTGGCCACGAAGCCAACAATCCCACACCGAGCCGGGGGGATCCAGCAGAGAGGAGAGACTAAAAGAGCAGCAATAACACGCGCATGGCCCTGATGACGCCGTGGGCGTTTCCAAGGGCCTCGACATATCGCTGTGATTCTTTGCACCACATTACCAGTAACAGGCAAGATCATTGCGCACTCCCTTTCAAAATGTAAAGAGGCGGCGCCACGCCCCCAATGGCCATAAACATCTCTACAGGATCACAAACTGGGCTTTAGAGTCCACAGCAGAGAGTTGGTAGTGGGGGGGCAGCTGGTCAGGGGGGCGTCGCCCACCTTTTGTTGCTGCTGGACGGCGAGCAGAGGAAGGTGTGGATGTCTGCCGGGTAGCCGGTGGGACTGGGCGGGTCCATCTGGGGCTCCACCTCCGGCACCTCCAGGATCTGACACAGCTCTCTGAAGTCCACGACCTGGGGGGGGGGGGGGGGGAGAAGAGACCGAGAGCGGGCACGTGAGGCACGGCACAGTGGTCCACCTAGCGGTTTTACCAGCTACGTGAAATGAGCGTTAGCATACGGGGGTAACGGGGGGGGGGGTTACTCACCTTCTCCCGGCTGATCTGCTGGTAGGCCTCGTCATCGAAGCGCTGTTTGACGGCGGTGAGGGACATGTGCCGGTAGTCCTTGGGTACGTCCGGACTGAAGCTGGGGAGAACGAGACGAGCCAACGGGTCAGATGGAGACTTGTGTTTGTTTTCAAACTGGGCACGTCACGAAGACCGAAACCCGTCCGCCCACAGAGACATTCACCAGTGGGGGTTTTTTTTTGGGCGTGGTGGAGAAAAGCCGAATACTACAAATCGAAGCTTCACCCCAGAAGGCGGACGCTTAGGAGGTGGAGGCAGTGAGGAGCAGAACCGCTACCTTCTACACAACTGGAGAAATATTTATAATGACATCAAATAGGAAAAGTCCTTTTAGTTTCTCCATTTGGTGAAACGACCACCGCTAACGTGTGATTCATGCAACGGTCGACTTGTGTGACCCGTTTAGTGAGTCATTGGGCCAAGAATAAAGAAAGAAAAACACAAACTAGCTGCGCATAGCAAGGTGGCAAATGTGTCTCTATCCATTCTTAGCACAAAAAGGTCATTTAATGTGACATTATAAATAGATTATTATTGCATCTTTAATACAAACCACAGTCAAAGCCAGATCCATGAATTAAGACTAAACTAGACACAAAATTGAGCATTGACCACAAAATGAGAAACGCTACAACACCCCATCTAGGCTACCAGCCAGCAGCAAAGTAAAACCAGCAGAAATGAAGGGGGGGAGCTAACAAAACATTTACAATTACAATGAATGAATGCCTTTAAAACACGGCGGCGAAGATTCACCGTCGAAGGGTTTGGTGTGTGTGTGTGTGTGTGTGTGTGTGTGTGTGTGTGTGTGTGTGTGTGTGTGTGTGTGTGTGTGTGTGTGTGTGTGTGTGTGTGTGTGTGTGTGTGTGTGTGTGTGTGTGTGTGTGTGTGTGTGTGTGTGTGTGTGTGTGTGTGTGTGTGTGTGTGTGTGTGTGCAAGGTTATATCGGTTTGGAGCACGATGTAACCGGACCGTAGAAAAAGCGGAATGTATTCACCATTTGATGTAGAGTTGCAGAGCGTAAGTGGTGAGGTCTTGTTTGGAGAAGCTGGTGTATTCAACCAGCTGCCTGGGCCAAACAGGAGCTGTGCCGACAGAAAGACAAGGAGGAAAAGGTCACAACAAAACACCTCCTGCATGTCAACGGAAAACAGGGCGTCGCAAACCCCACTAATTAGTCAGCAACCTAGCCACCATTAGCCCGCCAACCTTAACGCAGGCGATGTTAGGGTGCTTGTGGGTTGGAGGGAGGGCTCTGAACGCTGCGTTACCGTAGTGATGCATCGCCCGTGACAGAAGCAGGACGGCGCAGGCCAGTTTGGCCGGCGGCGGGGAGGCGAAGGCGGAGTGGAGGAGGGACAGCTCGCAGATGTATTTGAAGAGGTGGATGGTGCGCCATTCCAGGTGCAGCAGGTAGAGCAGCACTTTGCCGTAGTCCAGCAGCATGGGGGTCTGCACGAAGACACGGGTCCACGACGGGTCAGAGCTCAGTAACACCATTGCGAAACAGACGTACATGAACAACTGGGACGCATTCATTCAGGTTTGAGACGGTGGCCATTTTGGAAAGGTTCGACTTTCTTTTAGTCGACGGCAGCTCAAATAAATCCCACGGGAAAAGGTGCCATTTAATCTTGTACCCGTTAAAAAAGGGACTACAGTACGTGTAAGAATATTAGTTATAATCATAATTAAACAGACAACGGGGGTGGCGTGAGTGGATATAATGCACATCAAATGCACCGGTTATAAAGTTCTGAAACAACAGACATTATTGCAATTTATCCGTGCTTTGACGTCACTTCCTTCCCATTTCCTGGCTAAACATTCCCGGTTCAAATAGGCAAAGTAAAGCAGGTTGTCTGCAGCAGGGAGAGCCGCTGGAAAACACGGGGGGCTTGACCACGTCCACTGAGCTGTTTTCAAGGGGACTCACCCTGATCTTCCCCCCCAGCACGGCCATGACCTCTCCCATCATGCGGACCAGGTCCTCGTACTTGTAGGTGTTGTCTGTGAGCCAGACGGCCTCTCGAATGGTCAGGATGTCCTGACTCGTGTACCTGGTGATGAAGGACGGCAAACAGTGAGTTTGGCGTGCGCGGCCAGCCGGCACAAAAACAAGACGTACGGTAGCAATCGATGTCATCGCACTAACGTTTCAGCAACAGAAGATTTGCACACTTTCGTTTGCAACATACAACATTCAACGTACACATTTCAAAACCTCCCGGGCTGAAAGGCCTCAAGCTGCCAGTTAACCGGCAGCAATTACATAAAAGAATAAACTCAAATAAAAACATTTTGAATAGTACAATTAAAATTTTGAACATAGGTAATGTATAAGAAGAAGGGTGCATGTCCATAGTTCCAAGCAATAAAGACCATCACACAATAACATCAGCAACAACTTACTACCCAAACACCGTGCATGCCTCTCTACCAACCAGAAATCTAAGTGAGAGAAGCCAGACCCCTTCCCCACGGTCAGACCCTGGGGCCGAGCAGACCGGACCCTGGGGCCGAGCAGACCGGACCCTGGGGCCGAGCAGACCGGACCCTGGGGCCGAGCAGACCGGACCCGGGGGCCGAGCAGACCGGACCCGGGGGCCGAGCAGACCGGACCCGGGGGCCGAGCAGACCGGACCCGGGGGCCGAGCAGACCGGACCCTGGGGCCCAGCAGACCCTTTAGTGTGGTATTCTCACCGAGTGCAGACCACCATGCAGGCGATGCCCAGCAGCTGGAGGCGAGCCTTGGGGACGGAGCGCAGGCCCAGGTAGCGGTCCACGCAGCCCACCGTCACCTGTAGTGTCAGGCTGGACAGGTTCTTCATGGTGGTCACCTCCACCAGCCAGTCCACCAGAATGTACCTGACGTAGGCAAAGGACGGGGGGAATGAAACGAGACGCAGGGCGCGTAGAGGCGGGCTAGGCATCAGGTGACTGAATGAAGCACGAGTGACTTTAGCAAGTGATAGAGATTATCACTCGCTAAAGTCAAAGGCAAAGCCATCCGAACGAAGTCCATACGTTTGTGGATTAACTTTAATCATTTAAATTATTATCGCTAAAATAACCTTAACTTACACACTTAATGCGCAAGCCACATTTGCTTGGCGTTAGTGTTAGCGCAAATACAGTTTTTAGTCTGCAATTTGTAGCCATCCCATTGTCTGGGTTTAATACTACTGTTGCTTCCGTTCTACACAATCAAATATGGACTTTATATTATTACGTCACCTCTTTATTCTTCCTTCATTTAGTCGAATGGCCATTCATGAGCTAATGCCACCTACAGTATCGCCATGCGTTTCTTATCTTCCATAGCAGAACACCATCTTTCCGTCCGTATTTTTCACCACAGTATTTCTCTAATGACAATAATCCAATGAAAACAAGTTGCATTTGGGATGCCCCCACATCTTATGCATGCTTTTGCAAGGCTGCTTGCAGTGGTGCCAGTAGTCCATACCCTAACGCATATAGGGGGAGACAGTGACTGACGTGGACGTCATTTGCAATGCTGTAGCCATATGTCCAGCCACGACGTTCGTATCATTTCATCCAACAAAATGAAACACTACCAATATCGTAGCACAAAGACACAACTATTGTCCATGGTTGGATCCTCCAAATCGAGACTAAAACTCCTATTTTGATGCAGCCGTACTTGGTCCAAAACGGCTGACAGTCCCCGTCCCCTCCCCAGCGACCTACCTCATAGTGTCCTTGATTCCCCTCTTCAGCACCTCCGCGGCCCGGGGTTGTGGCGTGTGGAGGGAGGAGCTGAAGAACTGGGCCACCTGCTCCACGCACGCCTTCCCCTCCAGACCCAGAGGGTTGCCGTTCAGGCACACCTTGGCCAGGGACAGCTGGAAACAGAACCACAAGCGTCACGGCTCTGATAGAACCAGGACATTTTATCGAAATGCGCTGGAGGATCTTTTTTGGGGTCATTTTGGTGCCAATTTGTCAAACCTAAAATAAAGACATACAACAGAATTCGAACAAAATTTGTACGACCATTAGTTGTTAAATTGTTACAGCCCTACTTGGAACAACTCTTGAGAAAAATAGAGTTGTTCCAAGTAGGGCTGTAACAAATATAAAAACAACATCATTGAATAGTCCAGTAATTACACATCAGCCAACTGCATTAGCAGAGTCCCGGTTTAAACTCCATTAGTGGGACTGAGAGACAAGCAGGGGATGGAACACATTAGTCTTCCACCAAAAAAAGAGAATCCGCAACTAAATACAACCCCCCCCCCCCCCCCCCCCCCCATCTGTTATACGGTCACGGTGTAGTGGGCCAAATAAAATCGCTGTCTGTCCTCCAGCACCAACCTGTGCTTCCCAGCATCCTTTGGCAGCGTAGTCCCTGAGGGTCCGAACACACTGTAGGAACCGGCCTGGGTCCGACATCTGAAACAGAACACAGGACACATACACGGTAAATGTGGCACTTTAGGCCCCGTGTATCATGAGAAGCTCATGCAGAATTGAAAATGCAACGGCAGGGAGGAACATAAACGAGCGGAAAAGGGAAACACTTCCGTGTGCAGTAGAATTTCAGCTGACACCTCTGCAGTTTTTCTTTTTTAAAGTAATGGGTCGTGACAAAGGCCAGTATTGGCAAGGAATCAATTTGAATTCTTTAAAGCGGGCCCTTTCTGATTCCTAAAGCTATCTGTTTGTTTTTTTCAGCCCAGCATGCGAGTGACCCCCCCCCCCCCCCCCCCCCCCATCTACACGCCTCAGTCTTAGTGCTAGACCTGGTCCAGCATGTGGTGCTGCTGATGGAGAGGTTTGGGCTTGGGACTCAAACTCACAGAATCCTTATAGTTCTGATCCCACAAGAGATAGGAGCTCTGGAGGCAGCCGGCCTGGGAGGACTCCTTCAGCATGGACAACGCTCCCGCGTGCATCTCCTCGTCCTGGATAAAGAAACAGAACATTTGCGATAACGAGGGTAGCGAGGACACAAGTCACAAGACACAAGTCCAAGGGACTTGTGTCACGTCGTTAAAAAGTGGGGGCTGCCATGAGCTGCATCGACGCCAATGCAGTTGGCGTACCATCCCACAGCCCTGGTCAGAGGCTAGCCCTGTTATTCAGCTTGTAGCCCCACTGTCATACTGTAGTCGTACTCACGTCAAAGCACAGCAGAACTCTGGCCAGAGAGTGCAGCAGAGGCCCCTTCTTCTCCTGCAAAGAAAAAACCCAACAACAACATCAGAAATACGATTAATTATAGTCCTATGTGGAGATAATCAAAGATACAACGCCGTTGTCGGTGATTGACTCGTTTAGCTTTACGTTTCAGAATTTAAGTGAAGTTGCAGTCGAATGTGGAGAATTTGTGATTACAAAACTGTGAATATAGACACAAGACATGCTAATTATCAAACCGATTGACCGCGTCATGGTGAGATGTCAAATAATGATAACTAATGTTTTACACAGTTTGTACAATAATAAATCCTAACAGGCCAACCATAACCCAAGCCATAGTGAATTGGGATCAATTGAGCTCTTTCGCTGTTCTGTAGGGCAAACAGAGGAGTTTGCCCTATGCGCTGGCATAAAACGCTACCATCAACACTCACGCTTGTTTCACATTGGGCCTTGAGACGGTTGAAGACCACTGCCTTGCAGCAGCTCCCGACCAGAGACCAGGGCGGCCGGATGAACACCCAGGTGAAGGGGTCCGTGGTGGCGGGGTGCAGGGTCTCGGCCAGGCTGAAGAAGTAGGAGGCCTTCCGGCCACACACATCCGCCTGGCCCTCATCGCACTTCAGCGCTAGGACGAGGAACAGAAGCAGAACCAAAATGAGGAACCTCGTCCCTTTCTGGGGATTGACGGGTGAGGAAAGAGGTACAAGAGTGGGTAACGTACGTCCTTCGTTGTACAAATAAGCGATCCCTAGCTTAACAGCGGCTTCAAAATTCCCTTTCTCCGCAGCTCTGAGGGGGGAAAAAAAGAAAGAAAATGGCATGTTAAAACAGTATTAGAGTACAATATAGTAGTATAGAATGGATAGATATGTAAAAAAATTTTTTTTAAGAACTTACCTTTCAAATAGCCAAACAGTTTCTGGGTCAGGCCAGGTGTCACGGAAACTAACCCGGGCCCAAACACTCGAGTGGTTGTCGACAATGTCCTTCAGCTGGGAGTGGACCTGCAGCAGAAGTCAACCAAATTACAGGCCACTGAAGCCAAGTGATCAGGTGGTCCCAAAAGGTTGTGTGTGCGCGGAGTAAACAATCGTGAGGTCGCCTGTGTATGCTACATGTTGTGGATACCTGTCAAAGCGTGTCCATCTGTGTGCGTGCGTCCAACTGTGTGTGTGTGTGTGTGTGTGTGTGTGTGTGTGTGTGTGTGTGTGTGTGTGTGTGTGTGTGTGTGTGTGTGTGTGTGTGTGTGTGTGTGTACTCACTGCTCGGACAGCCAGCAGGTCCTCAGCAGATAGGCACTGGACGACACAGAGGAGCACCTCCTCAGGTAGGGACAGCAGCGTCTGGGCTTCAGCACGCTTGCGGACTCGCTTCCGCACCGGTATTGAGAAGCATTTGGAGCAACGACAGTGGACGACTGAAAATGACCAAAACAAACGATGTGGTTTATTTAAGAAGAAAAAAAATGACAACGAAATTAACATTGCCACAAGATGCAATCCATGGGTATCTATGGGTTTAATCACTACAGAAAATCGCCATCTTTGATTCCAGAGATAACACATTAACTATTCAGTAGTCAAACGCACTAGTCTGGGGAGATATATTGGTGCATCTTCCATGACATGCTCGCAAAAAAAACGGTAGCCACTTAAATGAATTCCCAATTACAGTCACAAGTACAGCAGCTTATGTGAACTAGTGGGAAACCTAGCCTCGGTGAAAGTAGCAGCTACCATTTGAATAAGCTTCAGAGCCTATGGGTGATCTGTTCAAATCGTTGAATGAATTTGACCCACCAATACAAAATAGCTATATATATCTATATATCTATACATATTATATTTAGTCGACGTGTCTATTAACCACCCTACACTAGGCAGCCTAAAAAGAAAACCTGAACTAAATAGTGGACTGGTCGAAATGAGCGCCCAAATTTCCCTCCTGTGGCCACTCCTGTTTGAAAACTCCTTACCGTTCCATTATTAGTCATTGACCTCTTGTCACGGAGTAATAACCAAAAAAGGAGCAAAAGGAAGGCGACTTGCTTTTTTGTTTGTGTGAAGTAAGCCCCTTTTAACTTTAAACTTGCTTTGACCCAGCAAACCAGCTAAGTCACTGCTAACGTCGGTGTTGACTGAACGCGAACCTAGCTCAATGCAATCCACACAAATAACAAGACAAACGTGCAGTAATACATCATATAAATATACATATATATGAGTGTTTACATGTAATTCAATGTTAATTGTTAATAAGTATTATTATTTGAATGTGATTACTTACCGCCCGCTTTCATTTCAATTGGAGGGATCTCTCGTCTATGACCGCTGTTGTCTCTGGTTGTGGTTGATCCCGCTTATAATTTAAATGACGCCGGTATTAATTTAAACTACAGTGCTTTGATCAACCGAATGTTATGACATTCGTATTTTTGCACAACTCTGGGATTACTTTGGCTTTACTGCAGAGTCCGGTATCCTGTAAAGTAGTAAGACTATACGGCAGCGGTTCAAATGTAGACATGCAGGCTACTTGGGCTTAAAGGACCCTCCCCAATTTCACCTTAGCACCGCCCGCGCCTCGCGTTTGAACTAAAGCCACGATGCTATTGGCCGCTCGGGGTTACGCCTCTCTACGACCAAGCAGGCACCGGATTGGTCACAATCTCAAATAAGACCACGGATTGGCTTATTCTGAGCAATTTTCAAATAAGGAATGGCTATTGGATGACATACAAGTATTTCGAAGTACGCGCTCCAGACTCAATGTATTTGATTGGCTGACGTGTTTAAAACACATCTGCAGTACCACCCATTGCTTTGACTTATGGTACGTGTAGTTCACTAGAAACTATTTTTTAAAAGGTACTGTATTTAAAGAAACATTACCCAACATAAAACGTACTCTTTCCGGTCTACTACGTAAAATGTATATGTATATATATTTAATAGATTCAGGAAGATGTAAATAGCAAACGTTACAGAAATGTCCAGCGGTCAGGATGGATACGATGGAAAAAATAAATAAATAAAAGAAACAAAACGATTATACACGATTGCATTACAAAAAAGTAATACAATCGTTTACATCTGCATGCCCTAACATTTTTCCCCAGGCTGAAAGGAAATGAGGTGATAAATAACATGATCAAGGCTAATTGATCGAGAACTAAATGCTGCCTACTGTTGACTGGGTGTGTTGTCTACCCCCCCCCCCCCCCCCCCCCCCCCCCCCCCCCCGGTGAAGCTGATTGGGATGTAATTGCGTTGGAAAAGCCGCCAACATCTATTGTGAAAAATGGCCCAGCTATGGCCCCATTGAGTGCAAATTATAAACATGCCTCACACTGTCATCGCTGTGGTGTAAGCGCACTTTGTGTTTGCACAGTACGTTTATCCTGATTCATTTAAGGGTTGACTTAACATTTATTTAAAGTATACTTGTTGCTGATTAAGCCTGTAAAAGACCTGCATTCAGTAATAGCAAAGATAAATAAAAAATAATCTACTAACCTTTATTTTGTTATTCATATAGCGACCCCACTCTCCAGTGGTTTCTGGGATTAGCATTGAGAGATAGTGCAGTTAGGGGCTCCGATACTCATTCCAGGCCTTGATTGTTCTCAGTCTCTCATCATCGTTTTGATTATAATCGTCTGACGGTGGCTCGGTCGCTCAGCCCGCTGATGCGCTCGTCATGTCGGCAGTAGCCTGCGCCTCGAAGCGACCCAGTTTCGGTCCCCACCTGTGGTACCATGTTGCATGTCATTCCCTCTGTTCTTCAACCTTTGTCCTGTCTCTCTTCACTGCCCCGTCAATAAAAGCACTAAAAGCCCATACAAATATGTAATTTAAAAATCGTCAGCTAAGTGACGTGGATGTATGTAGATGTAATCCAGATTGACTAAGAAACGCAACCGTGTTGTTTTCATGTCGTAGACAGCTCTGTAAAATAGTGGTGTTTGGTGCATGTGGAGATAACTATCATTATACTAGAGGAAGCAAGCGTGAATGAATGTACATGTGTTCTTATCTGTAGGCCTACATCCCAGGAGGCCAATTACTCATCACAGTGACAAACAAGCAAATCCCCAATTACATTTATAGATATTTTTCCTTCCTCTATAAAGTCCATGTCTCCCTGTCTGGGCCTGCTGCCAATATCACATTATGTGCAGCTACTCCCTATCACATGCTTGAATCAATGAATACATAAAATATACGTGGTGAGGAGGCAACAAGGAAGTCTTTGACACGCTATAGTAACGTAAGATAATTGCAATGTAGCTTTACTTTGGATTTGCAAGTCAGGCATGGCAGATTGCGAGGTCTGCCCATCGCGAACAGATTGATGACATACGAGCTTGATTATATATGGAGGGTGAATTCGACTTAACACCATCCGGTGAAATAGGCATCAGTGTGTGAAACCAACAACAGACAGTGACCTCTCACACAGACGGAGCGGTTTCTCCTTTTTTTTATTATTTTATTGTCCGTATGCAATGTGTGATTGTGTGATGAGCTGCTCATGAATCAAACTAGGATCACAGCTTTTATGCGTAATGCTATTTAAATGAATCCCATGCTATGACCCCCCTGTTTCTAGCTCTGAGTTTGTGTTAACTCTTCATGTGGGGCTCATTCCCAACCGGGACTGAAGCCTTGCTCTGCGCTGGCGAGGCGGAAGAGGACTTTCCCAGATGGATCCTGTCCTGCACTTTTATGCACGTGGACCCCCTTCACCCCGAGACACTGAACAACGCTGGGCCAACGCAATCATTTCCCAAGCACAAGAACAGCGTTGTGAACAACGTGTCAGTGTTTGATAGAACCTTACAGAGCAGGACGACAACACTCGCACCCTTTGCTTTGTAAAGTATCGTTTTTCATTTAAAAGTTATTCCTCTAGGGGGGTGTCTTGCAATAGTATTAATCATGAGGTAGGGGTGTGTGTGTGTGTGTGTGTGTGGGGGGGGGGGGGGGGGGGGGGGGGTCTGCAATAAGCATCTAAGCAGTGCAGTGCAATAAAACATTTTCAAGAGCAAAGACAAGACAGCGGTTTGTTTGCCCAACTGCTGTGTGTTGGTCTTAAGCACCGCAGATGCTCACGGTTAAGTGATTGTTTTCCTGCTCACTGTCCACTCTCCAGTCTTCCCAGTGTCTTTGCACACACGCTGTGGCCCACTCTATGGAGGGCAACGCAGGATTCCAGCCTTCACTGCCCCCGTGGAGCAGAAGGCCAAACCCCCAGGAGCACCCTGGTTTGAGAAGGAGACTAGACACCTCTCACTTAGTACAAGCTGAAAGACGAAGACACTCGAGGAACATCAGTTTAATACAACAATTAAAATACATTCAGATATGAGTGGAAACATACAGTAAAAATATAAAATACTTTATGTACATCACCAAAAGGAGTACAAGGAGAACGAACAAATACACATCCATGAGTCACGCACAGCAGTGACCGCAAAAGCATTAGTGAGCCAGAAGAGGCCGACGGCGTGGCATCTCCCGTGTGACGTGCAGACACACCCATCGACACAGAAGAAAAGAGGTAGATTTTCCCAAAGGCCTTTCCTCCCGGGCGGAGCACAGAAGGGAGTCCACTCGGACTCTACATCTACAATGGATGGTCACCTGACCCGGCGCTGGCGCGCCGAAGGGTTTTACAAGTACCGGAGTACGAGTACACATTCCTCATGGTTACGCAAGGGCCTTGGGCCCGTGTCGTATAACACAGCTGTATAAACACACATACATGCGCACGCACACACACACACACTAACACACATACACACACTATGGGATACATGTGTGTGACGTGTGTGTTACTACACAGGCCAAAATTAAACAGTTCCATTGTATCCATTGTGTGTGTGTGTGTGTGTGTGTGTGTGTGTAGGTGTGTGTCTGTCTGTGTGTCTGTCTGTGTGCTTTGTATTCAATACCCGTTGCTATCATATTGTGCTCTGCTTCTGTCAATGAGATTACCCCCCCCCCCCCCACACCCTTGTCGTTTTCATCCACCACCTGAGTTCCTCCTTCTCTTCATTCTATCTCTGTCACTCTACCTATTCCACAATCTATCTTCCGTCTGTTCCGACGCGTCTAAATCTGTGACAGAAGCGAGCCTATTCAGACAGGAAGTAGACGTCCTGATGGATTACAGTCTGGGAAATGTTGTTGAAATCTAAGTGCGGTTGCTCGGCATTAGCCTTCAGGGGATTAACCCAGACACAGGCTCATATCAAGGCACCTTGTCTAGCATCTTCTACATAATGTGATCGAATCCACGAGAAAAACAGGCAACAGAAAGATGCTGTGTGGGGGCCCGAAGCAGAGGAAGATAAAACTGAAACATGGCTACGATCTACCAGAGAGACCCTAAGACAGCCATCTAAATGTAACACAACCCACCTGGGACTTTCCTCTGTCGCACACGGCAGATACCAAACTAAAAACAGAACGCTCATAAATATTGTCTGCACTTCCTTTGATATTTAGCTCAAATGAAACCAAGATGTGGAGATGGCCTTTTTGTTGCAGGGGAGCATGCTTCAAACACATGTGGACAGAGCTTTAGCTTTCATCATTACCAGAACACACAGGAGATGGGATTTGCTTTGTGAATCCCATCTCCAATGAATCCCAGGAGCGAGAGATTAAACTCTGGCACTTTTGATTTGACATTTTCATTGCTCCTTCCCGGAACGGCATTTCGTTTCCCCCGGGAATAATTGTGTAGTGCGTTGGGTGCAGCAAGCGCCCACTGCACCCCTCCCAAAGTGCTGAGCCTCTGCTCAACACCTGGCAACGCTCGCCTCCATGTAGAACTGAGAGCTTCTCCCTCCCTTGACGCCCCAACCACTTGCTGCTAAACAACCACGACAGGGTTTGACTCACAGACATAATGATGTACGGGAGCAAACACAATAGCATACCATTAGGCTAGGCTACAGCAGGGCTTCGACACCACTGAGTCTGAAAGGCAGTGGCCATGTCCTCTGGTTGTAAGCGACTTTGTCTTTGCCAGTGCGTGAGGTGACCACTGCCTTCTCGTATGCATAGACATCGTATTACAGACAGCGGCAGATTGCGTTGTTCTAGGAGGCCAGGGTTCACACAACGCGCTCACACTAAAAGCTTTCAAGGAGAGATGGTCTCATGGTGTGAGGGCTCCCGTTGACATAGACATGCTTTGATCCGATTCCCTGCTCTTTACATGTTGTCCCTCGCACCCCAGCTAGGCGTGTGAGTGAGCATGGGAACGGTGTGACTCCAATGCTGCTGTTTAGCGAACGCTCTAGTCACAGATAAAGCGACATGTACACAGACCGCCTCCACCTAACGAAGCACACACCGTAGCGTAGAAACACGAGAACCGCCAGAACCGACTCGTTCAGAGCACAAGTCCTTCATGAACATGTACACCAGAGCACTTCCATTATGGCACATTATGCTGAGTGTGTGTGTGTGTGAGAGTGTGTCTGTATCTGTGTGTGTGTGTGTGTGTGTGTGTGTGTGTGTGTGTGTAAGTTGTTGAGGATGGAGTGAGCAGAAGAAGCTGTACACGATGAGAGAGGGAGAGAGAGAGAGAGAGAGAGAGAGAGAGAGAGAGAGGGGAAGAGAGAGCATGGGGGATGGACATGGGGGGTCAAGTCTCACGAGCGCAGATGGAAACAAGTGGAGAAAAAAGCGATAGAGCCTTTTTCCATGCGTGCTTGCTCAAGGCACAGGTTGGGAGAGAGAGAGAGAGAGAGAGAGAGAGAGGGAGAGAGGGAGAGAGGGAGGGAGGGTCTCTTGTGCCTTTGGGCCTCAGTGGCATGTCCCCTTAGACAGTGTCCTTCAGTAATCCTGGCCCTGCGGGCCCGAGGTGAGCTCCCCCTTGCACAGAGAGCGCCGGGCTTGAATGCACATACATAGCTAGGAGGGCAATCGGTCAGTCAAAACAGCCAGCAGCCCCCCCTCGCCCTCCCTCCCTCCCTCCCTCCCTCCCTCCCTCCCTCCCTCCCTCCCTCCCTCCCTCCCTCCCTCCCTCCCTCCCTCCCTCCCGGTCCCTCTTGCATGTGCGGTCCTGGCAACAAAGGCTGTGTTCTGTCTCAGAGTGATTGGACCGGGAGCTCCCCCCAGTGAGACATGAACAGAACTTTATTCATCTGTGTGCGGGAAGGTTCCTCTGCATTTCACATCAAAACAAGGCCATCCCTCCAGTGCTCACGGTCTTCCCTACTTGTGCGCAGCGTGTTGTTGACCAAACTGGCCTGCACACACATACACACACACACACACACACACATATGCATGCATGCACACGGACACACGGACACACGGACACACGGACACACGACACACCCACACACACACACACACACACACACACACACACACACACATCCACCTCCTCCTCCAGAAGGTCCCAGCTCCCGGTCCACGCAGCTGCCAGTCAGATCCTCCCGGACTCAGGTTCGGCTATAGCGTGGCGTAAAAAAAGCTCACACACATTGCTGCGGTGTCACAGGACGGGCGAATGACGTGGGTCGCTGACGCCGGCCCACTCCGCTGTCGGTTGTGGTGTCGGGTGGCCGTCTTTGGCCCAATTCTGGCCCCTTGGACGATCACCTGTCCCGGGCCAGGAGGAATGGCGTGACTGACGCGCTTGGTGACGCCCGGCGCTGACTCCGACAGCAGCCTCTGCATAGCATGCCCCCCCCCCCCCGCTCCCCCCCCCTACTGTGTGTGTGTTTGTGTACGAGAAGTGGTCTTTCCTCCACGTATTTGTCACGTGTGTGTGTGTGTGTGCGTGTGTGTGTTACGTGTGTGTGCGTGTGTTACGTGTGTGTGTGTGTGTGTTCGTCCTCAGATGTTTTGTTACTGGACACCTGCTATGCAACAATAAAGAGAGCAAGCGCGAGCACTCTGGGTGATTCCTTCTTCTTGGCAATGCCTCGAGCTCTAAATCCACTGGATCTCCCAACATGTCCCCCACTGGATCGGGTCCCCCACTGGATCTCCCAACAGGTCCCCCACTGGATCTCTCAACAGGTCCCCCACTGGATCTCCCAATAGATCCCTCACTGGATCAGGTCCCCCACTGGATCTCCCAACAGATCCCCCACTGGATCAGGTCCCCCACTGGATCTCCCAACAGGTCCCCCACTGGATCTCCCAACAGATCCCCCACTGGATCTCCCAACATGTCCCCCGTGTCGCATTGACCTCTCATTTCTTAGGGGGGCTGTGGGGGGGAGGGGAAAGAGAGTCGTGGCGTATCCTCCGGACTCTGGGATCGTCTCTGCCTCTCTCTCTCTGCCCCCCCCCCCACCCCCCCACCCCCCCTCCCCGGCCCCTGGCCCCCCCAGCTCCCGGCACTTTGCTGTCCGCCCCGTGGCACCTCAGAGGGGGCACTGCTCAGAGGTGAACGAGCCCCCCTCTTTCTTTTTCCTCTTCTTCCTCTTGTGGACCGACCAACAGGTCGCGGCCAGCAGCACCAGCACCAGGCCCGCGATCAGCAGCACCACCGACACCACCTTGGTCTGCGGCAGGTCGTTGTAGGCGTACGTCACCCCGGTGCCCGCCACGCCGATCACCAGGGATATGATGCCGAAGGGGAAGATGCAGCGGTACCAGGACTTCTCCATGCCCCCCGTGGCCTGCGACAGACGCTCTAGGGACGAGAGCACATCCGGGACCTTGGAGGCTCCGGATTCCAGGGACGGTCCCTCCTGACCCGACGCGGCTTGGGATTGGGACTGGCAGGCCAGGTGGCCCGGCCCACAGCCCATCCTGGTGGTGCGGCCCGCTGGCTCCTGAGAACAGGGCGCCTGGCCACTGCTGGCTTCCTGGATTCCCTCCGTAGTCCCCGCTTGCCTGGAGAGACAGAACAGGGAGACAGAGGAAGAGAGGAGGAGAGGGGGGAGAGGGGAGACCTGTATGAGAGCAGAGAGAGGGCCGGCGAAATGGCTGGATCGTACCGGATGACGTTTGTTGTTGTTAGAGTCAGCGCAGAAATCCACTCACACTTTCCCGTTTCTCTACCTCCCTCTCTGGCTCAGTCTCTCTCTCTCTCTCTGTGCGGTGCCTGCTGGATCTCTGGCAGCACATTTTACACTCCGCTCAAGGTACCTCCGGGGGATTTATAACTGGCCGAGGGAGGAGGGAGGAGCCAGGGAGAGAAAGCGAGGACTAGAGCAAGGGCACTGATTGGCTGTCTCTGTGCTGACGTCAAGGAGTGCAGCAGACGGCCCGGGGAGTGGAGGAAAGACAGGAAGGGGGAGCGGCCAGAATGCTCTGTTCGTCTTTTCCTCTACCTCCCTTTCACCCCCCCCCCCCTCCATCCATTATTTCTGTCGTTTCTTCTTCTTTTCTCCTGATCTCCAACAAAAGAGGGAAACACACGACCGGGAAGAACACAAGTGTCATGGTTGGTGTTCCCGCTATGAAATACTAATTGACACGATAATAAAGGAAGGCAGAAAAAAAAAGAAGGGATTCCCTAACATGAGAACCTGAATGTTAATGCAGAGGAAAGACACTGATGCGTCACACACACACACACACACACACACACACACACACACACACACACACACACACGAATGAATGGCACTATTTCTCAAAACCATACCACCACACCCACGCACGCACAACAACCCAGATCCTCAATGTGAGTGCCCACACACATTACACACGCACGCACACACACACACACACGCACACACACACACACGCACGCACACACACACACACACACACACACACACACATCATCATCATGTCATGTGTGTCGACACCCAGGGAGGCCACCCAAAATTACAATACTACACAAAAATAAGACGAGGTACACACTCACACACAGTTATTATTTATTTATATTTTTATGAAAGGTAGCTGACACGGGTAGCGGCACGAATTCCATCTATGATGAGTCTTGTAAGCCTTTTTTCTTTTTTGCCTCTGCGAAAATCAAATCAATCCGGGCTGCTTTTGCTCTCATCTCTTTAACTCATACAGCGGGAGCGTCTAATCAGCCACGCCAGTCAGCCGGGATGCATGTCTGGGTGGTTTGTGTTATCCTGGGGCGATCCTCTGCAGCGCTGGGGCTATTTCTACTCTTCTAGGTGCCAGAATGAAAGCCATAGTCTTTCGTCAATATTAGGAAGGCTACAGTTTGCGAAAGCCGAGATAGTGCTTGACAATGGATGTGGGTTTTAACAATTGTGTCTACATCGCCATCCAGGTTTTAATTGAGTACTAAATTGGCCAGAGCCCTGTAGTAATAAAGCAACTTTACAGGTTGTTAATGGTCAGACAATCACATTCCTTTGGATTCATAGGAACCTCAAAATCTTTCCAGGAACTCAATGAGCATATTCAATTTTAAAACATGTTCATTCAGTTATTGGCTTACTATGAGAATGACCATCATCAACCCATGGCTGAAAGCTAACATAGTGACAGTGTAACCTTGTGTAAGAGAGATAGACGTTTCAATTCTGTTCATAGGGATGTTTGTGAGACCCGTGGTGAGGCGAGGAAAAGCTATTCTGATCCTGAGATAAATAACCTTGTTCGCTTGGTAGTCACACACTAACATCCTACACTGCAGCTATTATTGAAATAGTCACATTGGCTCTGTGTGTGTGTGAAGAAGAATGGGGTTTTAAGGAATAACACATATTGATTGGTATGAGTGCAGCATTATTGAAATAGTCGTAAATCCTCTGTGTGTGTGTGAAGAAGAATGGGGCTTTAAGGAATGACACATATTGATTGGTATGAGTGCAGCATTACTATCATGGTCTTTATATAGCAAGGAAATCTGTAATTGATTTCCTTTAAACCAGGCCTTTGCAGTTTCGAGTTCCAATGTGTGTGTGTGTGTTAGAGGAGGCAGCCTGGATTTTTTTATCTACCTGTCATCAGATCTAAATACAAAAGGTAATGATCCTTAACAACGAATACGGATGAGAGTTGTATGAAATCCATGTTGAACATTTAACAGTTTACAGTTGCATTTCAACTATGCCTCTGTAGCCGTCGTTTCTTCTCCTTCACCGGGATGAATGGAAGGTGCAGAGGGAACTCCAACTATAAACATCAATCCATAGTTATCAGTGACTTGATGCGTACAGAACTGGGGAATAGGGTACAGAACTGGGAAAGAAAGAAGAGTGTGTGTGTGTGTGTGTGTGTGTGTGTGTGTGTGTGTGTGTGTGTGCGTGTATGTGTGCATGTGCGCGCGTGTGTGTTAGAAAGACAACAAGTGCTTGAGGAAAAACACATAGAAGAGAGGCTGTGAGAGCCTTGAATTCCTAGAAGCATTGGTTAGCTGCTCTGGGTTTTTTAGGCCTACTCTTGATTCGGGGTTTGAAAATAAAAGACAGTCCCCTTCTGTGTGTCACTGTGTCTGCGTGGGTAAGAAGACAGAGCGAGAGGGGATGCACAGAATACTGAAAAGCAAAAGAGACCCTCCGTGGAAAAGCATTGGCACAGATCTTCCAGTTTGCATGCGTTGAGTGCATGAATCGGTGAAGCCCGAGGGAGGGTAAGAAGAGCGAGGCATGGGCATGGAGGGCGAGCCGTAGGTGGGTGTGGCGGTGCAGCGAGCCAGGGACAACCAGGGGGCCCGGCAGCAGACCTCCATAATGAAGCCAGGTCATGGAGAGGCCGCGTGGGCGGATCTCCCGCCACGGGATCCGTGTGTGATGTGTTGATTTGATCTCGCGGACGCTCGCTCTCCGTGCGCCGATTCCCCCCACACGCATCCAGACCGTGTGGATCAGAGCTGGTGCCAAGAGCGCCACGCACATTAAGAATGTGCCCAGAACTCATGATGGCATGGTGAAATAGCTGGCAAACTGATCCGTACCAGGGGAGGGTATTCAAAAGATGCTCCCAGGCAAGCCAGGAATAACGGTTTGTACTCCTAACCTTCCCTCGGTGGGAAGGCACAGAATAACAAGCGAGAACGGGTGAAAATAACCTGGCCTCTTTGTTTTCCACGAACAACTGTCATTTCCAGATGACATCCCTTTGAGACGAGGGATCAAGACGTGCCTCTCTGTGTGACTCAGAGTCTCTGATGAGCGTGTGTGTGTATATGTGTGTATGTGTGTGTGTGTGTGTGTGTGTGTATGAGTGTGTGTTGCAGCCGGGTGCATACACCCACAACCTGCTGTGTGAACCAAGGGCCACCTGTTGTTCAGTCTGCTGCAGCCTGTGCTCTCCAAGAGGCATATGTGTGCATGTAGCCCGTCCAGGCCCCTGAAAGACCTGCTCCATCCCTCCATCCTTACACAATACACTTCAGAATTAACCCGCCTATAAATGAAGCCACTCTCGCCCATTGGAAAGGATGATTAAATGTTTATTCATCACAAGACGACAACAACAAATCCATAAAAAAAAAAGATTAAAAAAAAGATGAAAGCCACTGCTGAAAATATATTTTGATTGGATTGTCAAATTCTTTGTGGAAGATTTTAAGCATTGTGTTGTTCACACAAGTCTGTGAATGTGTATCACCAAACAGCTGTTTTTCTTAATTTGTGCCAACAGCACACGAAAAATGGCTTTTATAATTGATTTTTTCGTTACATCACTGAACGGTTACACTTTACGACTACACAATGTGAATTTCCATCTGGCTCTATGTACACAATTGACACACGCCAATGGCTGATGCGAGGTTCACTAGTTAAAATGTTTTACTGCCATTAGATGCTACAGTTGGCGCGTTCATGAACCGTATTGTGCAAGATGAGTGCCCCCTGCTGGTGAGGACAGTACTGCAAGAAGTCAGCCAGTGACACAAGAGAATACACGGTATAATCATCATGATAACCAGCCACTTGCAATCACCAGATCAAAAAAAAAGAAAAGAAAATACATTTTGGGTCACATTATGTTATTCTGAAGTGCAAACAATGACCTCACGTCACCTCAAATAGCATCACACTCAATAAAAGCCTGAGATCAAAGGTACACCAATCCTCCATATAGCGGGACTCGAATAAATACTCCTGCCCTGTTATTAGCCCCGCGGAGCACATTAGAAGCGCGGGTCAGTCGGGTTCAGTGTCCAGAACCAGAGCAGGAAACCGCTCCCCTCCCTCCGCCAGAAGGGAGTAAACATCCCGGAGCACACTGCAGTCCGCAGGCACAGGCCCGCCCAGCAGGGAGGGGAGCTGGGGGGAGAGGCTGTCCGACAGAGCCTGCGTGGAGGCGGACAAATCAATCGGGAGGCAAACACGCAAAAAAAGGAACACACCATGTTTGGACAATGTCGTATATTAGCATGTGGTATATTAGCCTGATGGCTAGGACCGGTGGCAGGAGAGGACATGGGTATGGGGAGACCCTGGCCCACCCCTTCCCTCCTTTGTACATTATAAGGTACAGTGTGTAGGATTTAGTGGCTTCAAGCGGTGAGGTAGATTGCAACCAACTGAACCCCCCCCCCCCCCCCCCACCTCTCCCCCTCCACTGACGTAGGAGAAGCTACGGTGGCCAGTAGGTTTATTTAGTCTGTAAAACTATAGGTCGTAGCATACAAGTAAGATGGCAATTTAGAGCCGTTTGTCCGTTCTGGGCTACTGTAGAAACATGGCGGTGCAACATGGCGGCCTCCGTGGAAGAGGACCCGCTCCCTATGTAGAAATAAAGGGCTCATTCTAAGGTAACGAAAACACAACGATTCTTATTTTCATGGGATTATACACTACTTAAAACATACTTATGAATATTATATTCCATTTCTGGCAAGTCTGTTCCGCTAGACGCCACCAGATTCTACACAGTCCACCTTTGAACTTAAAAAACGTTGTTTTGTTAAAACATGTTCTTATTCAATTCCAAACTATAAGACAATGCAGATGTGCGATCCTGATCGAGGTTTAGCGGTCTTACCTGTTGCAGGTAGACCTCCTGCTGCAACAGCACCACCCTCAGCCTCAGCGTCTCCAGCTCCAGGAGCTCCGTCTCCGTGGTTACGGTGACGATGGGGGGCAGGAGGGGCGCCCTGGCCTGCTGCCCCCCCAGCTCGTCCGGGCAGAGACATCCTCCCTCCGGCCTCCATCGATCCCATGCCTCCCACTCTGGCGGAAAAATCGTTTATATTTAGCGCGTGAGCAACTGTAGCCCAAAATGATTTTTTGTTTTTTTCTTCTTCCTGCTATGCTGACCCAGCTTTAAATAGCCCGCGCGGCGTCCGGCTACGAGGCTCTGCAGCCCCGACGTCACGAGAGAGGCGGCAAGGAAAGTACGGACCTGCCGCCGAGCTTCCACCTCGGCTCTGTTTTCAGTTTCCGTACGTCGGGACGCAAAGCGTGCATTAGCTCGTTAGCGGCCGCGGCCCCCGGCCCCCGGCCCCTGGCCCCGCCCTACCCTCACGCCAACAGTTTACCGCCGAAGAGGACGATTTGCCCAAACTTCAACCGTGACCGGAACAGAAACCCGGAGCGGTTCAGACGCACGGCTTCGTGTTGCCTTCTTGCTCGTCGCTCGTCACCAAGAATACTAAACAATTGTTCGCCATTCAAAGTCACAAGTCATTGTTGATAAAAAAAAAGGTACTTCAATAAAAGCACTACTACTACTATTAGCAAGCAACACAGATGCCTTTCTCTGAATAATAGAACATTCTCATATAAAGTTAATCTCCAATATGAAGTTGAAAAAAATTATATTGAAATTATGTTAACTTGTCCTAACAAAGTACTGTGTGGACTATCCTGCGATAATTCTAGAAATACAACTCTCACATACTTGCTTTTGGCCAAAAGGTCTAAATATAAAACTAGAATCTCAAAATCCCTCTTGAAAGTAAAAGCTTGGTAGGAAAATAAAGATTCCAGAGGCCCTTCCTTTGCGTACATTTATACCGCAGGAGGAAGTCAAAATGTAATTATGAAATACATTTCTGCCAGTTCAATCACAGCTGGTGTCTAGATGGGACAACCAATAGAAAATATCAGCGTCCTCTGTATTACAGTGTCTCCTGGGCAAGGTCATGGAAAAGGTGAGGCATAATAAGCCCCACACACAGAACCAAGTTCAAGTAATGTTTTTTCCAAGAAGAAAGACATTGTGTGACTGCTGCTCTATTATTTCACTTTGGTTTGAGTGAAGAGTCTTACCTTGTTTCACTTGGACCGCATATTGTCTAAGGCTTGCTGCCACACTCTCCAGCTTTTCAAGAGTAACATGAGGTGCACACTTGAGTTCCTCACCATCTGCAAGAGAAATTGCAGTCTTTGATCTTCTGGATCCTTGTTTATAAGATACGATGGTAATAAATGAGTATTGACCGTACAGCAACACATTATTTCAACATCTTCAAGGTCTTCTACGTAAACACAGATGTTTACACCCCTTCAACGTGGCAATAATCACCAAGATGGTCCCATTTCCTGGGATTTCTCTTCCCAAATGATACCCTTCTCTAGCCAAACGCGTCTGCCGCACTTCAATCCACTGTGAGTCTCTGTATTACAGGAATCGAAGTATTTGTATTCCTGTTGGACAGAACAGGCTCATCCAGATTTAATGAAGGTTATCGATCGGAAGTAAATTGCATTTCTTTTTTGTCTTTTCCTTCCCCAAGTGTGGCATTACGTATTGTGTGTACCACAATACTTTCTGCAGATAAAATGAAAAATGGTTTGGATAGAGGAGGGAGTAGTACCATCCAAGTACTCATAATTAGCAAAAACAATGAGTAGTAAATTAGTCTGTGATTGGTAATAAAAAATTTAAGAAAAACCATGCCACCCCTCACCCTTTACATTGTCTTGTGTGCATTTGGTCATGGTAATATGGTAATGATGCTGTTGAGGTGTGTACCTGGGTGGGTGCCTGATGAGGAGCCGTGCTTGGCAAGCAGTTTCTGGACCTGGTAACAGTGGCTCAAGTCCTGGCCTTGGCGGGTCAAGCGGCCCACCAGAGCCCTGGTCTGATCCGGACTGCCACGAGGCCAGGTCCTGGGGAACTAGAGGAACGGGTCAAGGGAACCAGACGGCATATCCCAGGACGGGCTGGGAGGGCGTTCAAATACGAGGTTGAAACTCTATTTCTGTATAAACTAAGAATACACTGGGCTATGGACATTTTTATCTAGTTGATGTGAGGCACAAAAGATTTTTCCACAACAACTTTTTAGTAGAACATCTTGATTCTAGTACACCTTGATCCTATTTAAATGAAAGATACGCATGCTCCCATTTTCTCCATGAAGGCACTTCTCTCGGGCACACTCTGGCTTTGCATGACCATCGCTTTGTCCCACAACCTGAACATGTGATAGAGAAGAAGGATAAACAGAACCGACAGGCTGTGAATGGTTATTACTAAGAAAAACATGGTACATGTTCATCTCTCTTTAAATGTAGATAGACCTGTTATCACATTTACATACACTATTTCATCTATCAATAACATAGACCAATAGACAGGTTGTGGTCACCTGTTTTGCTTCATTCTCAGAGACTTCCATTTCGCCGTTAGATCAGAAGGTATTCTGCAAAGGGGAGGAGGGAAAAAAAAAACACGATTATTTCAAGAAGACATCTTGACCATGGTGTGCTGTGTTCAGAGGACGGTTGCGGTCAGACCACATTACCTATTCTGCGCCGGTGTGCTGCGCATGCCGGCATCCCCTGCATGCAAGACACGCGCCACCTCCACGGGGGCCCCATCCCTCCCCGGGGGCCCATCGCTCTCCAGGCTGGGGGCGGCAGCGTGGGCCTGGCCCCGGTCACCAGGGTCACAGCCCACCCGTGTGTGTTTCTCGCCTTTGACCGTGGATGACGACGCACGGTGCGTGGCGACAGAGCCACCGCCGCCGACGGTCCCCTTGTACGCCACGAGGCGGTTCGCGTTTTTACTTCTTGCACCGGACACAGACGAGATGCACGAGGGTTTCCTGGTTCCCCTCGGGGCCAGGCTGCTGGACTTGGAGGACGTATCAGCCGCCCGTTTGCCTCTCCTTGTCCCGGAGGACTGATTGGCTTCACTGGGTTTGACGACAGCAGTGTCGCCTGGCTCTGCATTAGGTCTGGGGGGTCCACGGCTACAGCGTGGCCCCCCCTTGGACGACGTGCTGCTGCGGATCCGAAGAGCCTCCTTCAGCGCTCGCTCCACTAGTTCGATTTCCTCCCTCTCCTGCGGCACCACATCTTCTTCTGAACCTGCCGGCATGTGAGATGAGGATAATGACGAACTTTAAGCCTTTAGGTACAAAGCTCTGTGGGGTTTGGTGATCCCCCACACAAGACCATGCTGTAAAATATACCAGATCATCTCTTTACCCTTATGAGCATCATCCAGGTCCAGGGAGGCACCCCGAGGCTGCAGCGTTCTGGGATCAATTAAAAACACACAAGCAGGTAACAGGTCACAGACACAAACAGACGAACTCTCAGAAATGATATGCAATTCAATGTCGATTGTGTCTTCCTGTTTTTGTCAACACACACACACACACACACACACACACACACACACCACCGGTGCATTACAGCAAATATTACATCCATCATAGTCGTGACGTCCACACAGCCACACGATTTAATGAATCGTCTCCTAACGTTGCCATTACAGTTGAATTGTATAACTGTACCGATGTGTCAGGCTTTCCAAACACAACCCACCGTTTGATATGGTACATGGAAAATCACTTTTATGAGACATTACAAAAATATATACTTACAATGACTTTAAAAGCTCAACGTAGAGTTGAATGTGAACATTTAACTTGGCTTGCTCGGCTTTGCACCACTTCACGGCTTCCTCGACCTGGTTGAGCATGGACATCTTATTGCGCTTTCGCTCATGGGATCACATGTTACACAGCAATAGGTCTTGTGGTTGGTAAAATTCCCATTAAAAGCAAAACGTTAAGCCGTGTGTTCGCTTCATGAACGTAACCATCTGCAGGGTGTTTGAGTTGCCCCGCTCAGTGAAGGCGGAAGTTTGTTTTGCTAACGTTACCCGGTTACTTTCTCAAAGTGATGCAAACCCGCATTTACGGTTGAAGGTCTGCACATGTCTGGCTAATAAAACCAGCAACAACAAAAAAACAAAGAAACAAACACAAGAATACCGCAATCTGCACTTTTAAGGGAGTTTATTTGTATTAGTAGTATTGCATCGAGAAGGACCTCTTCTCGCGAGAATGGCTGCCATGGCAACGTGCACACTGACGCTATTTCACACATAGCACTCATGGTTTACACTAGCCTTCATATATCCTTATTAAATCTTAATAATACCTATTACACCATCTTCACATCTAAAAAGACAGAACGAGGGGAACTTATTTTCTTCCTTTACATTAAGTACAAAATATAAATCTCTCCATATCCCCACTCGGCCTCCAAGACTGTGTTTTCTACAGTAAACTGAGAATGACGTCAGAAGGGAGGGTTCATTTCGGGGTTTTTTAGTGCAATTCTCGGTGACATTAGCATTTTATTGAATAAAATGGTGGGGTTTGGTTATAGCCATAACATTGGCAACACTTTTCAATAAGGGTACATTCATTACACCTTCATTAACATCAGTTAATACAGTAATAAGCATTGTACAATAGCCTAGTATTAGCATTAGGGTTAGTGGGTTAACCCTATTCAATGATGTATAAATGAATACCTTAGTTAACATGAACACGATTAACCTTATTTAACATGAACACAATTAGAAAAGATAAGTATGTTAACTTTTTAATTTAATGGTTAATTGATGTACCCTTATCGAAAGTGTTACCCTGACATTTAGAGCAGACACATTTCTCTTGTGGACTAAGGTATCTAGAGAGAACTTCATCATAATTTGAAGATGTATTAACATGGAGGCAGATACAAAATAGTAATGAGCTTTCTATATGTGGGTGTAATTGTATCTCCGTTGTTCTTTAAATGTCATAATAGCTGGGTTGAATTCATTCTCCGTAAAGACCCCTGAGTGTTCCCTCCTACTGAATTTACATAATGCATTTTCACAAACATCCGTGTGTATGTGTATGTGTGTGTGTGTGTGTGTGTGTGTGACGGTGTGTGTGTGTGTGTGTGTGTGTGTGTGTGTGTGTGTGTGTGTGTGTGTGTGTGTGTTTTGTCTTTATTTGTTAGTGAATGCCAATGCCCCCATTCTCCCTATTGTTCCATTGCACACATATTGATATCGGGTAAAGATATTGGTTTCTGCTTGATTTTGAATACATTCTATGAATAATTAAGGATGTGCATTACAAAAACACAACAGTACTTTCTAGATGTACTTATCTCCACGACTGCAATTATTATAAAGCCCTGTCATGAATATTTGAATAGAACTAGAAGAAACTCACTTTGAGGGAACAGATATCAGGATGCTAAAGTGGAGACCAGAACACCCATAAACATCAACGCATAGAACACAAACATCATGGTGGTGCGTCTGTGAATCTTTGATCAAAATACCCCTAAAAACTCCTAGTGTTGTTTCTCTGGTTGTTCCCCCTTCACATCTCTTGCCATCTGATTTCTCATCCCATTAGTCTAGGAAGTGTGGCAGAGAAGCGCTTCCTGAACCAATTAGCTGCAACAGCTGGAACAGTTTGTCTGCCTCATCAGAGGGCAGTGAATCACCTCATTAGACCACTTGCCTGTAACAAGCCTAATGGATCAGCAACAGGATGGCAGTGGGGCCGTACTCAGTCACACTGTGAACTAGACATCTGAGATTGCAGCTGTCAGACAAACAGGCAGGGATGGAGTGATACGCACACACACACACACACACACACACACACAGAGCAATTTCATACATGATTTGTGTGAGAATAAAAATACTACCCTAGCTTTTTCTATTGTGTATGCTACTATAGATGCTATACTACGTTGTATCATCAAACATGTAGACCAAAAAATTTGTTTTTGTTCAAAACAATGTGTGTGTGTTCGTGTGTGTGTGTGTGTGTGTTCATGTGTGTGTGTGCATGAATAAATAAATAAATCCATCAGCAAGCAGAGCTGTCTCCACACTGCGGAACTAACCACGGACTGTAGTACTGTCATGCGGTTGAATGGTGAAGACACCTTGACGTTGGCGACATCTCCTGGCCAAATAGGACAACCACATGTTGTGGTAAATGTAAGAAGCGATGCGTAGTTTAAGTATTGAGAAAGAAGTATTGTGTGAAAAATATTGTAGGTTAAGGCCTATTTAAAGCAGTAAATAAGTAAAATTAGTGATTGGTAGGAAGGCACTGTAGGCTGTAGTAGTTGGTAAATAGGCCTAATGGTGTTCAGGATCCCAGAAACCGTATACATTTGCGCTAAATCCTGCAATAGTCATTCTTCATGTGCTCGCAACGTCCCAAACAAAGCTGAAACCAAACCTACGCCCTTGCACTCCTTTACACGTAGGCCTACAAATATCACATTTGAGTACTTTAATATTTGATCACATGTTATAGGCTACTCGGGTTCTGTTTCTAGAACCCTGTGAAAACAGGGAATACATAATCATTTCATTTGAGGCTGCAGGCAGGCCTATATCGGAATCAGTACTGCAGATTCTCAGGGAAGAATTGGCTGAACTTCGGCCTTCCTTGACAAAAAGCCCGGGCAGAGCTTGCGTCAATAACGTTACTTTGCTTGCTTGCAAGGATAAATTACAAAAAGCACGATTTTAATTAGTCGTTTTTATTGAAGAGTTTATAAGCTACAAAATATAATCAAACTTATGATCGAAAATATATTTTATAGACAAAATAAATGGCATTATTGAATATAAAAACGAACCATTGAAATAGGCTGAAGGTTATAGTGGTTTATATTATACCCAGGCAGCAACGGGTCGAACCCGTCAATGCGGCGTCTATGTACATATGTCTATGTTGCATGCGCGTGTCTCCATCCACTTCCTGTCCACGGGTTTCATTAATGCAGTTATATAATGTTGACTTTCATAGACGCCTGAGAAGCGTGATATGTACCCACGTGACCTCATTCTGACTGCGCAGCACTTCCTGTTCACGGCGCTGCTCAGCGATTTCGCTCCACGGTAACGTTCAGCTCCGCGGGTCTGCGTTGGTTCTTGTTTGGTGCGCAGTGTGATGGTCGTGTCCTCGTTCTATCTTTAAAAAAAAATAATATATATATATATATATATAATTTAAATAATTAAATAATAAACATAGTAACTCGGCTGTTGCTTAGCGTTATCTGTTAAATGCTAAATTAGCTAGCTTTTTATTTATTTTTTGAACTACCCTGTCCAGTGGTTCTCATTGGGATAGCCCATCTGGTAAGTCCTTATGAAAAATAATAACACTTACGGTAGTTACATGTCAACCCTGCAAGTCTTTTTTTTAAATTATTATAACCTATTCAATCTTCTTAAACCGATGACTAGGTTTGAGTAGCAAACGCGTTGGGGATGATGATTGTGTCGACCCCATGCGCTAAGAATAGCGTTGTTATTCTGCTGCCAGCCGCCACCAGAACAACTGTTGTGTGAGCGGCTTTGTCTGACCCCTTCCATGTTGTTCGAGGGCTTCTTTTTTTCTCAATAGTATTGTCTACGTAAAGAATTCAATGACATGTCCGTGTGTGTGTGTGTGTGTGTGTGTGTGTGTGTGTGTGTGTGTGTGTGTGTGTGTGTGTGTGTGTGTGTGTGTGTGTGTCGTTCTGTACCCCTGTGCCCCAGAGACCCTCAGGTCCCTCTGTTACAGTAAATAAGGTCACAGACACTAATCACAATGACAGTGCACCCACTTTTAATCCAAGCAGCATTATAGCCATTTAGTGGAGTGGAATTACTGTGCTAACTTGTCTGGTTCTACTTTTTTGTAGTACGAAAATACCTCTTGGGCCATCTGTATAGGCCATAGTTAGTTTGTTTACCCACAGCAAGCCCTAATCTAGGTAAAGGCATTTAAACAACAACATCACGATAGGCATGAAAATGCTTTATCATTGTGTTTTGCTTTCTGAATGCTGAATAGCTATACATATAATTGCTAGTTTGAAGTGGTGATTAGCTACTTGATTAGAGATGTTATTTCTTTACATAGATAATACAACGGAAAAAGAGTCATACCCTCAAACTAAATGGAACAGGACATATAAAGAAGCTAGACACAAGAGCTTCTGGTCACAATCAGAGTACAGCTATTGAGATATATATATATATATATATATATATATATCTCTAAGAATGTTTTTGATATTACCTGCTGATACCGACTATTATAAAGCCATAGTTTCATTCTATGAAACCTTTCTATGAAGCCTTGATTAAGGCTGTGTTGATATAATGGACTTAGAAGCATTTCCATGTGTTTGGCCACTTCCAGTATCGAGTGACAGGTGCATGACTGGCGACAAAGCATCACAGACGCAGTGACGATGGAAGAGACCCAGGGTGCAGTCAATGGAGAAGCGTCGGAGTATGAAGGGAGCGTGGATGTTCTCAGGTAGGGCTGAAACACATTATTATTCCCATAGTTGATTGTTGCAAGTGACAGTCCTGATGCAGACCCCTGCAGACTCACCAAGACGCACTGCTCTGGTCATTCAGTAACTATCCGTCAGTACGTTTAAATGCAAAGGGGAAACCGGATCAGAACCAGGTTTCCTGTCTGACTATAATCATACTGTATTACAGTTCCAAAATAGACAACATTGTTTTTTCACTTAATTTTTGCTAAATTGGTAGAGCTGACTCTTATCTTGATTAACGAATGAATAAATAAATAAGAGAATTCATTGATTAATTGATTAATTAATGAATGAATTAATGAATTAATAATGAATTAATTCATTGATTAATCGCGAGTAATTACAAGTCACGATTAGTCGGAGTAGTGGAATAGCCGTGTCAGAATTGTGCTTCAAGAAAGTTACAGCATGAAACTGTGGTGTTGGCTGTGACCGGCTGTGACCGGCTGTGACCGGCTGTGACCGGCTGTGACTGGCTGTGACTGGCTGTGACTGGCTGTGACCGGCTGTGACTGGCTGTGACCGGCTGTGACTGGCTGTGACCGGCTGTGACCGGCTGTGACCGGCTGTGACCGGCTGTGACTGGCTGTGACCGGCTGTGACTGGCTGTGACCGGCTGTGACCGGCTGTGACCGGCTGTGACCGGCTGTGACCGGCTGTGACCGGCTACGTGGTGACCACCCCCCCGAACGTAACAAGCTTCCTATCCTACAGTCCAGAGGACCTCTCTGAGCTGCTGGCAGCGGGGACCAAAGAGGTCCACGAGAAGGCAGAGAACACCCAGTTTGTCAAAGACTTCCTACGGGGCCGCATACGCAAAGAGCTCTTCAAGGTCAGTCTCCACAAACAAAAACGTGTCCAGTGACTGAACGCCCGTCAAAAGTACCGTCAGAGTACGGTACTTACGGTACAACTGTCCACATTAAAAGCGTCGCTCTGCCCTGCGCTTCCCCAGCTAGGCGCCGTGGCCCTCTACTACACCTACAGCGCCATGGAGGAGGAGATCGAGAGGAACAAGGAGCACCCGTACTTCGCCCCTCTCTACTTCCCCCAGGAGCTGCACAGACGAGACGCCTTAGCCCGGGACCTGGAGTTCTTCTACGGGCCCGGTTGGCAGAGCGCCATCAGCTGCTCGCCTGCCACCCAGCTCTACGTGGACCGCATCCGTCGGATCGGACGGGAGGACCCGGTGCTGCTGGTGGCCCACGCCTACACGCGCTACATGGGTGACCTCTCCGGGGGTCAGGTGCTGAAGAAAGTGGCCCAGCGGGCTCTGAAGCTGCCCCCCACGGGAGAAGGCCTGGAGTTCTACCAGTTTGACGCGGTCCACAGCGCCAAGGGTTTCAAGCAGCTGTACCGCAGCCGGATGAACGAGCTGGAGCTGGACCCGGAGACCAAGCAGAAGATAGTGGCCGAGGCGGTCCGAGCCTTTCAGTTCAACATGGAGGTAATTCAGTTGGAGGCCGTCATGGTGGTGGTACACACAGCATATCACAAAATCAAGAGTTTTTTGGCATTTTGGGTTTTAAAAATACAGTTGTAAGGGATATCAAATATACTGAACATCCTCAATTGACCAAAACCCGTGAACCAAAACCTAAAATACACAAAAAGGTAATTTCTTGGGACCTTTGTCACTCTTGTCTCTTCTTGTCAGTTATTGTGCTTTGATTTAAATTCTTGGCGTAGAGTGAGTAATAACTGGTCGGTGAATTGATTGTGTGCCTCTGTACAGCTCTTTTCTAGCAACTAAGGGCACTTAAGTGTAATATAGGTTATGCGTGACATACCTAAAAACACACATTCACACCAACAGCGATGCCAAGCAGCCAAGGGAACCACCAGCTCGACTCGAACGGTTCGGTGTCTTGCTTCAGGACACCTCATCACTTTTTGTTTTGCCAGAATCCCCTAGCAACTCCACAGCTTACAGACCGCTAGCCCTCATGTGATTGATATGTTGCCGCCGCATCGGATTTCTGGGTTTGTTTTGACAGGTGTTTGATGAGCTGGACGAGATAGGGAAGAGCATCCCGGAGGAGGCCATGGATGCAGGGCTACCTGTTCATGGAGCGGGAGGAGACATAAGCAAATGTCCCTACTATGCCGCCAAAACAGGTGAATAGAGCCCCTGCTTTCCTCGAGGATGTCTACCCATTTTTGCCATTTTGAACTCCCCTTTAATCCTGCCTTCTGCGTTGGGCTGTTTTCTGCCTCTCAGCTGCAGGCGGCGGAACAGAATACGCCTGCCAGGTGGCCATGGCGGTGCTGCGACACCCGACCGGTCAGGTCCTGTTCGCCGCTTGGGTTGCGGTTCTGGCGGGACTGGCTGCATGGTACCTCATGTGAGCGGGCCCTGCGCCCGTGGAGACGCAGCGGTGAGAAGGCGGAACAACGGGAAGGAATGATGCAGGGTACAGAGAGACGAATATTATGGGATGAGGAGCGTCCATCCTGCGCGATGCCACTGTCACATTCCCCCAACCTATAGGCCTCATTCCCCTAGCGGCCATATTGGTTCCAAACTGTATCTGGGCGGGGAACCAGAATACAGAAGTGACTACACGGTGTTAACCAACTATGTATCCTACTGCTGCGTACAGGCTTGTAATTCATGTAAAGACAAGAGCAAGACGAGCATCACTCACCATGCCATGGTTAAAATTAGGAGGGACATTTGATGTCCTTTGTGGATACAACCCATTTTCGTTAGTAAAGCCCTGTCAGTCTACCACTTCTGCACCCGGTTTCCCAGCCAGCTACCGTTCAGAACCAAAGTGGCCGCTAGGTGAATATGACCTATTGGGATTCTTCACCTAACTCGGTCCTGTTCTTTCTTATGGGTCGTCCCGCTGTGGTTTGCCGTACCGAAAGCCTATTTATTGCTGCATGTCTGTTTTTAAAGCTGTATATGCAGACATAATGGAGTGGAATGGGTTTGGAGAGGCACGGCTACAGAACATTTATCCATTTGTTTGAAATTACGTTTTGTTCGGCCAAGTTTTGGTCAGTGTCCTTTTAATGGTCACTCGTTATTCCACAAACCCCTTTTTGAGGATGTTTCACAGTAGTGCATTAGTTGATAATGGTGGTTTTGAAACAATAGTTTAGTAGTAGTAGTATAAAACGATATTGTATATAATATGCAGGAAAGGATAACGGAGGAGATTATCTGCCGGGCAGACTGTTGCCTCCTGACTTTATAAACCATTAAGCGGTTCTGTTTTCCGCAAAAAACAAAGTGGTCTAAAATGGAATTGCCTCTTAATGCAAGCGGAGAAAAAGAAACGTTGCTGATCTCACAATGTAAATAGTTGTCTCGGTTACACTTTAAATGCATATTCCAACGTACAAGGTTTAATCCAAGACACTTGTAAATGCTAAATAAATGCCTAACTTGTGTTTCACACTCATAACATACAGGGCCTCCTCAATTGCCTCCAGAATAGACGGTTAGACTCCTTGGCACTTTACAGATTCACATCTATAGTTTCATCAGGATCTGCATATGAATGCATTACAAATTCTATAACAATAAAACAATTAATTGGAGCTCATGAGTCAGTTTGCTTTTTCTAAATGTTTTCTATATTTATAAGTTATTATAATAAGTTAGGATGCTCGGGAAAAAAGAAATAGTGCTTGTTTCACCAATGCCCTACACAAATATAGATCAAAGCAGGTACATTTCATTCATCACATCTCACATTTGTATTTGTAAGTATTGCAATCCGAACTGCAACAGTTATGGAGAAATGTAGGCCCTGGCCTACGTTATGCAATAAATGGAGGTCTTTGATGTTGACCCTGCCTTTATGGTGCGCTTCAAGACTGCGTTCACAGAGGACCTAAACAGACGAAAGGAGACCCAACCTGTCATGGCTGAAGGTAGCAACAGCTCTCGTTCCCAGGTTCAAGAACCTCAGGTACCTGCACATGTCTGTATACATAGTATACGACACAGACACAGACAGACCGACAGACACATACGTATGCATACTTGTTTACTAATCGCCACAAGATGCCAATGCGCTAGTGTGCAACGTTGCATAGTCTCTAACGTATGAAATACAATTCTGTCTTATTAAATATAAACATAAGCTTAGCTAATGTGATTACATTGCTTTGGATTGAAGCATCTGCTAATTGACTAAATACAAAAAAACACTCTATAAAGTAGTTTATTATAACGCTTCTATACATATTTTACATTAAATATATCCTAAGCCTGTAAATGATTGTCTTACCCAAGACAAAACAGAAATAAATATCACATGACTTAAATCACTGGGAGCGGGAAACGGGGGCTCGCAGAAATGAGCTCTATGATTGGTCGCTTACTGGTGCTAACCAGTTTGCAGTTTGTGTCTGCACTGTGCCCTACCCAGCAATACAGGGGTAGGACAAGCTAGTGGTTGGAAATCACAACAGCAGATAAGTGCACTTGCAAACACAATAGATTTATTACATTTTGTGCAAATATATTTGCACAAAAACTTAGAAAGTACATCCATTGGAATAGATTATATATAAAAAAAACAACAGCAACAGTGACAAAGAGTGGATTTGTGAAATCAAGCATTTAAGCATTCAGTCTCCTTTCACACACTGACTTTGTTTAGTTAGTCCAAATCAGAATAAAAGGTATACTTTTGATACTTTTGTGAAATGATATCAAACGTTTTCTACCAAGCTTGTTAATGGGTGCTTTGCGCATAGCGAATATTATTAATTAGTCACAGAGCTCTTCTGGCTGTCTCTGTCGCCACATGGGGTAAGTGGTTCATGACTATTTAAATGACAGGCTTCCGAGGTCTGGTGTCATTTACTGAGCAGTCATCAGCGCGAAAACGCAACTGCTTCACTGGGAAAATCACGATCGTACGCGCTTCCCTGGAATAACGCGGTCATCGTTTTGTGGACCCAAACGGCCGCGTTACATCGAGGTTTAACCGTTCATTAGTCCAGCAGTAATAGAAGTAACACGCATTCATGTTATCGCGGGATCATTAGCGGAGTCTTTCTGCCTAAACACGGCTGTGAGCACACAACTGGTGAGGGGGGGGATTGAGGGTGAGGCCCAAAGTGGGGGTCAGATCCAGCTCGTCCTCCGTCACCCCGGGTGGAGGAGTGAAACGGAAGCGTTGAAGGAGGATGGTGAAGAAGAGAAAGAGCTCCATCCTGGCCAGACTCTCACCCACACACGCCCTGCGACCTGACACAGGGAACAGGGTCACACCTGGAGGTCATCTGCACAGTATTCAATCAAACACTGAAGAAGGAATACAGTATAGCGAACCTGCAGAGAAAGGCATGAAGGCATCTCTCTTGACAAACTTCCCGTCCTTATCGAGGAAGTGGGAAGGATTAAAGCTGAGTGGACTCTCCCATTCAGTCTCATCCCACAATACAGACGTCAGGAGTGGATACACTATAGTGCCCTGTAGAGAAAGGACAATTCAGGAAGTTATGAAGATATTTATGAAGGTATTAAAAGATGATAGCTGGCTATTTTATAGTCAGACCTTCTTAATGAAGTAGCCTTGGAAGGTGATGTCTTGGCTGGTGGTGTGAGGGAGTGACATGGGAACGATGTTGGCCAGTCTCTGGATTTCATGGATGACAGCATCAGTGTAGGGGAGGTTCTTCCTGTCCTCTACCCTGACCTGCCGACCCCCTATCATGCTGCTCAGCTCCTCCTGGACGTGGCCTGGACGTTAAGAATAAGCAGAATGTCAGGAACATTGCCATAAAATAGTTTTAGATAGATCGATTTCAAAGCCAAACCATAGCCAACTACAAAAACTACTACTAGCACTTGTTATGCACCTTGATGCAATGGCCTCATGGGTAAGGTAGTCATTTTGGTATAAACGAAGCAAATGAAGGAAAGAGTGAAAAATGACCACGACAATATTATGGCAATGTGTGACTCAAACTAGCGGTGAGTGGAGATAGGGAATGCCTGAACAGCCAAACAGCCCCGCCCCTAAATTAAAAGGAAATATGTCTACCAGAAGTGCAGCAGAAGGCATCTTTAAGGTTTGGATGGTGGGCAGGGACTAGCTCAAATACCTAGTTTGAATTTCCTTTAAAATGTTTATATCGTCACTTCCTTACCCTGGATTTGTGGGTACTTTGCCATGAGCAGAAGACCCCATCTTAATGTAGTTGCAGTTGTATCAGTACCAGCATTAAACAAATTGGCAACAGATACCAAAAGGTTCTCACTGTTGTAGTAAGTGTTCATATTTCCAGACTCCTGGATATAGAAAAAAAAGTGGTGAAAATGTATCACACGAGAAGAGTTAAGATAGGAAAAAGATATTGGTCCCATGAAGACTAGAGTATACACAGAATGATACTGTCATGTTCCTACTTAAGACATTGTCTATTGTTTAATCAACAGTGTATAGACAATTTCATGACCCGTTTTATTAAACATTTAAAATGCTGGCATATAACTGGACTATAACTGGACTTGAAGAATATGGTTAGATCAGACACTCAAGCAGACAATTTGAGCACAAGGGGTCATACCTCCTGAGTCTGCTGGCGAACCAGGAATACGTCCACAAAACCCCTGCACACTTGAGGAACAAGGGTGTCTTTGAGACGTTGGATCAACTTCCTTATCTGCGCTTTATTTTGCGTTGTGTTCTTCACGACCACGCTGCTGCCAAACCACTTGCCAAGCCACGGGAACATGTTGTACATCTACAATTAAATGGAGTCAGTAAAAATGATGTTCTGTATGTCATTTCCAACTAATCCTAATGGAAATATAAATTGTACCTGTACTGAAGGGGATCCTGAAAGTCGAATGGTCTCATTGGCTCTGTTGACCATCGTTTGAAACTCTGGGTCATCATATTCAAATCTACTGCCATACATAATGGCGCAGATTATATTGGAGACGGCATAGTTGATGGATTTTGTAGTATCAAAAGCTTTTCCTGTGACATAAAGGGAGGATTTATTATTATCTTACTATCAACAGTGACAATAAATAACCGAGGAACTGTGATGCATACCTTTATGTTGCTCAAAAACCTCCATGAGGTTTTGGCATTCTTCTATAATCTTCTCTTCACTCATCTTCTTGCCCATCCCAAAGTCTCTCAAGGTTGTCAGAGCAAAGCGCCTCATCTCCTTCCAGGACTCTCCATTAGCAAATAAAATGCCTAAATCAAATGAAATGGAAATACTATAAAGGGATGTTTAACTGAGTGAACACTCATTCCATAAAATATAATAACTTCATTTATTTACCATGTCCTTTAGAAGATTGATCTATTATCGGGAACACCTCCCTGTCTCCAAATTCATCAGCGTGGTTGACCAGGGCCTGCTTGACTGTCTTGTATCCAGCCAGAACCACCACTTTCTTCGGTCCGAAATACACGGTGAATACGTTTCCATATTTCTTGGAAAACTAGTAACAGAAGCACACAAAGTAGTTTTAAATACAACGAATGAAGGAAAATGTAACATTATCAGAAACTATTGCCTAAATTGTTTGTTATAAGCATAATAATACTTGATATAATAAGCCCTATAGACCTGGGCAGTATGGTTCCCCTCCACTTCATTAGTAATTACGGCAAAACCATATCGTTTGGCCAGGTCGGTTCATAATCGTTGACAAGGAAAGAGCTTAATTAATTATTTTACAATCAATAAATGTAAATGCTTTGTATTAATTGCTGAGAATATGCAATTGATATCGCCACTTTCACTTGTTTCCATGATCTACTGCAAATGATAATCTCTGCATATGTGCACAGTCCCATTCAGTTCCAGGATTTTTATATTTGTATTTATGTAGGAAAAAATCGCAATGGACCATTAATGACACTGGACTATGCTCTCATCAAATAGAGCCTAGTTTCATAGGCAAAATGCATCTGGAAGCTATGGGTCTCTGAGTGACCACATGACTGCCAAGGTCGATCCAATGAGCACACAATTTATAAACAAATAAAAACAACAGGGGCCTCACCTCCCAGAGTGTGATGTAGGGCTTCATAAGATCCAGGTGCAAAAGGTTTCCAATCAGGGGCAGTGGTCTGGGTCCAGGAGGCTCCTTCCCCTGGTCCTGGTTCCTGGACCTGGAGGAGAAGAAGAAGAGGACCAGCAGAAATAAAAGAGCCCCCAGCAGGGGGACTGAAGCGGACGAACTGAGAACTTCTAGCAGCGCCATGATCTTAGACGAATAATGATCTTCAGCTACCGCAGTACAAGTATAAAAGTACAATAACCGCCTTGTCTTCGTAGTGGAAGTAAACTCGCACTGATGGATGTGGCAGAGTGTTTGTGCCTTTTGTAGTAGCCTGCGCAAGGAAAACGCCTTGGGGTGTCACACAAAACATTGTCAGAGCAATTTGAGTCTGTTAATAATTACCTTAGCTCAAGGACTCTGCGTTGAACTGTGTACAGAATAAATCCCCGTCTTCAATAGAGAGCACCGCCTCTCTCGCTGCATAACATACGCTTACGGAATAAAAGTAAATGAGTGCAATTTAGGTATATATGCATGCCATCAGTTGCCATTGATAGTAGTAGTAGCCTATTATCAAACATTAAAACGTGGGAGAGGTCCAATAACTTTCAAGACGAAGGCAGTAAAAACATGGCATGTAGCCCACTTGTGAGAAAGGTTATAGATAAGATAAGTTTAACTATGAAAGGTTGTGTTAACCAGGTTCACTAAATCAGCACTGTATCAAAAGGCATCTTAGTGTGAAATTAGAACCCTTAAAGTCATGAAGTTAATATGTAGACCTGTGTTTTTTCCCCTTTGTAGCAAAAAAACCCCGCAAAATAAGCCAGTTCATTAGTTATTTCACTAAATTCTCACTGCAATTTAACTACAATGGTTGTGGTTCTTCACTTTCATCCAACAATATGGTGGAGTGGACATTACCTGCCATCATCTTTAGATGCAACCTAACCTCGGTTTTGAGTCTCTCTTGGGACCCTTTTGTCGAACAAGAGAGCCCGGCTGAAGACCCTAATAGTTTGGACAGGCCAATCACAAGTCAGAGGTGGTGCTTGACCCACGATTGGTCAGATTGGTCTTGACACCAGTCGAAGTGCAGAACGAGCAAAGATATTTGAAATAATTTTTTGATATAGAAATGAAGGGTTGTAAGGATTTTATATCGGTACATGTCGGAAGTTGGTTACTTTCAAATAGCTCTTAAAATGTATACAAAAACAAATCGGCCACACTTAATCTTAAATACAGTCACAATATATATTATAAATTATAATATTATAAAATGTTTGTAAAATATGTTATCATGGGTTGTTTGTTCACATTGGGAGTTTCATGGCTCCCAAACAAGGAGATGTGTGCATCGGCAGGGTAGTAACACTATAATGAGCCGTGGTAAAGTATGGTAAAAGGACACCCTGCTCCACTTAGCTACGACCAGCAGAGGTTGAATCATCTTGTTTAGCTCCCGCCATGTAGTCTTAGACTCCATCAACAGTTCCTCTACGTTAACACAAATCGATTATTCAACATCATGTATGTGTAGGTTGATTGCTATTATCACAAGTTTAGCTGTGTAGAGCCTGCCCCTCTCAGCATGGTCCCTGAGAATCAAACTATATTGGTGCTATAAAACATCCAAGGCATTTCATTCAAATGGCATGTAGATAAGATGATGATAATATTTTCTATACTATACACCTTCCAATATGTATAGTGTATAATTATATTTCTTTAAACATTTCTCCCATAGAACGCACACACTCTTCGTTATTTAGGGGACTAAAGACATTTGGTCTATTAGGGGACTAAAGACATTTGGTCTATTAGGGGACTAAAGACATTTGGTCCATTAGGGGACTAAAGACATTTGGTCCATTAGGGGACTAAAGACATTTGGTCTATTAGGGGACTAAAGACATTTGGTCCATTAGGGGACTAAAGACATTTGGTCCATTAGGGGACTAAAGACATTTGGTCTATTAGGGGACTAAAGACATTTGGTCTATTAGGGGACTAAAGACATTTGGTCTATTAGGGGACTAAAGACATTTGGTCTATTAGGGGACTAAAGACATTTGGTCTATTAGGTTATTTCACTGGTGGATCAGGAGAGCGTTCGGCTCCGACAAAACTTAGCGAAACATTTATTTAAAGTCAAACGGTGTGCATTGAACATCCTGCTGCATCTTCATTTCATGTGTTTGCATTTCAAGACGACAAGAGTAACCTTTCGGTTGAAGGATAAACCAGTTCTTACCTCCGAGACTCTGTTTGCCTATGACCTATAAGAGCTAATTATTTTATTATGAGTGTTAGGCTAATCATTATCGCTGATCACTGTGGTCGTTATGATATTGTAATTTTTATATCATAATTAGTGGAGTAGAGGACAGTAGAAAAGTTGGTAACACTTTACAATGATGGTACGCTAATTAGGGTATCCCATTTACTAACGTTAACTAAGGTTGTATTTAACACGGTTAGGGTTGACCCTCTTTAAAGTTTTTTTTTTTCTTTGTTAACATGAACACAATTAGTAAATGATTACTAGACCATTGGTTAACTGTTCATTAATTGTTAGTTAATGCCTATTACTGCAAAAACTAATCTTAATTAATGGTTAATTATTGTACCCTTATTGTGAAATGTTACCAAAAAGTTTATGAAAGTGTCACAATTGTACATTGTGGACAAACTTAATAGTGGGTTTTTATACATTAAAAAAATGCCCGTTAAACTAATATAAACGCCACATTCAAAGAATCGAAAACCTAAAGTGTCAGTTTGAAAAACATGAATCGGCAGTTGTGGCAGAGGTCAGTGATGTTTAACACATACACAATCAAAACTTGGCTAGGTTCCCATTTGTGTCAAAGTTTACAGATCAAGATAAGTAGACTAAATAATTCCTGTATCAAAAGGCATATCATGCCCTTACTTATGCCAACCAACATTTCAATTTTTTTTTTATCTCAATCCCAGTCGGATTATTCACCTATTTACTAATTTATGTGTTAGGTTTATTACATTTGGATGTAAAATGACAAACAGCCTATTTTTGGGTCATCTACTTTCAACATACATCATAGATATAGTTTATTTGTCAAATTCTTTCATCAAAACAAGGCCTAAGGCCCTAAGGGATTCCTGGTGCAGTTGTGCACAGCACACATACACACCACAAAAGGAACCTGAGGCACTTGGATGAGGTCTATGGCAGTTTTTTGCTCTGCTCCTCAGCACATGTCGACTTCACGACTTCTGAATATTTGGAATGTTTTAAGAGACTTCTAAAAACCCATCTTTACAGTCAATCCTTTCTATGAATCTTCAGTCTTCTTGGCCCTTTCGTTGTTTTAATTTGTTCCGCTTTTACTTTAACTTGTTTTTACATTGTTTATTTATTCACTTGCATTTTTGTGTGTGTGTGTGTGCATGTGAAGCACTTTGTAAGCGTGTGTTTTAAAAAGTGCTTTATGAATAAAGCTCTAAAATAATATAGACTTAACATATCACGGCACCTCATCAACCAGGTGCAACGTAACGCACAGGGATCCGAGAAATAGCAACCCGAAAGGGTCATAATATAATTATTTGAATATTGTCAAATATATAAAAATATAAAAATATATAAAAATATTTAAAAAAATACAACAATCCTGTAATATGTGTGGGAAAACTAAGGTGTTAACATATTACACAACATATTAAATCACACAATCATTAGCGGAGTCCTTCTGCCTCGGCCCGGCTGTGAGCACACAACTGGTGAGGGGAAGGATTGAGGGGAAGGAGAACTGATGGTAGCAGTGGAAAAAGCAAGTGGTACTGCCTGGTCAAACTCAAACGATGAGTGGCGCAACTCAAGTTCCATGGTTAATGGTAAATGACTCGACCAAAGAGCAACAAACCCAAAATGTGAGGAAACAGAAAATCAGTCATCTTTCCTTCGTTAAACCTGTGAACAATTACCTTTTCAATAGACTTCAGCCAACATAGGTGGTTTATAGTGTTAATCCACCTGTTTCAACATAACATGGCAAAGCATTGGAATATTTGTGTTGGTGGTGAAGAAAATGTGGCCATTGCTTATTTATTAACTGTAAAATTGCTTGTCATTGTGTTTGAAACCACCTCAGCGTTGCTCATGCGAAAAGTGGCAAAACAAAGTTTTCATTAGCCTAGATTACGGTATATTTACATTCATTTATGATTTAACGGTACTACAACTCCCTTGTCTCCTCTCAAAATGTCAACAAAAAGTCCCATGATGCATTCTGATGTACAACCCCTATGGCTCTGGTCGAGAGTCCAAAGAAAATGTCCTGTGTCCTTTCCTAACCACTTTCCTTTGATTTAGATGGAAAACGTCATGAGGTCAGGGAAAGATGTGGAGAAAGGGGAATTAGGAAATGACAACCTCGGTGCTAAGAGAATGCGACTGCACCTACACTAGGCTACGTCACTATGCTACTGCACCTACGCTAGGCTACGTCACTATGCTACTGCACCTACGCTAGGCTACGTCACTATGCTACTGCACCTACGCTAGGCTACGTCACTATGCTACTGCACCTACACTGGGCTACGTCACTATGCTACTGCACCTACACTGGGCTACGTCACTATGCTACTGCACCTACACTGGGCTACGTCACTATGCTACTGCACCTACACTAGGCTACGTCATTATGCTACTGCACCTACACTGGGCTACGTCACTATGCTACTGCACCTACGCTAGGCTACGTCACTATGCTACTGCACCTACGCTAGGCTACGTCACTATGCTACTGCACCTACTCTAGGCTACGTCACTAAGCTACTGCACCTGCTCTAGGCTACGTCACTATGCTACTGCACCTACGCTAGGCTACGTCACTATGCTACTGCACCTACTCTAGGCTACGTCACTAAGCTACTGCACCTGCTCTAGGCTACGTCACTATGCTACTGCACCTGCTCTAGGCTACGTCACTATGCTACTGCACCTACGCTAGGCCACGTCATTATGCTACTGCACCTACACTGGGCTACGTCACTATGCTACTGCCCCTACGCTAGGCTACGTCACTATGCTACTGCACCTACTCTAGGCTACGTCATTATGTGACGGCAGATGTTTTGGATTTGCGGGTGGGGTAACAACAATGTTCCAAAGATACAAAACCTGAAGTGCATCTTAAGATACTCTGCCCTGTGCGTTCTTACCGTGTTGTTTCATGCAGGCTGTATAAACGTGGACGACCCGGTGAAAAAGATGACTTCATTACCAAGGTTGGAATTGAAGAAAAAAGAAGGAATACAGGCCACCAGTCACAAAGGTGAAACAGAATGGTTGTCTCATTGAGAATGGTTGCTGACGCACACCCTCCTGTCCATTCATATTTATCGACATGAATCCCATGAATTAGTGTGATTGTATGAAAATAATTGTTGGTCATGTTCGTTGGTTTTCGTGAACGGCCGAACGCTGCGTCACTTTAAATGTTCCTGCCTCAAGGAATTGTGGGACGGCATTATCTCCTTTCCTGTCGTAAAGGATGGTCCAGTGTACCCTATGCTAAAGGAGATTAGGAAGGAAGCGTTGAAGCCCCTTTCCTTAGCATTTACAGAATTCGGACAGCTCTCATCATGGCCGCCACTAAGATACTTCATGGTCATTTCACTTTGTTAGGAACCTTCCTAAGTCAAAAATACTTTTCGACTGCAGCCCTATACCGTGTTCTTGTACTGATTTTGACTCACCAGGCTTTGTGCTTGCATCGACGTTAAATCACATAATGTGATGTGACACAGTTGACATAGGTAGTGTGCCCACAGAAAATGCACACCTGGGGAAAAAACAACATGCTTACAAATGTTTGAATGTGCAAGAGGTCAAAAGGGGAAGACACATGACATGAAGACAGCACTCTGAAGAGTAGGCCTCAGAAGACTCAGAAGAAAAAGGCTGCAATTAACACGTAATTTATTCGTAAACAATTCAAGGTAAATTAATAAACGTGAGCCGTGTAAGTCAGTGTGTCAGTGTGAATGTTAAGTGTAAGATGAGACGTCTTGTGTAACACGTTTCCCAATTAAACCAAAACAAACTAACAAACTAACCAGCACAGGCCCTGGTCAGAGGTAGTGAGAGACCAGAATGACAGGAAGCCATCAGAATTGGAGCCTTCCACAGGTGCAGATTATTAAAATAATGAGCAGGCAAACCAGAGCATACTGATTCATTTCTAAACTGTAATTCATTTATGAATTGATCATATCTGCATCCATGATTCGTCTTACGGCACACAACTGGTGAGGGGAAGGATTGAGGATGAGGCCCGTAACTGGGGTCAGATCCAGCTCGTCCTCCGTCACCCCGGGTGGAGGAGTGAAACGGAAGCGTTGAAGGAGGGTGGTGAAGAAGAGAAAGAGCTCCATCCTGGCCAGACTCTCACCCACACACGCCCTGCGACCTGACACAGGGAACAGGGTCAAACCTGGAGGTCATCTGCACAGTATTCAATCAAACACTGAAGAAGGAATACAGTATAGCGAACCTGCAGAGAAAGGCATGAAGGCATCTCTCTTGACAAACTTCCCGTCCTTATCGAGGAAGTGGGAAGGATTAAAGCTGAGTGGACTCTCCCATTCAGTCTCATCCCACATTACAGACGTCAGGAGAGGATACACTACAGTGCCCTGTAGAGAAAGGACAATTCAGGAAGTTATGAAGATATTTATATTTTAATATGATGGCTGGTGGTTATTTTATTGATTCAGACCTTCTTAATGAAGTAGCCTTGGAAGGTGATGTCTTGGCTGGTGGCGTGAGGTACCATGGGAACGATGTTGACCCATCTCTGGGTCTCATGGATGACAGCATCAGTGTAGGGGAGGTTCTTCCTGTCCTCTACCCTGACCTGCCGACCCCCTATCATGCTGCCCAGCTCCTCCTGGACCTGGTCTGGAAAAAACACAGCAATGCAGTAAAGTTAAGAAACTATGAACAATACTGCCATAGAATTGATGGGGTGAGAATCTGGCCCAAAGACGTGGCTGACTGCTTGTTCAATCCATCACACAAAGCTGCCCAGCAGCACTACCGTGCCCCTGGTCCTCGACCCAGCCTCCCACCATGAGCATTGCATCCACAGGGATGTGCGCCATGTCCTTGCTGCCACCACCGTCCAAGAGGGCCAGCCCCATGACACACACACACACACACACACACACACACACACACACACACACACACACACACACACACACACACACACACACACACACACACACACACACACACACACACACACACACACACCTTGTATGTTTGGATACTTGGCCATTAGCAGGAGACCCCATCTCAAGGTAGTTGCTGTCGAATCAGTACCAGCATTAAACAGATTGGCCACAGTTGTCAAAAGATTTTCACCGTGGTAGTGAGGGTTCTTGTTTTCAGATTCCTGGACACACAAACAAATGCAACTGAAAGGTTTACTCAACCACCCGGTGAATTCATGAGGTAATGTGACCCCAAATATTATTCCACACAAGGATAAATGCAAATGCAAAGCTTAGCGTTAGGTTCCATACCTTCAGAGTCTGCTGGTGAACCAGGAATGCATCCACAAAACCTCTGCATACTTGGGGATTAAGGGTGTCCTGTAAACATCTGATCAATGTCCTGATCTGTGTTCGAGTTTGATGTGCATTCTTCAAGTATATGCTGTTGTCGCGAAACCATTTGCCAACCCATGGGGAAATGTTGTATAACTACAACAAAATCAGGTCCATGTTAGTTGAAATTTGAATGAAACTGTTAAGATTTAAGAAGATTGTTTATTTATTTATTTTTTATAAATGAAGGTAATCCAAATAAAAAAGTAAATGATACCTGTGCTGAAGGGGATCCTAAAAGTCGATTGGAGTCATTGGCTCTGTTGACCATTGTTTGAAACTCTGGATCATCATATTCAAATCTACTGCCATACATAATGGCGCAGATTATATTGGAGACGGCATAGTTCATGGATTTTGTAGAATCAAAAGCTTTTCCTGTGACATAAAGGGATGATTTAGTATTACCTTACTATCAACAGTGACAATAAATAACTGAGGAACTGTGATACCTTTATGTTGCTCAAATACTTCCATGAGGTTTTGGCATTCTTCTATAATCTTCTCTTCACTCATCTTCTTGCCCATCCCAAAGTCTCTCAAGGTTGACTGAGTAAAACGCCTCATCTCGTTCCATGAATCACCATTAGCAAATATAATGCCTAAATCAAATGTAAAATTTTGTAACTTTTTAGCTTTTCATAATAATACTGTGTGAGATTCATATACAGTCCGTCACATAATAATTTATATGCATTTACATACCATTCCCTTGAAAAACTTGATGTGTTAATGGGGTTAACTCTTTGTCTCCAAATTCATATGCATGGTTGACCAGGGCTTGTTTGACTGTCTTGTATCCAGCCAGAACCACCACTTTCTTCGGTCCGAAATACATGGTGAATACGTTTCCATATTTCTTGGAAAGCTGATAGCAGAAACACACACATTAATACCAATCATTATCAAGTCAAAAATGTTGAATAATCAAATGCATAACATGTCCTCCAGGAAGAGACCATGGACCGAATAAAAACAACAGGGGCCTCACCTCCCAGAGTGTGATGTGTGGCTTCATAAGATCCAGGTGCAAAAGGTTTCCAATCAGGGGCAGTGGTCTGGGTCCAGGAGGCTCCTTCCCCTGGTCCTGGTTCCTGGACCTGGAGGAGAAGAAGAAGAGGACCAGCAGAAATAAAAGAGCCCCCAGCAGAGGGACTGAAGCGGACAAACTGAGAACTTCTAGCAGCGCCATGATCTTAGACTAATAATGATGTTAGGCTAGTGGTTTATAAGTATAATGACTGCCTTCTTCTTTATGAAGAACAAGTAACCTCAGGCTGCAGGACAGCTCTTGTAGAAGCAAGCGGATGTTTAAGCACCACCCATAGTGCCACAAATACATGTCTCACAAATCCATGAACATTTAACCCTAACGCAATGAATCAAGTCAATGTTTAATCTCTCCAGTCCCTGGTTGATTCAAAGTATTTTGTAACACAATGTTTGAACCGAATGTTTGAACTTTGAGTTCAAACAACTTTACTGATCCCGAGAAGGGAAATGTATTTGCGGCTTACCCAAATCCATACACACAAAATCAAAACCCACAGGCAAAGTAGTTATATGTCAAAGGCAACAGATCAACATACATAGCTCAACCAAGTTTTAAATCCCAACTGTCTGTGTTTATTAGCCTGATAGCTGAAGGAAGGGCAGCCCCCCACCCCCCCCTGATTGAAAGTAGGTCTCAGCTGGGTCTATGTCTGTAGTTATTACAAGGGTCTACGTAGATTTGTCTACAATAATCCTGCAGGGGGCACCCACACTTTGGTTAGTTTGCATTGTTAGTTGGGGGAACTTCACAACAAAGGGACGATACTTTTTACATAATTAATAATTGATTAATTAAACAATTAAGTAAATGAGACATCAACACTTAAGGTTGAGATGAGAGTGGAGTTGAACATTGTTTTTATATTTTCAGGTCATGGTTTAATCGGTAACAGCTCTTGGTTTCATAATTAATGGTAGAGAATGCAACGGGTGCAATCGTTTTATTTTCCTTAAATCGTCTTACACCATGAAAACAAGAAATAAGCAAAAACAGCTGACTAATAAACCTTTCACATAACAGAATTTGCTAACAAATCCTCAAATGTCCAGTGCAACACCAGCATTTACACTGCACATTAAATGACTTATCATGCAACATTTCTGGCATGGTGACAAAAATGCTTGAGTTCCATGGAATTCTCCCGATCAATTATTTTGACCACATTGTAGTAATTAGTATTTGAACGAACTGGACGTTTCCCTGACAACACGCCACCTAGGTGGCTTAACTGGTCTCCTCCTACACCAGGTCACCGGAGTTGATGTTAAAACCGGTCCATTGCAGAGTTGTTGTATAATTGTTGCATTCATAGGTTTTCTGTATTGGCATGTCAGAGCTCTCCTTGAGTGTGTGTGTGGTAGGGGGTCATGCACCACAGGTGTGCAGTCTAATCAGACTGACTCAGGCCAGGTGAGACTGCTTAAACAGTGCCACTGGCGGTGGAAAGCACTATTGCAGGCATGTCAGAGCTCTCCTTGAGTGTGTGTGGTGATGGCTGGCTTGACCTGTGTGCATTGATTGGCCAATGCACACAGGTGTGCAGCCACACCCAGCCCCAGAGTCCAATTAGTCTGACCCAGGCAAGGTGAGAATCAGTTTTTGTCATGCATTTACACAAGTTATAATAGCAATGCAAGGAAAGTTTATTTACAAAGCAACCTTCAAACACAAGACCCTTCACAGTGCTTCGCAAAGAAAGAATTCAGATTTTTTATAGGACAATCATTAAAATACAATTAAAAAAAGAAAGAAAAGGTACAAGCTGGTAAGGTAATACCAATATAAAGTCCAAGACTACACGCCACCTAGGTGGCTTTTCCCACTCCACCTAGGTGACTTTCCTCGGGCTCCTCCGAACAAATGGACACAGGGTGGTGATGTTGAAAGACCGGTTTATTGTAAAGGTTGAGTAGGATGACACAGCCAGCTGGTGCTCCATGCTGCCATGTAGGAGATCTCTCCCTGAGTGTGTGTGGTGGTGGCTGGTTTAACCTGGGCACACTGATTGCTCAATGCGCAACAGGTGTGCAGCCTCACCCAGCCCCAGAGACCAATCAGTCTGACTCAGGCCAGGTGAGGCTGCTTCAACCAGCCATCATCCACACACACTCCCACACTACTATTTACATTTATTTGATTAATTAATGTTTGTTTATATCCACAATATATATAAATTAATTTGAATATGTATACCAATCTTCTTTTGTTTGTCCTGAAACGATATACCACAATCACATTTAGCATCTAGGACACATCTTAAAGGTCCCAATTTTTTTTCTTATTACCTTTCATAGCTCCAAATTCGGTTAGCTTATTGAATAACTTTTATACCACGAATGCAATAACCTCAAATACAGCATTCTTTCCACTCCAACTGGGTTTTGGGAGTGGATAGTATGATCTTGTCAACAAAGAGAGACTTACGAGAATATATCAGGTATAGGATGGGATTTTATCGATAACATTATTGAAATCACTATCCATCAGATTTGACAATGGATGTGTAAAGGTTTTCTTAAGGATGCCAACAGGGGGCTAGGAGTCGAGAACCCTAGGAGTCGAAAACCCCTAGGAGGTGAAACCCCTAGGAGTCGAGAACCCCAAGGAGTCGAGAACCCCTAGGACCCTAGAACTGTTCCTCCAACATGAAACAATGGAACTGTTCCTCCAACATGAAACAATGGAACTGTTCCTCCAACACGAAACAATGGAACTGTTCCTCCAACATGAAACAATGGAACTGTTCCTCCAACATGAAACAATGGAACTGGTCCTCCAACATGAAACAATGGAACTGTTCCTCCAACATGAAACAATGGAACTGTTCCTCCAACATGAAACAATGGAACAACATTCCACCAGATGAACGGCTCATTCTATGGAATTTAATAAATAAATCGATAAATAGGTTTATGAAATAAATAAATGAGGCAATAAATAGATAAATAAAGAAATAAACAAACAAAAATGAGTCAATATATTGAAATAAATAAATACTTTTTTATTTTCAAAAGGATGTTTTTCAAAAGGACTGTTTTTATTTATTTGAGGGGACTTTTATTTGATAATGCCACTTTTATTTATTTCAGGGACTTTTATTTCATAATGCCACCTTTATTTATTGAATGCTATTTTTTCCCACCCAGAACCGATCTAAAAGATGTCGTACGGCCTATTTCAGGCCAGCCTTTCACGGGTTGAATCCCCTTGGGCCACCCAGAACACGCCCGTTATAATCGAAGCAGGACATCGGCTATCTGGGCCTGCTGTTTAGAGCCCACAGTCGTTTTCATGGGTTACCCACGTGAACGCCGGAGAACATACAACCTCCACAGGTCATTATAATCAGGCCTATTTTAAACCTTTTGTTATTATTTAACATAACATTCGCTGATCAGCCTTTGGAGGCTTATTCGTTTTATTATTACGTCCTTAGACAATTTTCCTTTTGGTGCATGTGGGAGTGTGTGTGGATGGTGGCTGGTTTAAGCAGCCTCACCTGGCCCGAGTCAGACTGATTGGACTCTGGGGCTGCACACCTGTTGCACATTGAGCAATCAGTGTGCACAGGTTAAACCAGCCACCACCACACACACACACACACACACACACACACACACACACACACACACACACACACACACACACACACACACACACACACACACACACACACACACACACACACACACACACACACACACACACACACACACACACACACACACACACACACACACACACACACACACACACACACACACACACACACACACACACACACACACACACAGGGAGAGCTCTTCGGCATGCCTCATTCCATGCAACCTTTACAATAAACCGGTTCAACATCACCACCCTGTGTCCATTCGTTTGGAGGAGCCCAAGGAAAGTCACCTAGGTGGAGTATGGGAGCCACCTAGGTGGCGTGTAGTATTGGACATTGCTACAGTGTAATAAAAAAATGCACGATCTGTGCCAGTATACAACATTTAAAGGCATTCATTGTGAATCCGGTCATTGTTGAATATTTGATTCATGTTGTGGTGGTCTAATGTTGTGGAATTGTTCATGTTCTTGGCACCATCCATCCTCCGGTCGTTACGGTCTACTGTCCTTTCGCCAATCCGCTCTCGTCCTGCCAGGCCACTCCGTCTGTCTGTCTGCTTCGCAGATGTTGGCTGGCTGGGAAACGTGAGTCCGGTCATCGATGGGACAACAACCAGCACCGCAGTTCAGCAACTTTCCAAATCAGCAGCGGGCTGTCCCTTGGCACACGTGACTTCAGTGACGACAGGACCTACACGTGCGCAGTGGCCGTGGGTTCAAACACCTTTGAGAAAACGATCAGGAAGTCTGAATGCGACGCTGCAAAATAAGTGTCACAAACGAACATGTGATGCCCTGTGATGCTTGCTGTTTGTGCACTGGAAGATTTCGTGAGAAAAGGCCAATGTGTTGGCCTATAAAAGTTACATGAACCTTTCTGTAGGTATGTTGTACATTTGGCAAAGTTGATTCAATGAAAATCATTACAATTTCACAATCGTTGCCATTCAGCACACACTCGTAGAAAAAAGGAAACGTCAACTTTTTATATTATGAAGTGTGATTATGTTTACTCTCAAGATAGTTTACCATCATGTATGTATCACAAGGAGGGGGGAAAAGGCCCCTGGCTGTGCCAAAAATGAATAACATACAATTAAGGGACCTTCTACGGTCTGAAGACTTTCCTCCCCCTTCTTCTGACCGACATCAGCGTCGACACATCGCTGCTGTTCGGTCCAGTCTTGGAGCGCAGCGCTGCCCTCAGACCTAGCCGGGGAGGAAGCACTTGCACGTGGTACTGAGGTTGAGGAGAAAACCTGCGAGCCTGGAGGTCATCCACAAATGCCTCCACACCGTCAAATTTAGTCGAGAGGACGGCAAGCTCATTCTTCAGCGAGTTGAATTGATTATACAGGTCAGCGAGGGCTTCGGAGAGGGGTTGGATCCTTATGAAAGGAAAATATATACAAAAATGTAATTACAATATGTAAAATAAGCGATAGCAAACACCAAAAAATAATTGAGGTGTTTTTTTGGGTGAACACGATTTTCAGGCTATGGCGGCCTATACCTAATGACATCTACTTGTTAAAATCAGTGAGTAACTATAAAAGTGATTATCACATTGTGGGAGTGTGTGTGGATGGTGGCTGGTTTAAGCAGCCTCACCTGGCCTGAGTCAGACTGATTGGAGTCTGGAGCTGGGTGAGGCTGCACACCTGTTGCACATTGAGCAATCAGTGTGCACAGGTTAAACCAGCCATCACCGCACACACTCAGGGAGAGCTCTCTGGCATGGCAGCACCATCTGCATGCCTCATTCCATGCAACCTTTACAATAAACCGGTTCAACATCACCACCCTGTGTCCATTCGTTTGGAGGAGCCTGAGGAAAGTCACCTAGGTGGAGTATGGGAGCCACCTAGGTGGCGTGTAGTATTGGACATTGCTACACACATGTTTTCAGCCAAATGCTTTGACAATACCCACATTGTTCATACTGTACACTGCAGTCGATTCCCACCTACCTGTTGTAGTCAGGGAGGAGCGAGGAATGGTCGTTGACCAGTAAATCTTTCACCTGGTTGATAATGGCAAATTTCCAGTTGTCCAACACCTGGGTCAAGTTGGAACAAGTCTTCTCATGGCGGTGTTCTACCAGGAAAAAATGTGAAAAATAGTCGCTCAAGTCTGGATACTTTTTTATTTATGCGTACAATCGATTTCATTTTTTTTTACAAAGCTTAAAACTTTAAACCTTTAAAAAAGTGCGTATGGCTTCTGACCTTCATGGTCCATGATGGCTGTTTTCTGTTTCCATTTCTGAGCACCGCACACAGAGAGCATGCAGAACAGAGCCAGCACCCTCCCCATCCTGGAGACAAAGATACACACATAACTCATGATGACACTAAACCGTTCCATTCTGGAACCGTTCTGTTCCTTCGTTGAGAGATTGCAAGATGATGTGTTGACATTCACAATTGCTTTAGATCGATTTTGTCTATCTTTTCAATTTAAATTATCACTTAGTCCATCCCACAGGTCTTGATAACATAACTCAGTAAAATGACAGAAATTAAATAAATTAAATAAAATTTAAAGTAGTAATAATAGTTAATTTTGAACCTAGAGTGCAATTCTAACGATATTCAATATCCAATATTACAATACCTGTCCGGGAGGTTGGCGAAAATGCTTTTGTTTTGGGTCAGAGCAGCTGAACTGCGTGTGAATTAATCCTTCAGCAAAAGACACTGGTTGAAAATGTGAACCTGAACAGCATTTATATAACCTCCATCCTCTCCCCCCGCCCGCTTCAGCGTCACGCAGAGCTGCACTCGCATGCATGTGAGCCTTGCAGTGATGCACGGCCCCGCTGACATCATCACATGCACACGTACCGCACATGCATGTGTGACGCATGTGTATAACGCCAAAGTCGCACACACACACACACACCAAAGAGACGTAGTAAAAATACACACACACACACACACACACACACACACATACACACACAGTGACGCCATCCACCCCTCTCCAAATGAAGGTGAAGCGCCATGCACCCAACCATCAGCCTCAGGAGCTGTGGGAGGTGGTGGTCCTTTGGTAGCTGGGGCAGGCTAGGCTCACAGCTCCCCCTCAGGCAGGCATCCAGAGGAGGTGTTTGATGTAGCAGCGTGACCGCACCAGCTCCAGCTCCAGCATTCTTCCGGCCCTCTGTAATGGAGTCTGCTCAGCACATGGCCTTCGACCGGCC
>JACYXH010000162.1:247500-282500 GCA_026745465.1 Lota lota
ACATAAACATTCCAATCCTCCCGTGCTTCCAAAACGGAGGCAGTGGATAGAGAAGTGTTCTACGTCAAACTAATAAAAACACTCTCCATCACCTTCTCTGCTGAACGAAGGAGGGCTCGGCAGACGACGAAGAGTCTCTGTACGGCCCCCCCGCCGCCGCCGCCGCCGACGACAGTGCAGAGCCCCAGCGCGACGTCGAGGAGAGCCAGGGGTCCAGCCGGAGCGACCCGCACCCGAAGAGCTTCCGGCCCTGCAACCGCCGCTCCGTGAGCGACCACTGCCTGAAAGGCCTCGTCTTCCTCAGCAACCTGCTGTTCTCCGTCCTGGGCATGGTGGTCCTGTGCCTGGGGCTGTGGGGCCTCATCACCAAGGAGTCCTTCGCCCAGGAGAGGATCGGCAGCATCGGCACCGACCCCATGCTGGTCTTCGTGACGCTGGGCTCCCTGCTGAGCGCGCTGTGCCTGTCGGGGTGCGTGGGCGCCCTGCGGGAGAACGGATGTCTGCTGAGGTGCTTCTCCGCCGCCGTGCTGGCGCTGATCGCGGCGCAGGTGCTCGCCGCCATCGTGGCCTTCGGCCTCCGGGGCGAGGTCGAGGGCCACCTGCGGACCGCGCTGCTCGCGGCGATGGCGCGCTACCAGGACGACCTGGACCTGAGGTTCATCGTGGACGAGATCCAGGCGGGCCTGCAGTGCTGCGGCGCTGATGACTACCGCGACTGGGAGGTCAACATGTGAGTGGGACGGGGTGCACGGGGACGCATGCCAGAGGCCATGTTTACCGTAGTCCACGTCTGGTTTTGAGCCAGCTTTTTCAGACAAAGAAAAGCTATTATTTATTTTATTACAGTGGTAATGGTTGGATTGTCAACAATGAAAATGTGTGAGGAATTACCTTGTTGAGCGAATAGGGGTTAGGGAATAGGGGATAGCAGTTAGGGGTTAGGGGATAGGGGTGAGCGATTAGGGGTTAGGGGATAAGGGATAGCAGTTTGGGGTTAGCGGTTAGGGGATAGCGGTTTTGGGTAAGTGGTTAGGTGTTCAAAGCGTTTCTTTAAAGTAGAACCAAACCTCAGCACCACTTGTAGATTGGTTTGCATTAGAGGACTCCCTCTATAGCGGTTGCACAGATAACCTCTGATTGGCTGATAGGGTGACCTGGTGCCTGCTGATGGAGCGTGGACGCGACACACCTGTCCTCCACTAATTGAAGCTGTGTTGAAGGGCCGTTTACTGCAGCCCTGAGACGACCCCTGAAAGCGTTTGAAAAGGCGTGGTCAGGGGTTCCCCTCTGAGCCTGTAGGTCATCGCTCCCACAGATACTACAACTGCTCAGCCCCGGGGGTGCTGGCCTGCGGGGTCCCCGCCACCTGCTGCGTGGCCCCCCTGGAGAACGGCACGGTGTGGAACTCCCAGTGCGGCGTGGGGGCCCGGCTCCTGGACGTGTTCTCGGCCCAGAGCGTGGTCTTCCTGGGGGGTTGCCTGGGAGAGACGTCGCGCTGGGTCCAGAGGCACGCGGGCGCCATCGGTGCGGCGGCCATCGTGGCGCTGGCGGTGCAGATCCTGACTCTGTCCGCCACCACGCGGCTCCTGGACGCCATCCAGTGGCACAAGGCGACCGGCGGACGCCACCCCTGCAGAGCCTGAGGACGAGGACCAAGAGGACGATGATGAGGATGGTCATGAAGATGATGAAGATCATGACGACGATGGAGGTTGGAGAGGAAGAGGTCGAACGTTATGGTGATGACGGTGATGACGGTGATGACGGGGATGATGAGGATTAAGATGGTGAAGATGATGATGAAGATGATGATGAAGATGGTGACAAAGAGGATTAAGTTGATGATGCTGAAGATGATGATGAGGGTGATTTTCATGAGGATGATTATAATGATACAGTGGAGGATGGTGTGCTATGACAACAACAATGAGCAATAAATAAACCACCAATGACCGCTCATGGCTTGGTGGAGAAAAGGGGTCAAGCGTTGAGCATTCAAGTATGCAGGAGAGTGCCATGGCTGTGGTTGACACCGAGCTAGTGATGACTGTCCTAAATTTTTGTTGATATTGACCTCATTATTGAGACTTAAAAGAGAGCTTAATGATTCGGGTACTTATCAATAGCCCTATCGATTATAGCAGATAAAGAGACGAAGAAGAAAACTGGATATTGTGTTTTGTTTTTTCAAGTTTTAACTTACAAAGATAGGAGTAACGTACCTTTCCTTTCCTCGACTGCTGAGCCATATGAATAGTAAAAAATATGATTAGTAGAGCAAGAGTTAAAGTAATAATAAAATAATAAATAATAAAAAACACTGTACCATTTGGAGCACTTAGAGGATCTCCTGTAGTGTGGTTCTCAGAATCCCCATGCAGACTATAACTGTCTGGGATCAAGGGCCACACAAATAAACTTGGCTTGAGAGACACCTCGTTATCTCTTATTTTTGTTTGGATGGCTGTGTGACACAACTGACATCATACAGTCAGCACTGAGTCCCATGCAGTGTTGAGTTAGTGGTGATTGAAGGGTTTCACCTCCCATATTTTGGAAAAGGGAACGCCAACATGTTTTGTTGGGATGGTGATATCTTCAAATCAATCGTTTATCCGAGCAGGCACCGTTCAGTTTCTACATGGTAAGAAAACATACAATGAGATGATTAACGTTAAAGTGCAAATAATGACTTCAAGAGTTCGGGATAATAAAATGGAATTTATGAAATTCTTCAACAAAAACATGCTGTGGAATTTTTCCTCTGTTAAACTTATGCATTCCTTCATATTACCAAGGCTTCAAGGCCAGTAACCTTAGCCAGGCTCCCTGTTAAAGCTACAGATACGTCCAAAAGAAATCCATGTTTGAACACTGACATAGAGGCATTCAAATGGCAGCTTGACCATCGGAAGCAGTTTCTATCAATTAACAGGCCATATATTTATAAAAAACATGTGTTACTCTCATTCCATAATCACAAATGAAACACAAATTAACTTTTTTCCCACAAGGAACTTCTTCAACAACATTAGTATATACTTATATTCATACACAATACTCTTATTATTTCACGGGTTGGCGCTTATAGTTTATGCTTAAAAGTAATCCATCACAACAAAAACAGAATAAAACACTAAATACACTAGCTGCACCCAATTTACATACATTTTACGAAAGCTTTAAAACAACCCAAATGGCTAAGCACAGCATTCAATGATTCAATTTGAATAAACAGATTCATGCTCCACAAATCCAATATAAAATGCACTCTAAATATTAAATATCGAATCTGTATGCAGAACCAAATATAGTTAAATGTAACACTCTGTGCTGAAGTCATCTTTGAGTGGCAATACAGCAAAGATGAGGCTATAGTGCAGCCCAGCTGTCAGGGTGATGTGCGTTGAATGGATGCCTCTTATATACTCCCACAACTTTGAGAAAATTAAGACATCCTTCAAGGCCAACCCTTAAAGCATCTTTTTTCTTTATTTGTTGTATTTTTTTTTACCTTTACAATTGCAGCAACCGATTTGGCAGACACATTGAGCCAAACCGTTACGCAATGCTGATATTGTTGCACTTCGTTTTATTTTGTCTAAAGCGCAGGCATCCCCAGACGCACTTTACACAGTATTTTGAACGCCATTTGTTTTTATTGCTCGCAAACTTTAACCAAGCAGATGATTCACAGGGTCTGAAGGCGGATGAGCCCAAAATAATTGATTGACCAACCTGCGTGCTGCCCCTACTAAATCAAAGTATATGACGGGCTATATAAAGAAGTTTGTTTTGCGAAGTAAACATTCCCTGCACGGCTCTGTGAAGCCTGCACGTGTGTATGTCTGCCGATGAACGCTGTAAGCGTACATATACAACACTGTTGTCCGGTCAGCAGCGTTCTCTCAGATTAAGCTGCATTCGGGGCAAATCCGCTGCTGGCCGGACCGTTTGACCAAGAGTTGACTGCAGTATCTCCCCTGCGTAATCGAGTTCAGTATCATCACATGGATGTGCTTACACTCAAACCCCACAGGTGCTTACACTCATACACACACACACACACACACACACACACACACACACACACACACACACACACACACACACACACACACACACACACACACACACACACACACACACACACACACACACGCACACAATAAATAATACATTTAAATATTGTTACATTGCATAAATCTAGATCTGTATATCTTATGTTTCTATTGTTATTTTTAAGTTTTCCATATTGGATTATGTTTCGTCTTGAAGGAACAAAAAGCCAACAGATTTCAGCAGGTATCTGACAAACAGCGGTAAATCTCATAATATATGCTCAAAGGGAAAAATGTGTTTGGCTTTGGCAAGTTTCCATTGGCTGGTTGCCGGGATGTGTCAGTACGTGCAGTCTACTTGACTGGCTTCGATTTGAGTTGAGCTTGTACAGATTGGATCACAATCCGACAAAACAGCCACAGCAGCTTTGTTCTACATGCAATGAGACCATTTATCTATCAACCAAATGAGTAATGCAAGTCAAAATAGAACTAGACTTGCATATTGAACTGATATGGCCTCTACCAGGCAGATAGAGTTAATGGTTTGGGCTATGAAGATTAAGAAACGTTATTTTTAAAGCCGCATAGTGTTGGCTATGCTTGCCAAGCCTGTTGGCAAGTATAGCCATGACATATTTTGTGATCGTTGTCCTTATCTTACATGAACAAGCCGTTGTGACTCGCCTGTGACCAACTACTACTTGAACAACGATGCCCTCTTGTGTTAGCTGGCGCAAATAACAAGCGTTCCTACTTGACCAATAGGGAGGTAGTGCGGATGTGTTTTCAGCGAATTGAAACAAAGCGGTAGGCTGGGCTTAGGGTTCGTAGGTTAAGTGTTGAGCTACACACACTTCACCCACATGTGATTGTAAATAGATAGGATTTAAAGTCATTATAATGGGAAAGAAGCGACATGGAAGGGCTCATGATTCGGGGAAACCGCACGGGAAGACCGGACCCTCTGAAAGGTAACTCGAGCAAAGCGAATGCCTCTTTTGATCAGAATCCGGCTACAGTGGCTAAGTCCAGTGTTTTGTCGGGTTACACGGAGCCCGTCTACCTTGTGGAGTACCGTCATGTCTCTTCTCTCTGTCCGCCAGGTCCGCGCTTAGCGGCGAGGCGAAACCACACGGAGCGCACGCACAGAACTCAGACGACCACTTCAACCAAATCCCCTTCCGCCTTCGCGAAATTATGAAGAGCCAGGAGTTAATGAAAAAGGGAAAACCCAAAACGAGGAAAATTAAAGGTAAGGAGTATTCAAGGAGTATTGCCTATTGCTTACTTAAATGGCGTTAATAATGTTTTGGGTGTCACAGTCACCGTGAACTCTTTTTCCTTACAGCTGCCATTCCCAAAGCCAAGACCGAGGATTCCTCCATCGAAGAAATCCCTGTTCCGCATTTCAGGAGGAAAAAGGATGAGAGTAAGAAAGCATACCTGGGGCGCATGGATAACGAGACCAATCATGTCTTGTTCCTCACCAAGAACCAGGTGGAGAGGAAACCTGAACTAGAGGAAGAGAAACAAGAAAAGCCTGCAAACAAGTGCAAGTCTGAGAAAAAGATAGAGTGAGTAACATTACAACACAATACAAACCTAATTGTGACTCGATTGATTGGACGTGTGTGTGTGTGTGTGTGTGTGTGTGTGTGTGTGTGTGTGTGTGTGTGTGTGTGTGTGTGTGTGTGTGTGTGTGTGTGTGTTCACACAATGTATTCAATTCACCCCTGTATTTCTACAGGTACAATAAATCAAGATTGAATAGACTACACCAGAAGAAACTCAACAGACAAGAGAAGGAGATGGAGAAAAACATGTTTATAGGTATTACTGGTATTTGTGTTTTTACTCAGACAACCGTGAGCGTGGCGGGAGTGTCTTTAATATTTTCTACTCTCTCGTGCCTCCCGTCTCTTCTCTAGACAAAGTTAAATTTGGGGAAGTTGCGATGGCACCTCCCACTCTAAGCGCCATGCCCAGAAAGGCCCCAGTCAAGGTAAGAACATTGTTGTGATGTAGTGAACTGCTAGTATTTTGTTGAGCAAGTGTCTGAATTGTATTGTTGTCATCGGGCAGGCGTTTTTGTACCAACCGACTTGAGGGGAATTTCATACGCATGCCATTTAAAGGTGCTGTAAGTAAGATTTGATATATCATTCGGGATAATAGCATAAGTTGAGTGTACAGTTTGTTTGGAACACCGTAGCCATTCGACAGCAAGTAGTGAGGGAAAGGCTCTGGGAAATATCTGCTGTGGTTCACTGCGCACCAACGTGAGACCACATCGATTTTTAGAGAGCTCCCGCCTCATTTCTGACCAATCCGGGCATCTCGTCCCTGATTGGTTTGGGGAATGCATCGTTCCTGTCAATCACAGGTGCATGAATGCAACCCTTCTCAATGGTGGAAACAAAATGTTGGGAGGGAGAGGATGTTTTTTTTTTTGGGGGGGCAGGCAGCGGTGGTGCATCCCGCTCAAGGACACCTACAGGTAGACCATTGTGTTTGATCCCAGAACGTGTTGGCTGGGAGCAGACACCAGAAACCCTTTTCCCCCTACTGAGGCCTCTTCCCCTTCTCCCCCCCCCCCCCCCCCCCCCCCCAGAGTGCCCCGTCCAAGGGGCTGCTCCTCAACTCCCTGCTGGGCCAGGCCGTGTCGTCCACAGCCAAGCCGTCCATGGCCAGGAAGAGGATCATGGAGGAGGAGCGGGTGCGTGTGGTGGAGGCCTACCGCCACCTCAAGAAACAGAAGCAGCGCAAGCAAGAGCTCAGGGCTGCCTCGCTGGAAACCCTGAAAAACCTGTAACACACACACACACACACACACACACACACACACACACACACACACACACACACACACACACACACACACACACACACACACACACACACACACACACCGCGTCAGCGTTCTGCTCGTGCCGTCGCTTGGCGTGTTGGAGAAGTGCGATGTACACATTTTTTATTTTATTTATTTTCTATTCTGACCCGAAACGTAAATATGGGCCCCGGCAGTTGGAACCGGTGGAGGGCCCCGTCCACGCGGCAGCCCGGAACGTACCATTTGGGGCCGTCGGATGGAGGCGCCCAGTTTCGTACGCAGCCCACAGCGTCCGTCTTGCCAATCCTCAGACTGACCTATGACCTGTGACCTGTACATGGTCAAAGACCCCCCCCCCCACTAACCTTATCAAGAGTACTTCAACCGCTGACCGCCCTTTTTATAATGAAATAATAACATAATCAGTATATACTGAAATGACCAATCATCTGCAGTATTTGCAGCTGTCAGGTGTGTCGACTTTTGTATTTTGGTGCCCCCACTGGGTGGCAGTCAACTGGAGAGAGAATATACTAACTCCTATTATGCTGTTTGAGTGGAGACGGCTTTTTCATCGATTTTAATTGACGTTGTGTGCCACTTGTTGTGTGTTTGCGTACATACAGTTTAAGATTTGTTTCTAACCTGTTGTTATGATAAACCTGCCTTCATGTTTATATTAATTGGTTATTAAACGCTATAACACGAGCACAAAATCTACTGGCTTTATTATGGAAACCCGTGTTTCAATCCCAGATCAATTCAATTATCTTAATTCAAGACCGACAAAATGGCCCAATTCATAGCTACGATAAAATAAAATAAAAGACCTTCCGTTCAATTCAATGCATCTATTTTCCACTGCTTTGATCCAAACTCAAACAGCACGATGCTCGTCGGCTGTGCTGGGGCCGAACGCACCGTCATCGTTACGCAACGCCTTGAGGTGGGCTCAATGCAAACCAACGGTACCAGAAGTGAAACACTGTTGTTCATAAAACATAAAAACAAAACCTGCACTGTGATAAGGCTGTGTTTTTCATAGATAGATATCAATCCGGCTGAAGCGTGCATGTAGCTCGTAAAACGATGCGGAGAAAAATAATTATTTACATGTGGTTTATCGTTGCGCACACGGACGATCAACAAAAAACACGGCACGTTGGTTAATGATTCTCCTGTATCATGCTCATGACTCCAGAGGCAGATGTCCAAAGAGCTGATCTATTCACATGTATTCCCTGCCTCTGTTGGAGTGAGGACTGTGTGTGAAGACTCGCTGTTTTCCTGCTACGTTTATATTTTGTCCTCGCAACAGTTGAAAGATTGAAAGATGACGTTCGTCCCGTATTACTTGATGACCTCCCTCGATGACCTTTGACCCGAGGACGTTCTACGACAAGCCGTGACCCATGTCATTAATGAGATACTTATGCAATATCAGTTACTGAAAATGTTACTTACGGAACTTATGGAACATGAACTGTTGGAAGATACACTGGTGATGGGATGTTTTCAAATGGGAGGGGACCCATTTGAAAGAAATAAACCGTTGTTCCTAAACACTTGAAAGATGCTTTGAGCCGAAGTCACCTTCTCTGATTACCAAACAATTACCCTACAATAAACCCTATAAACCCTATAAACAGGTTTATAACAGTTTATAAGTATCATGGGGTCCGTTCTTTACTTGATGCAGTTAGAGGAGCAACGTGTAAGGCTGTAACATGGCTTACGTTTGCAGTGTTTTGTCGGTTCCCAAAGCAAATATTGAAAGACCTCATTCATTCAAAAGGAAGTGGCAGAGAGGGGTTATTTAATTGATTTGCATATGTTTACCACTGAGCCATAAGTGTTTTGTTCTTTGATCAAGTATATAGAACCGTCCAAGTAAGACGTGCATTTAATGAGATGTTTTGGAAGATGGTGTCTAGCGTTGAAGCATTGAAGTGCTCGTCCATAATGTTTGGCCATAATAAAGTAGGGCTCCTCCGAACCATCACACCCCCGATATCAGTCTTTGCCTTTGAAATCAGCATCGGCTCAATCGGGAGGTCAGTATCAAGGTTCATGCAAAAATGCACTGTGACAAATGATCTCGTCATGCCTGGTTTATGTCCTACGCATTTGCAATGCTTATCCCTTTCAGGTTTGTGCGACAGACAAAGAGTCCACTTGTCGCATAACATCTCATTTGAACGTGTTGTGCCAAACATCTGAAAACAAAAGGTGACTGAGAACGTCAGTGTGAATCATTTTATAAGATAACTTCTGACATTTTCACATTTAAACAGCCAGCAGAACAAGGATAACATACAATAGGGAAAAAGATAGCTAGTGTATGTCCCACTGGAAATGCAAATAAGTATTTTTGTCAATTAAAACCATACAGAAAAGTGAAATTACAGACCGTGATTTAGATTTTCTTTGGCCTGAGCCCTCTGATCTCTCAGTGTCGTGTAGTAAAAACATGGTCACCGCAGCACGCTTTTACCCAGGCAGGCAGATGGACAGAATGTAAAAATAATATACCGGCGTGGCCTCATTTCCTTGTCGCACTTTTTATTTAGCATTTCTCAATGCGCAGGTGCCTGATCCTGCCACGACGAAGACTCTTGGGATTCCCTCAGCCCACCTCCATGTGGATCGGCGTCTCCTTCATGGTGCGAAGATCAACAAAAGCCCATCGGGTGTGAAGCGTAGCCGCTGCCAACGCCCTTCAGTGCAGTCCACCGAACGCTGCTTTCGACACACTCAAAAGCCAAAGTCATTTGGGATTTATCCATTTCTCTCGACAAGGCTCTGCTTTTAGCCCATGTCAAGACACTAACAACAACAACCACAACAACAACAACAACAACCACAACAAATAAATAGGACAGATGTTGCCTCTGCAAGGAAGAAAGTGGATCAAATCGCTGCGTAGTGCTGAGAAATCACCACAACGCTTTCCTGTTCAAACCGTCTCCCTGCGGAAGGGAAAAAAACAAAACAGATGATTCAACAGATTTCTGTACTAATACAAAAAAATAACATTTGGTAACATTGGCCATCAGCGAATCAGGTGCACATGGCCAGTTGGGGGGATGTGTGTGTGTGTGTGTGTGTGTGGGGGGGGGGGGGGGGGGGGGCGGGTACTCACGCTGTCAACATGTCGCAGCCCAGCAGGAGGAGGGGGCCAAGCTAAGCTAGGGAGGGAGGTGTCCGTGTTTAGAGGAGGTGCTGAGGCCATCGGAAGTCCTGTGTTCTGATGAAAGTCACTCTTTAGGGAAAAACACACATGCACACACACGCACGCACGCACGCACACACACACCCACTCACACACACACATACATACATACATACATACACGCACGCACGCATACACATACACGCACACACACACAGGTCTACACGTTATTATCTGAATCAGAAACAGAATCTTGGAAGTTGTTCTGCTATTGTTATTATTCCTTTTCAAAGTTTCAAAGGCTATGAGAAGTGCTGAGAGTTGGGACTGTAAGGCGAATTACAAACCGCTCACATAGGTCAAGCCCTTGGTAATCAGGGCCATTTCTGTGGGCTGATACACCCCACGCCGCAGTAGACCGGGCTTCGGGCCGTCCGGGGTCACCGGCATCTCTGCTTCTGGAAAACAACGCCACCACAGAAAAAGGGGTTTAGACCAGGAACAATTAGCGACTGCAAAAAGCTTTGCAACCGTACTGCAATCACGAAATAAAACTGCAGTCTTTGTTTCGCTTGTGTTATTGCTACATTTGTTTGGAAAGCAAATATCTGTGTGCCAGATATAACTAAAGAGTGGAGGCCGGACGAGATACTCAATACCCCTCTGATACTCTTCAGAGGGGGCAAAGTTCACCGGCATCTCTGATGCAGGTGATGTCCTTTTAATTGGATAGGCCTTCACAGGGAAAGCTCAGCAAACAAACCAAGTGATTCTAGTATAAGAGGCTGGAACCTTTGTTTGAACTGTAGCAGCACCACGAATTTGCGGATGTTGTGGTTTGTATTTGTTTCTGGTGAGGTTTGCAAATTGATGCTGGGCAGTAGCATGCACAGAAACTATTTGGACTTGTATCTGTAACAGTGAAAGCGTTTGTATTTAGTGTATTTATTGGAACAAGTATTATCAAACTCTCCCAATGTATTAACCGAGCGAACAATCTTGGTTGTTTGCCTGGTTTGAGTGTTTGCCTAGATGGACACTCAATTTGATTACCAACGTTTCTACGCTTCAGTAGCTTTAATAATAGAAATAAATACACGTTTTCCTTTAGAGACGGTCTGGAAAATGTAAGTTATACGTTATAAATTATAAATGACTATGGACAATATATAATATATATATATATATATATATATATATTTTATTTTGCATCAACTGCACCTGCACTGGGCTCATCCAAAGCCATGGCTGCGTTGTCCGGGCAAATGTTCCGGTGGACTTGGCTCCGGTCGGGTCCGTTATCCAGGCTGCTCCTTGCGGGGTACGGGCCGTGGTCTCCATCAGGCTGCTCCTCCTCCTCCTGGCCTGCCTCCCCCTGGCTCAGGAGGCAGGCTTCTGGGATCGCGTAGAGGACCAGGAACACCCAGGCGTTGCTCACCAAGGCGATGGCGATGGCGGCGTCATCCCAGTCGGCGTTCCCCGCTGCCTGGTTCCCGTAGACGTACACGCTGATCCAGGCCGCCCAGAGGGCCGCGGTGAGGGCCCCCGTCGCCAGGATGAAGGCTCCGTCGCGCCGCCACCGTCGCGCCTTCTGCGCGAGCGACGCCGCGGCCGCCAGCACGGCGGCCAGCAGCAGAACCATCACGTAGATGAGCGCCATCACAAAGTCCTGGTTGGCGATGCCGCAGGACAGGTCCGGGCCGAGGGGGGCGGGCGGGGGCCTCCCCGCGGTGATGGTCAGCCACTCTGCGTTGACGACCACCTCCACCAGCCAGAGGGCCAGGGCTCCCAGGTAGAGCGCCGAGCACCGGGGCTCCCCGCGCCCGCGGCCCAGCAGGGTCACCCACCACCCGTGCGTCACCAGGCAGGCGAGGCATCCGGCAAACAGCACGCCGAAGACGAACCTCCGGGCGGCGCACGTGGTGAAGTCCCGGCCCACGATGAAGGCAAGCGCGAGGCCGAAGAGTCCGAGGGTGAACGCCGTGAAGGCGGCCTGCAGCGGCACCAGGCGCCTCCTCTGCTCGTCTGCCACGAAGGGCAGGATGCCCACGAGGAAGACGAGCAGAACCAACGAGGTCACCACACCGGCCGCGGCGACGGCTTCGACCGCTACCCCCCATGCCGTGTCCAAGTCACACAGATTGAAGTATATGGGTTTGATGGAGGGCCCACAGCCTCTCGGAGCGCCGGTAGACCCGTTGGACATGGCTGCACTGCAAATGAGGACGATGTTGTGATTCCGCACGACCACAATATTAGGCCTACATATACAGTAGCGCAAGCAGAAGATATTAAGTGTGTGTGTATGGGGGGGGGGGGGGGGGGGGGGGGGGGGGGGGGGGGGGGGGGGGGGGCCTTGAAAAATAACGGGGTTGTACACAAGAAGAAGCCATACAGCAGTATCCGAACTAATACTTTCGATGGGGTCTCGGAATAAAAAATTTAATTGTTATAACCTATGTTATAAACACTATAGGCTGCTTTATTGCCAACAAAACAATGGGGTTGAAAGGCGTGTGTTAACTCACATTAGCACACTTAGTTCAGAACAAGGAAAGTACTTTCGATTGTTACTATCAATACAGGGAATACATGGAGGTCGACAATTTATTATTATTATTATGTCACGTGACATAAAGTAGCCTAACCGATTCGACTTAAGAATTACACGATTGCCAGGAAACAAGAAAGCATTGAAATCGCTCGAACACAAGTACATGAAGAAGATTGCATTAAATTGGCAATGTCAAGACAGACTGCATAAAGGATGAATGATGCCCTCTATACCTTATCGATGAGCAGCCTGCGGGTCGCTACAGGTGGTCCAAAAGCGGAGAGAAGACACAAGACAAACAAAATACTTGCTTATTTCAAACATCTATATCTAATGTGCTATAGAGCAACACAACCTGTGCGACCAGATGCTGGCTGAGGGTCCACTGTGCACCAGCCTCACACACAGCTTACATTTGGTTATTGTCTGTATTTTCTGACGCCAAGAGTTTTGTTTTGCGTTAGGGACCACAAACGTGGATAGTAACGGTTACCCGGATAGTTATAGTCACGTCAATTTGAAATGAGCTCCATTTAAAATTCCTCAGAAACAGCTACGTTACCTGTTGTCACACTATGTGTGCTGTGCTGCCTGACGAGCTTTGCATGTTACTGCGATTATACCGTCAAGCAGACCTCATTATCTGCCTTAATCAGGTCACATACAAACAATGGCTCTATTATGTTTGTGTCACCAAAATAAAAGCCGGGCAAATTCAAGTTATATGTGTACAGACTAAAATCGCAGTGTGACTTTTATGTTTTGACACGCTGGTATTAATTAATTTACAAACTAATGATAGTTAAAAAAATACATATTAAGAAAAGTATAAACAAACGCCAAAGCCTGTAGGCTTGTGTTGAAAACAATTGCACTAAAGGTAAGTTGATTTCATCAAAGTAGAAAATGATTGTTGTACTTTTTTATCTAAGTTTTAATTTTGGTAGTCTTTTGGTAGTGCGCCACCTGGTGGACGTCCACCGGTTACGACCTCTGAGGTCGATACGTGTGGCCATTTAGTTGGCCGTACCTCACCTTTTAATTCAGTCTTTGGCTTTTGTTGAAGCCAATACTCAAGTTCAATTAGCTATGTATCATGTTTTGTTCTAAATTGGAAGATTGTAAACAATAATCTTCAGACAGAGCAGTGCAACACTTTTAACTATGTCAAAAAATAAAACATTATGACAGAATGCTTTTAAATGGCAACTTATTTGTGGATATTTATAAGCTCATTTGAGATTTTCAGGGAGATTTAATAATAGGCTGTAAATCGGACAACTAATGCTATATTATCCACAGCATTCGGCCTCTAGAGCTGTCTCTCATCAAAAGCCATTTGTCTAGGCTCTACAACTTCCACCAGAGCACGGAGGAGGCCGGGGACTTCCTGGCGGAGGCAGACCTGCAGCGCCGGGTCTCAGAGTACCTCATCGACAGCTCCCTCTGTCTGCACATTGTGGTCAAGCGCAGTGCACCGCGCATCTGATCGTGGCCAAGAAGTGACCGGAGACTCCGCCCACCGGCGGCGCTCATCCTATCACAACGCGTGTCTTTGGCATGTCTTTTGGAATGGCTCTGTTTTGTTGAACCGATGAGCTGTTTGGTCTTCCAAGTGTTTAGAGCGTAAGAGTGAAGCCCTGTGCTCCTAGACTGTTAGGTAATGCCAATCCGGTGAATGATTAGGGTTTGGGATTTACATAGCCGTCATAGTCATAAAATACTATCCCGTTTCTTATCCCTCTGATTTTCCCATCTGACTTCCCGAATTAAAGTGGTTAATGTTTTCTGCTTACATTTTGGATTTGCTATGAGTTGCTTTGTTTTAATTTCATGTTACCACCACAGTGAATGAAAATAAGTTCTTAGATTACACTGTATTTCTTTATACCATATTATCAGTTGAATAGTCCTACAATCATATTTAGACACTACGTCTGTTTTTATAGAATACATGCTATTACATGTATGAACAAATATACAATGGCTTGCATATGGATGCTATTCAAAGAACCACATGAGGGAAAGTGCAATCTCCTTGTCATTTTATAAAATATAATATGCTATTTTGTTACTTTAAGAGCACACATAATTGTTTACATCGCACATAGACCTACTAGTAAAATAATATTCATTTTATTTTCAAACATCCCAATAATCCCACTCTGTCGCCGTTCTGACGTTAGTCTCAGTGACAATTTGTTTCAATGCAATCTTCCACCAAAAATAAATCAAATTCAAAATATCTTGTCTATCTGGAATTGTCTACTAACAAGTCACCAATTCAGCGAATTAATGTTAAAATAATTGTTCCAGCCACATGTAATATGATGGCCCGACCCTTTGGTCCTCTTTGAACGCGTCTGAGGCGCGGACCCTACGAACCAACTTTCTGACGCCAGCTACACGTTCCGTAAACCTTTGACAGGAAGTACGTCATTACGCACTTGCGTCTTTGGCTCCCTCAGCTGTCAGACTTTGGCCACCCTAAAGTGCAGTTTTGGTTACTCAACTTGAGTCGGAGTGGCTGCCTTTTGGACGTCTCGCGTGTTAAGTACGTGCAGTCGTCGCACCGTTTGGTTGGGAAAGCGCGGAATCGGCGAGCACACGCGGCCGGGCCTGCGCGAAAGAGACACGGTCTCAACGTCGTTGGGTGATTTTTGCACGACAAGCCACCGCGGATCCTGAGCGGGGTGGAGGGTAGATGAAGGGAGGGAGGGAGTAAAAAAAAAAGGCAAAAGTCTTTGTGCTTCCCTTCCACCCCCCCCCCCCCCCCCCCCTCATCAAAGCAAAGGGGAAATGTCTCTCTCCAAAGGAGGTAAGAATTGAACTCAGCTACATTCGTAATACGTCCACGCTCGTAATTCCAGGATATGACCGGGTGTTTTTCATTAAGTTAGCGGATGAGAAGCTGCATGGTCGGTAGAAATCGCCAGCCCGAGCGTCTTTCCTGCTTATATCATTACGCAAATTCTGCTGGGGGGGGGGGGGGGGGGGTGCAAAACAGCTAGCCAACTCGGTGCGTTAAGAAACTTTTAACATAGCCTAGTGTACTGGGGGTGACCTTACGTGTGTGTGTGTGTGTGTGTGTGTGTGTGTGTGTGTGTGTGTGTGTGTGTGTGTGTGTGTGTGTGTGTGTGTGTGTGTGTGTGTGTGTGTGTGTGTGTGTGTGTGTGTGTGTGTGACTGAGGTGGTCCCAGCTCGGTCGTTGCACTGGTGGTAAATACGATGCGTGCAGTTGAAGAACACCAGTAGCAACCAGCTTGTTGTTGTTTTTTCCTGCACTGACATATCGTATGGGTTGTTTGGATTTGCATTCACGCCAAACGTGATACTTTTAACATGCACGACGTTTATATATATTTAACTACAACCAATATCACCATGACGGTAAGGAGCGTTATTTGACCCCGGGTTCATGCTTGCGTCATGTTTTTGAAACAACAACCGCATTGGGGGAGAAAAACAACACACCGTGGAAAATAAACCTCCTTTTCCTGTGCGAGATAGAAATGGCTTGATTATGTCAATTTACATTTCAAGTTCACCGCGTGCTGTTACACAATCATACTAGCGTTACCATGGTGGGGAGTACACATTGTTTCAGAGGGCTGTGCAGATTGGCCCTGTGCGTTTCGGCAATCGCAGCCCTTGGCCTACCATGGCATGTTTTGACTTGCAGCGGCGTTCACTAGTGTAGACGTGCTTTGTTGACAGTTCACTGGCTGCAAGCAATCTTTCATAGGTCTTCCACGAGGTCTGTGCGGGCGTTTTGTTCCTTAGCAGACCAAAGGTCTCCGGAAGATCTTTATTTAAATAGTTAAGGATTGCTTAAAGGCTGGGGCAGGCTGAAGTGCATTGAAAGGTAATACTGGTAATTCCCAGTATTGCTTACGCATGTTTGGAGACCCAAGTCTCTGCTGCTCAGATTGGGTGTTATGTGAGATAATCTGTGCATGACTCATCATAGTCCATAGATGGACTAAATCTGGCTTGTTGGTGGTGACTTCTTACTCAGCTATTGACCCTTTGATCGAATGGAAAGTCCAGAATTTCTCCTCTTGACTTGAACCCGTGGCCTACAGCTTGAGAAAATATCTTGATTTACGCTCCCTCTCCCAAATAGCCTCCCTGTGTACCAGATTCATATTCACTTCACCTACAGTTAGATTCAATGTCATTATTTATGTGAGGCCTCATGCAGAGCCTGTGCCAACTACACAGCAGTAAACGTAGGTGCTTGGGGGAGGGGGGGGGGGGGGGGGGGTGGATGGGACTGATCATGTCCAAAACGAGGAAAGCGAGCGGTCAGGCAAAGTAACGTGACATAATTGCCATGGGGTAATGACAGCTGTCGGGTTTTGAGGATCTGTCCAGTCTTGAATGACTGTGAATCATCCTGCACACACACACACACACACACACACACACACACACACACACACACACACACACACACACACACACACACACACACACACACACACACACACACACACACACACACACACACACACACACCCTCACACACGCACACAAGACACTCAGACACGCACACAGACCCTCACACACGCACACAGGCACTCACACACAGACCCTCACACACGCAGACAGACCCTCACACACGCACACAGGCACTCACACACAGACCCTCACACACGCACACAGGCACTCACACACAGACCCTCACACACGCACACAGACCCTCACACACGCACACAGGCACTCACACACAGACCCTCACACACGCACACAGGCCCTCACACACAGGCCCTCACACACACACTCACACACGCACACAGACCCTCACACACGCACACTCACACACGCACATCAATAAGTGGCGGTCAACATGTGGTTGTTTGGTTTGTTACGGTTCTGCAGTAAAAATGTCTGTCATATGTATATTTGTTTTAGTCGATTATCACATAAAGAAATGCCAAACATTTGCTGCTTTTCAGAAATGCAAATGCTTTGTTTCTAACCTCATCTTGGAAACGGATCATGTTTAGTTTTTCTTGGCTCCCTGTCGGCAATCGAAGAGAGCATATGCTATCACTTTAGGCTCTGGTTACACTGTAATGGACATTTGCTATTAGTCATGACGTGTCGTAGGCTAAATGATTAATGGTAAAGAGTCTTTGCATGCACAAGGATAATCTGTGCATCAGAAGCAACGGGTTGCATTGTTTTAAAGGACGCAAGAGGGCGTCTTAGCATTCTAAAAATGGAAACGTGTCTGCATGAGCTAAGCTGAATACTATGCGCTAAGGTATGCAGCCTACTTAATGTCCTGTATTCCATAGCGTAAGAGGAGGGAACTGCCTGCTATGTTGCAAATCGCCTCTCCAAACCCAGCCCTTCTCATGAAAGAACAAATGACTGTTTCATTTGTTACGTCACCGATTTGAGATTTGCTCTTAATTTAGCTTGCATGGAGGAAACACATACGCGTCTATCTTTTGTCTCAGCATGTATGTGTTAAGCACACGTTTTCTCTCCCACATAAAGCCACAGTGGGCCAGGTTTTATTGCAGCGTCTCCTCATGGGGATTCCAGGCAGACCTGTTTGAGGCAGTTCAGTATTGGTGATACCTGATGATAAATTAAGGAAATGCACAGAGCATGCATGCCTTTTTTTCTTTTTCTTTGTATAACTCGCTGAACAAAAATACCCTTTATGCAAATTGCATTGTACTAGGCACTCAACTATTTTGCCCAGTATTTATGATGTTTACAAGATCAGCAAGATTGCAACAAGTTACAAAAGAAATAACGATTCTGTGTGCAACGTTCTTGTCTTTTGCCTTGAAGTAGCCTTCCAAACAACTAAAATAGGACAAAGATACACAGCCTGACCTGATCCTACACAACCTAGGTCTGGGATGAACATTTATCTCGAACGAAGACGTCATAGGGCCAAAGAATGCTGGCGTTGTACAATAAATAAATGGTATTTGCACATATTTCCGTGCTCCTTATCAGGCTGGGGTCCGTGTCAATCTGGCAGGAGGTTCCTGCCTTTTTGCGGGAAGTCCCTGGCCTAGTTACTGCGGGCCAACGAGAGTCCCTGAATGGGGGCGTTGTCACGGAGGGCTTAGAGGGGAACACAACTTCTCCTTGTACCGCTGCCAGGTATTGCGAGAAAAAAAAACAGAAGAAGAAAAATAGCGACGTCAACGCAACGGCTGGTGCGGGGCACTGATTTGCATTGATTAACCACGTCCAGGAAGGGAACCGGCCTAGACGGGCCGGAAAGACGCTGGCCTCCCCTCCTACCCGACTTCCTTCTCGTCTGAGTCACGATTAGTCAGCCACCTTTGGCCCTGTTGTTTGGCTTCTGGCGCGGTATCGCGCACGCCTCGTCTCCCGTGGGATTACACATCAGCCGTGTGCAAATGTTCAGCGCAGGCGGCATCCGGGCCCCTCCTTAACCCTGGAAGCAAGCGTTGTAACCCCCCCCCCCCCAAGGCTGGCCGCTGCATTAGTTGAGCGCTTGTTGTTGTTGTGGGGTGTTTACAGTGAAGTGTGATTTTATAAAAAAAAATGTGTGCGTGTTTTCTAACGAGCGCTGCCTGTCCCCTTCCCCCCCCGCAGGGAAGAAGAACCCGCGGCTGAGGCTTCCCAAAGAGGTCTTTGTTCCGACCGCGCCTGCCGTCGCAGCGTAAGTCCCCCCGCCCTGCCTTGTGCGTCCCGGTGTCAAAGACAAAAAGGGGATCGTGAAGGATTATGCAAATGTACAGAGGAATTGTGCCGGCCACTGCTTTTGTGTTTCCTAGTCAGGTCAAGTTAGGTGCGTTACCTGTTGCATACCTGGCGCAAAAAGAGATGCCCTGTTGAAAACGCACAACCTTTAACATCGATTTGAAACGCAGAAACAACATCCTGATTTGGCACAGACTTGTTTTTATTTTTGCTCCGTTTGAATACAAACTGTTTCCCCCCCCCCCCCCCCCCCCCCCCCCCCCCCCCACCGTAGTCCCCCTCGGGATCTGGACTCCAAGGCCTGCGTCACGATCGGAGACAAGGTAAACACGCCCGCCGTACGGCCTCCTCTTCTACAACTCCCCAAACGTTGAGTCCCTTATTGATCTGTTCGCCCCCCCCCCCCCCCCCCCCCTCCCTTCTCCAGAACTTTGTGGTGAAGGCCGACGACTTGGAGCAGATTGAGGAGCTGGGGAGGGGTGCCTACGGTGTGGTGGACAAGATGAGGCATGTGCCCAGCGGCGTTATTATGGCTGTGAAGGTAGGTCGCGCCGCCGCCGCCGCCGCCGCCGCTCAGGTTACCTGGCACAGCGGCCCGCTGGAGCCCAGGCTTCTAAAATAGCTCCGTGAGTCACGGATGGGCTCTAACCAGTTGTGCCCGGCTCTGAACACGTTTGGCCTGGGTCATCTTTGTGTGCCAAATACACTGGGCGTTATGGGTACTTGTTGTACGGAGTGGATGTTTTCTTTTGGTAGACTAGGCGCACCACGGTATAGCCACATTCCTTCCAGTGATGCTGCTACACACACACACACACACACACACACACACACACACACACACACACACACACACACACACACACACACACACACACACACACACAGGCCTGCAATATATATTGAGGGGAGAATCTTGAGAAGCATGTCCATATAAGTACAACACTTAATTGTAAATGTAATTTGGTACGAAGGATGTGATGGTCAGTAACGCGCCCCCCCCCCCCCCCCCCCCCCCCCCCCCCCACCCCCCCAGAGGATCCGAGCGACGGTCAACACTCTGGAGCAGAAGAGGCTGCTGATGGACCTGGACATCTCCATGAGGACCGTGGACTGCTTCTTCACCGTCACCTTCTACGGGGCCCTCTTCCGAGAGGTAAGGACCACGCCTCCAGCCTCCAAGAGGTTAACGCTACCCTCTTTCACCCCCTCATGCAGGGGGCTCGCGATGCCACCTGCAACCTTTTGGTTTTCATCTCACAGGCGGCTGACGCACGTTTTGGTCCTTTTTCTTTTTAAGTAGAGTTCAACTCGGATGTGAACAAGACGGCCGCATCACATGATGCGGTCTGGTTGTCTGTTTCCGCTGGGGACATGTGAAGCGTTTTACAGCCTGCCGAACACAGGAATGCTAGGTTCCTTAGCAACACCTGGGTTCAGCGGGCGGCCGAGGGCAAACTCACAGCCGTTCCCTGTGTTGACATCGTCATGGCGATGCAACTATTTATTGTAGTTTGTCTGTGAAGTTAGCATTTTGTGTCCAATAGTTGTACTTCACTGCTAGACACATAGGAAAAGTGGCTGTTAGCAGGTGGCTATTTTAATATTTTGAGGTTTCGGCGTCCATCTTAAACCAATGGGGTAAGAAATACACTATCGTTGTCACGGTTTCCTTCTGAATGAATCATTGAATTCCGAATTCATTCATTCGTCCGAATCATCTTTCGGACGATGACAGAAAATCCCGTCTTTCGGATGAGACGTTAAACCGAGGTCCTCATCACTAGAGTAGGGTGCTAACCCCGGTGTCTCTACATCATCACTAGAGTAGGGTGCTAACCCCGGTGTCTCTACATCATCACTAGAGTAGGGTGCTAACCCCGGTGTCTCTACATCATCACTAGAGTAGGGGGCTAACCCCGGTGTCTCTACATCATCACTAGAGTAGGGTGCTAACCCCGGTGTCTCTACATCATCACTAGAGTAGGGGGCTAACCCCGGTGTCTCTACATCATCACTAGAGTAGGGTGCTAACCCCGGTGTCTCTACATCATCACTAGAGTAGGGTGCTAACCCCGGTGTCTATCACTCACTACTAGAGTAGGGTGCTAACCCCGGTGTCAATCACTCATCACTAGAGTAGGGGGCTAACCCCGGTGTCTCTACATCATCACTAGAGTAGGGTGCTAACCCCGGTGTCTATCACTCACTACTAGAGTAGGGTGCTAACCCCGGCGTCTATCACTCACTACTAGAGTAGGGTGCTAACCCCGGTGTCTATCACTCACTACTAGAGTAGGGTGCTAACCCCGGCGTCTATCACTCACTACTAGAGTAGGGTGCTAACCCCGGTGTCTATCACTCACTACTAGAGTAGGGTGCTAACCCCGGCGTCTATCACTCACTACTAGAGTAGGGTGCTAACCCCGGCGTCTATCACTCACTACTAGAGTAGGGTGCTAACCCCGGCGTCTATCACTCACTACTAGAGTAGGGTGCTAACCCCGGTGTCTATCACTCACTACTAGAGTAGGGTGCTAACCCCGGTGTCTATCACTCACTACTAGAGTAGGGTGCTAACCCCGGCATCCTGGCCAGATTCCCAACTCGGCTCTTGTACCGCCAGGCCCCCTAATCATCCCCTGGTCTCTAATTGGATAGTTCCTTCAATCCGCCCCTCTCCACTGGGACAGCCAGTGTGTGGTGAGCGTTCTGGCAGCCGTGCATCACCCAAGTGGGTGCTGCACCCTGGTAGTGGATGAGGTGACACACACACACACACACACACACACACACACACACACACACACACACACACACACACACACACACACACACACACACACACACACACACACACACACACACACACACACACACACACACACACACACACCTTGACAAGCGCTATATAAATGCAATACATTATTATTGTTATTATCTTGTCCTATAGCAAACCCCTTAGTGTTATAATTTGGCAGCATATTCACCGCCGTAGGACGCGAGCACCCATTCTTCCGAGATAAAAATACGCAAGCCCCATCCCTGTGCGGAAAAACAAGACGAGATATCCACGAAGGCGTCGGCGAAGCCGGCCAGATGGAAGCTCTTTCCTGGCATTTCTTTCAGATTACTATTGTTTTAAGGCTGGGCATTGGACAATATTTAACACTATTAGATATCGATATTCAACGTGCTTTATTTCCTCTCATATCAAGGACATCGCGTGTCACCCATGGAAATATCTGTGAAACATTGTCCAGTGTGGAAACAAGACTAATCTGAAATGAATTGTTTGCATTGTTTGTCCAGGGGGACGTTTGGATCTGCATGGAGCTCATGGACACCTCTCTGGACAAGTTCTACAAGAAGGTCATCGAGAAGGGCCTGACCATCCCCGAAGACATCCTGGGCAAGATCGCCGTAGCAGTACGTGCTCAGCCGCTCTTTCTGCGTGGCGTTGGAGTTGTCGTTGTCTGCAGGGCAGTGGACCGTCGTGTTTTTGAAAGGGCTTCGCTCCCCTTCTTACGTTGACTGTGTTTCCTCTACAGATTGTCAAGGCGTTGCAACACCTGCACAACAAACTGGCCGTGATCCACCGAGGTAAGGGGAACGCTGCATCCGTGTGTGCTTTAGACTTGGACCATTATGGGATGATGGGGTATGAGGGGTTGATTTTACTTAAACTCTTATTTTTATTTTTTTATTGTGATAAAGGTAACGTGAATTATATCTCATTAAGTATGGTTGCACGAATTAAAATCAGTTGCTTGGAAATCGATAATTGTTTTATGTTTATTATTATTACCCCGAAATAAACTCCTGTACGATATCCGATGAATTCCAATACATACCTACGCTTGGCGAGAAATAGAACGTTTTTAATAGTGTGTGAGTGTTTTTAAGATTGTGTAAAAAAAGTAATTTGTTCAAAACAATGTCGATGTGTTTTGGGTCCAGACGTGAAGCCCTCCAACGTCCTCATCAACACTCAGGGCCAGGTGAAGATGTGCGACTTTGGCATCAGCGGCCACCTGGTGGACTCCGTGGCCAAGACCATGGACGCCGGCTGTAAGCCCTACATGGCTGTAAGTACACCCGGGCAAACGCTTTGGCAACAAGATCACGTTCGAGCTACATTCAAAGGCTAAGCTGTCCCTTTTGCAATCGTTCTCTGGATAGTGTACAAACTACACAATCAGATTAACTTAAACCTGCACTATGTAACGTTTTCTACTGCAGCTGTTTATCCCGTTAACAAATATCGGAACCAGTATGTTTCTCCAGAGTAAAACGCGTCCATTCGCGAATCATTTAGCTATAACGGTAGCTAAAAGTAGTGAGTGAAAACTAGCGGCTGCTAATGGGAAAGCTAACATAGTGCAGCTTTAACTAATAAGAATACATACATAAGTTACACATTCTTGACTATAGTTTGAAATAAAATGTTTAGGTGATTAAATAGTCTGTGGCCCGCTCTCCCTTTTCAGCCAGAGCGGATCAACCCAGACCTGAACCAGAAAGGATACAGCGTCAAGTCAGACATATGGAGCCTCGGCATCACCATGGTGAGTCTGGTCAAGTCTTACCCCTTAAAGTGTGAGTGAACCCCCTGTTTCAGCTCCATTTCCAACACTAGTTCTAGGAAGGAGGGGGGGGGGGTTATCCCCATGGTTACGACCCACGGGAACTTGATGATACTTTTTTTACATCTTTGATCGAAGATGTAACCACGGTTCTTATGCGAACGCCGAAAGCTAAACACAAACCCATAGTTCACTTCTTGAGTCCTACTATCGGTATTACGATTAGTTTTGTATAGCTGGGAACACTTTGACCAGGGAGGTTGTTAAACCCCACCCCAGCCCCAGGGTAAATATCGTGGTGGTGGTGGTGGTGGTGGTGGTGGTAGTAGCAGCGTTAGCGGTAGCAGCATTAGCAGCAGTAGTAGCAGCAGCAGTAGTAGTAGCAGCAGTAGTAGCAGCAGTAGTAGCAGTAGCAGTAGTAGTAGTAGTAGTAGTAGTAGTAGTAGTAGTAGTAGTAGTAGTAGTAGTAGTAGTAGTAGTAGTAGTAGTAGTAGTAGTAGTAGTAGTAGTAGTAGTAGTAGTAGTAGTAGTAGTAGTAGTAGTAGTAGTAGTAGTAGTAGTAGTAGTAGTAGTAGTAGTAGTAGTAGTAGTAGTAGTAGTAGTAGTAGTAGTAGTAGTGGTGGTGGTAGTGGTGGTGGTAGCAGTAGTAGTAGCAGCAGCGGTAGTAGCAGTAGTAGTAGTAGCAGCGGTAGTAGCATTAGCAGCAGTAGTAGTAGCAGCATTAGCAGCGGTAGTACTTGTTGCAGCCCATGTTCCACTCGTTGCTGTCCCACGCTGTCGTTGAGCTTGACGCCGGTCTCCCCCGGGGCTCCCCAGATCGAGCTGGCCATCCTGAAGTTCCCCTACGAGTCCTGGGGCACCCCCTTCCAGCAGCTCAAGCAGGTGGTGGACGAGCCCTCCCCACAGCTGCCCGCGGACACCTTCTCCCCGGAGTTTGTAGACTTCAGCTCCCAATGGTGAGCATGACCGGCACCCCCTCCCCACCGCACCCCCTCCACCCCCTGTGGTCAGGATTCCTTTCGGTTGGTTCTAAAGCGGTCGCAGCCTGCGCCCACCAGGGGTCACTCTGCTACTTGTTTTTACCAAACGGTGGCAGCGCCACGAGTAATGTCACGTACCCGAGGCTGCAGTTTCCAGGACCGCATTTCTAAGACCCTGGTTTTTTGTGACACTGCCTTCGGGTGAGTTTATTTTTCCATGGATGGAGAATGAATCTCATGAGTAACTCGAGAGTGATTCATGAAAATGGGATGACCACAACACGTAGCTATTCTAATACTTTAACATAACCAAATCTTAAAATACCTAATCCAGACCATAAACTTAACCACCTCTAGCCTAACACCTAAACTTAACCACCCCTAGCCTAACACCTCAACTTAACCACCTCTAGCCTAAAGCCTAAACTTAACCACCTCTAGCCTAAAGCCTAAACTTAACCATCTCTAGCCTAAAGCCTAAACTTAACCACCTCTAGCCTAAAGCCTAAACTTAACCACCTCTAGCCTAAAGCCTAAACTTAACCACCTCTAGCCTAACACCTCAACTTAACCACCTCTAGCCTAAAGCCTAAACTTAACCACCTCTAGCCTAAAGCCTAAACTTAACCATCTCTAGCCTAAAGCCTAAACTTAACCACCTCTAGCCTAAAGCCTAAACTTAACCACCTCTAGCCTAACACCTCAACTTAACCACCTCTAGCCTAAAGCCTAAACTTAACCACCTCTAGCCTAAAGCCTAAACTTAACCATCTCTAGCCTAAAGCCTAAACTTAACCACCTCTAGCCTAAAGCCTAAACTTAACCACCTCTAGCCTAAAGCCTAAACTTAACCATCTCTAGCCTAAAGCCTAAACTTAACCACCTCTAGCCTAAAGCCTAAACTTAACCACCTCTAGCCTAAAGCCTAAACTTAACCACCTCTAGCCTAAAGCCTAAACTTAACCACCTCTAGCCTAAAGCCTAAACTTAACCACCTCTAGCCTAACACCTCAACTTAACCACCTCTAGCCTAAAGCCTAAACTTAACCACCTCTAGCCTAAAGCCTAAACTTAACCACCTCTAGCCTAAAGCCTAAACTTAACCACCTCTAGCCTAACACCTAAACTTAACCACCTCTAGCCTAAAGCCTAAACTTAACCACCTCTAGCCTAAAGCCTAAACTTAACCATCTCTAGCCTAAAGCCTAAACTTAACCACCTCTAGCCTAAAGCCTAAACTTAACCACCTCTAGCCTAAAGCCTAAACTTAACCACCTCTAGCCTAACACCTAAACTTAACCACCTCTAGCCTAAAGCCTAAACTTAACCACCTCTAGCCTAACACCTAAACTTAACCACCTCTAGCCTAACACCTAAACTTAACCACCTCTAGCCTAAAGCCTAAACTTAACCATCTAACCAGTTTAAATGAGCAATTCAATAATGTAGGCCTTTCCCTGAACGTAATGTGCAAAAAGTTTTCGCCTCACCGGTGTCTTCAAAAACCCCAAACAACTAGGGTCCTGGGAGTGTGGTCCTGATACTGCAGCCTCCGGTGTTGCAGGAACACACAGGAGCGCTGCAGCATAAAACCTTGTTGCTATCGTTGTCATCAGATGTGCTTAGTCTTACTTAGCGTGCTTGCTGTACAATACTTTATTACTATATGTATTCATTCCTTTTCTCATTTGCAATTGGTTGAATGTGACTTTGATTTCCAATATTTTGACATTGCAGCTTAAGAAAAAAGCCGGGTGAGAGACCAGCCTACAAAGAATTAATGGTGAGATAGCCCCACTTCAATATATATGGTTTGAATTGTATAGGAATATACTATAAGTGATGGACAACAGTAATCCGTAATCTAGTATTATTAAGGGTTATCAAGGTTTGCATGCATCATGGAATCACTCTACCACACACAAAGTGGTTTGCTCGTGGCTAGGAATCATCGAGAGAGAGAGAGAGAGAGAGAGAGAAGAGAGAGAGAGAGAGAGAGAGAGAGAGAGAGAGAGAGAGAGAGAGAGAGAGAGAGAGAGAGAGAGAGAGAGAGAGAGAGAGAGAGAGAGAGAGAGAGAGAGAGAGAGAGAGAGAGAGAGAGAGAGAGAGAGAGAGAGAGAGAGAGAGAGAGAGAGAGAGAGAGAGAGAGAGAATGGAGCATTAAATATCTATAGCTTTTATCTGTAGTCCCCTGCGACCCCATGTGCATATCAGGGGGCCTCAAGTGGGGTCCCGACCCCAGGGTTGGGAACCACTGGCATAGCCAGTAACATGCTTACAGCCAGTCAACTTCAGCCTGCATTTTCAGTTCTTCATTTTGGCCACAAGAGGTCAGGCTCGCCTAGCATACAATAACATAACATAATAAAATCAATGGCTTTTCTGATTTAAAACTATTGCTATTTCAGTTGTGGTGAAGCTGCCACAATAAAGGATATATATTTTTTTATTTTTAAACAATTTGTCATTTATTTCTTCCATTTGTTTTGTGTGCAGCAACATCCGTTTCTCACCATGCATGAGTCCAAAGAGACGGACGTGGCCTCTTTTGTCAAGGTCATCCTGGATGACTGACGGGGCCCACCAGGGGCCCCACCTCCACCCCCACCCCCAGGGTAGGCGGGACCTTCCCAGCAATGCACCAATGGCCTGCCCTTTTTTTCTTCTTTTTTTTTTTATTAAGCTCACTGGAACGACATACTTGGACTTGGTTGCACCTCCACACACAATCTCTCACACACAAACACACACACACACACACACACACACACACACACACACACACACACACACACACACACACACACACACACACACACACACACACACACACACACACACACACACACACACACACACACACACACACACACACTATGCTGGGAGGGGGGACCCAAAGACTTGAACCATCCCCAACAGCACTGAACCAGGAGGTGGTTAGGGAGCTCCATTAGGGTCCGAACGGCCGAAGGTTTAATTCACTCCGATTTATACATCTACACCAAAATGTACTGAACCCCCCCCCACCCCCTTTTTATGAAAATTATTATACCATTTTTGTTAGCCCCTTTTTCTCTACTATGCTTTGAGTTTCATTTGCAACAGAAAAAATGGTTGTTGTTGTTGTATAATGAAAGCTATATTTTCTTGATGTATTTTTTATTTTTCCTCTTTTGTTCGGTCACAGACACACACCTGTTCAGGACCCTACTTGTCCAATCTGGCACGTACACGGTTCTGACCCATGGTTTGGGGGGGGGGGGGGGGGGGGGTCGCTGTTCCTCTGAGGTCAGAGGTCATCCCTAGGGCTCTTCATGGCTGTCGTGGGTAGGGTACTGTCCAACTGATTCGACCCACTTCTAAATCGGTGACCCAAACCGCGCAATACTCCCTTTTATTTTTCATTAGTCTTTCTTTGTTTATTTAGCCGATAAATTCAGCAATCAACCTGGATGCATTACTCCACTTGAGACTTTATATCTACGTGTTCTGTGCCAATTTCAAAGTAGTTCTCGTAATCGTCGTGAACCGATGTGTTTTTGGAGCGGGTTTCACCCCGCTTCCTCGGATTGAGTTTGGCAGCGTTTCAATGTTTCTTGAGGGCTTTGCATATCGTCCTCCTCACTTTCTGAACGCTGGAGTCCGTATCGTAGTGTTATCCAAGGCACTCGTTTGTTTCAAAGATATCTTTATGCCTTAGCGGATGTCCCGGATGTTGGATATCATTTATGTGTTGAAGATGTAAATGCCAGATTATTTTTCTTCTTCTTCTTTTCCCAATGTAATCGGGCGCTGTTGTATAACCCGGGAAACTGTAGCTCTCCGGGGGGGGGGGGGGGGGGGGGGGGGGGGTCTGTGAGCCTGCTCGACTCCTCCCAGGTCCTACCGTTTGGATCGGTGTGTCCCATCGAAGCTCCGCCCCATCGAAGCTGGTTTCTCCGCCTCTCTGGTTTCTGTGGCCGATAGCCCCCCCCCCCCCCCCCCCCCCCCCCCCCCCCCCCCTGTCTGTCTGTCTGTCTGTGTGTGTGTCTCTGCCTGGTTCATACTCCCCATTCTGCGTGTTCATTTTTAGCATCTCTAGGAAGTATCAGTGGATGGAGGGGAGGAGAGTGTGTGTTTGGGGGGGCGGGGGCTTGGGGGGTACCCCCACCTATTCCTCTCTGACCGTATTATGCACCGTATCACCGCCCCCACCCCCACCCCTACTGTTCGATGCACATCAAGAGGCATTTTACCTGTGGCATTTCTTTTATAGCCTTCCCCCCCCCCCCCCCCCCCCCCCCCCCAAGTGTTCAGAAGCTGTGATGGTGGTTTGTTATGGTAGAGCTGTGTCGTCACATCGCCCCCTTCTCCATGGCCAGATCTCTTGTCCTGTGCGGTTTACACTGTAGTGCGATCCTCATCAGAAGCGAGTGGGGAAAGAAAAAAATGTAATACAAAAACAAGTCAGTGAATTAGGAGTATATTGGATTGACCAATAAGAAGGGAAATGCAAAGAAAGCCACAAAGAAGCTGTCATTTGTTTTTGGTTTCTTGTTATTTCTTTAAAATCGTCTTTCCTTTTTGTTGGTTCTTTTTTTTTTTTCTCCCCACCTGCTCTCCTTGGCGGGCCCCTACTGTCCTACTGGGGCCGTGTCTGCAGGAGGTTTAAATGCTGATCCCCAGTGCGACCCGGACACTTGCTCTACCCCCCCCCCCCCCCGGCCCCCTCCTTCTCAGGTGGGATCAGCAAACTTGAACTATTGGAAAATGTAAAAAAAAACAAAAGTACAAAAATAAAGGCTTTATTCTTCAATAATAAAAAAAAGACACCGTGTGGAATTCATTTCAATCTCTGCAAGTGAAATCAGTGTGCTGACCAGCAGCCCTCTTTTTTGTATGGATTTGAGATTTGAGATGGGATCTGGGGGCTAAAAGGTTTAGCACGTAGCCACGGAGATGGTTCTTTAGCCAGCGGTCTTGATCGGTTAGCGGTCCTGACGGATTCCTGCATCGCCGATCGATCCCCTCAGGGCCTTGAGGTCTGGGACCGGGCCAAGGTATGAAGCACGACACAGTTGGATTCTTTCTACCATGGTCTTCTTCGGTCTCACGCACGCAAAACAAGCAGTGCCAATAATTTCCATCCCGGTGACAATGGGGCTGTGGTGTCGTGATAAAAGCTGAATTTAGTAAAGAAAGGGGGGATGGTCACGCGCGCACAGCGTATTATGGTGGCATACATTTGACTTGACTACTAACCCTTAACCATGCCATTAAGAGGATAATCCTAACAACGTCTTCAAAAGTCACCGGTCGTGCATGAGTAAAGACAACCACGGGCATTCTGCCACATTCTCCTTGCAGTCTCCTCTATTGTTTTTACGCTTTGACAGCGCATGACGGGGAACGTGGTGAGTTATTTGAAGCGTAGGCATCTGAACAGACCCCGGGCCCTTCGGCCAAAGCGCCTCTTGCGTGCGCTTCCGTTCAACAGGGCCGCCCGCGTGTTCATGTCCCGGCGCCTGAGTGCTTTCTGCGCGCCGAGTGTTGACCGTGGCCCTTGACAAAGGGCTCCTTTGGAGCCAGGGGCCCCTGCCGGGTACTCCAGCCGCGCGACTCCCTCACGCCAGGGTGGAGGAACTCAAAGGCCGGAGCCTCTCGCGCCCTCGCAGGCAGAATTACCGCGAGGAAGAAGGACGAACCGAGGACAGAGGACACCCTTTCGATTTCATCTGAAGGATGGAAGAACTCCTAAGATGTTGTGTAACACTGCTGTAAAAGGCTGAGCGCAGATGACCACGTTGAGCGAGGTGGGGGGGGTGGGGGGGGGGAATGGTTCAGGGGACCGGCTTCTCAGCTGAGGGTGGGCTGATGATGCAGGAGGACAAGTGTGACCTGGTTCAACTGTATGTTTCAGCTCAACATTTAGGCCCTAGACAGCAGACGGAGTGTGTTTCCGGACGGTTGACGGCACCAACGAGATGCTTCCACGGCGGTTCAGTCAACGTAAGCGCGTTTAAACCAGCGTACCATCGCGCCGATTCCATCTGGGGTGGGAGCCAGGGCTGTTTTACAGTCCTTTTCGTAGGCATCACCCTTTCCAGCTCCGTCGTCTGCCCTCTTTATGGGTAAAATGGAAATGCTAACATGCTAACAATCACCAAACATAGCGTTGATCGTACTTTTTGAAATGTCAGCCTTTTGATTTAGTTTCATTATTGTCACATTAGCAGCTATCAATCCCTAGATATGGTCCACCCGGACAAAACCACAATGGACCAATCGCGTGTTAGGTCACTTTGTTAAGTTAAGTGGCTGGACAATTCTCTTATCTCTATAAACACAGTGCAGGCCAGTTGATGACACCTGTAAAAGTCAAATGAAATAAATTATCCATAACTTACGTAGGCAGTTATCATTTGTAATGTCGTATGATGTCCTTAACTGGGTTGTCCTTTTTGCAGAACGAAGTTCCCATTCGACCTGAGGAGCAGTTTCAGTGATTTATGAACTCCTGTTCCGGCCAACGCACAAACCAGGCTCCTCTTGATGAGCCCGGGGCTTCCTGTCGTGCCTCAGAAGGTGCCGCCTCTGCTTATTTAAGACTGTGCTTACACCATGAACCAGGCAGCGCTAAATCACGGGCTGAAGCTTGGAGCTCAGCCTATTTTCTAGGGGGAACCGTTTGCCACTGGCCGTGGGGATGTTGGTGATGGAAAAGCGTTTCTTATATACGGTACATGCATGTGCATTTATATATGACCAAGTATGTCTACTCAAGCTTCATATGAAAGGATTTATTTTAGTGAACTCATATTTAATTCCCAGATTTGTATTGGCTGCATGGTTTCCTATTTTTTTGTTGTTGTTGCAGTATCTATTTATTTGACCTTTTAAGTAGTTATTTAATTCAAGACTCATTTGGGGATTGTATGTACATTTAAATAAAACAGCAAACAGCTCTAAATATTCCTGGCTTGAAACGTTTGAGAAACTTTCCACCCTGTGTTAATTTGCATTTAAAAGACCAGTGTGCATAAGCCATTTCTAAATCTCTTGACCTGCGTATGGCATGATGGATAGGCACAGGATGAGATCAGGGCACTTCCTGCCCAACTCACCGGAGAGCCTTGTAGGCCGATAGCTTCCTGTTCCCGCTCAGGGTGCCAAATATTGTAACCATGTATTGTTGGGATCTGATGAAGATTGAGACCCTCACAGAGAGGAGTGGGTGAGGTGTGTATTTTAATCCCGAGAGAACAGTTCAAACATACACACGTACATATCAACATATATATATTTATATACATATACAACAACGTGAAGCAGATGAGATTTCTGTCTTTTGTTATTTGATCAATGATCATTCTTTTTTGTAGAACCTTATTTAGTAGAACCGTATGTGTTATTTTACGTAGCGTGATTTATCAAAGGATAACTTCGGGATTTGTCCAACTGGACTAATGCGGACAAAATATTGGGAAATTGGTTCAGCGTTGATCCGGAATGCTATGACGGATTTGTCTAACCAAGACTCCCAATCGGAGCCTGTCCGTGGCAAAAACCAGCACTTTTAGAGGATGTTCATTGACCGGGCGCTGTTGCCCCCAAAGGATTACATCGCAGCCCGTTTTCTTTTGGATAATGTCTGCAGCGTTCTCATTGTTGTCCCTTAGACCCAAAACCGATGGGAAAATAAGGCTCCAGGTTGAAAAATCCTGAAGTTATCCTTTAACCGTATTAAAAGCCTTGGTCCGGCTCAAATGGGTCACCAGGAGCTCTCCGCCCCCCCCCCCCCCCCCCCCCCCCCCCCCCCCCCCGGTAAGGGGTGTGTACTTGCGTGCTAACTGTGCGCGTCATCTTTTATGATGCTAAAAGCCTCAGAGGGAGTGATGTCCACTCTGCGGTCCTAAAGACGAACCGAGTAGATCCATGAATGAAAGTCCCTGGTACAGAGGCAGAGTTGAGCTCCTTTAGGGCGTTAAATAACTGTTGAAATAGCAGCAATAAACGGCATCTGGAGACGCTATTTAAAGAGCACCTATTATTGTGTAACAGCTGTTACTCTTCACAACAGTAGGTTATTCTAACCCCTAGACAATAGGCCTACTCCTAATAAACACGCGAGAACAGCATTGCATCGGTATTATATCAGAAAAATAAGACGTATGTACTTTATTAATCCCAGATGGGAGACGATTATCATTTTTCTTTATATATACGTACACGCTACGCCTGAAGGGAGTGAAAAGCTGCTGCTAATATTCAAATTGTCCCATGTCTTCCAGAGTGTGACTGTGAAGGTGATAGCCTGGATTAGATGGATTCGATAGGTGATCCCAGGCTAAAGCACGGCGTAATTACACCCCGAGAGGCAGCTGGCTCCCGTCCCTCACCCAATACCTTGCCAAGCGATGGGAAGATCAGCCACAATGACGTTCCCTCAATGCCCCTTAATCAGTACTCCTGGCTGTGTGTGTGTGCGCGTGCACGCGTGTGTGAGAGAAAGTTTTGTGTGTAGAGCATTCACAATATCATTCAACAATGTGCACACAGTGAGGGCAGTTGATTACTATACATTAAAAAATCCAGCACTTGTAGTTAATTATTTTTTTGTGTCAGCCTGACCAAAAGTAGTCACTTTATTATATTAGGCCTTTATTACGGCCAGTGAGCAATGACCTTGACTTAAAAAAAAAAACGTAGCATTGGAGTAAGACGCGTGACCCCTGCTGTGACTGGTTGACATTTCACGCAGGTCAACGGCTGTGTTTGGGGGCTCAGTCCGATGAAGCTGACCCCGGCGACCAGGAACACATGCGGGGGGACTTAACGGTAGCCGCGGTAGCCGTTAGCAACAAGAGAGGACCTGGAACTGGTCCCTACTGGTACAGCTCCTGCAGATGTCTCCTCTCTGTGCCGTGACGACTCTTCTCCCCCCCCCCCCCCCCCCCCCCTGCATATTTACGGACTTCCCAAACGGACTCGCAGTAGTAAAGGGCGGGTGTGCGACGTGCATTTCCTGCAAGGTGGCGAGGAAAAACAAGCTCGGTATGTGTTTACAGCCCGATGCCGAACATTGGGGAGGACTGTTTTAGAACGGCGGAAGGTGAAACGTAATATCTGCGCAGGAGAACTGAGCTGATGTCAACACGGGGAGGGGGAGGGAGGGGGAGGGAGGGGGAGAGGGAGGGAGGGGGGGGGGAGTCAGCTGCCACATTTCCCTCCCTTTTTTTCTAATCTAAGATGACAGACCCACCCACTGACCAAATATGGCCCAACATACGAATCAATAAGTCCACAAAAGCAGTTACTGCGTAGGCAGTAAAAGAAGTGAGCATTTCATTGTACATTATTTAGGTATGGTCTTTTGTTGGCCATCTTTCATTCGTTGCGTAACATGTTTTCTGTGTTCCCATCGACGCCCATGAGCGTGCTGCTCCATCAATCTGGCAGATCGGTCGTGCTGGGGCCGGCAGGGATATGTGAGGACACACACACACACACACGCAGGCACACACACGCACACACGTACGCGGAAAAACCACCGGAATGCTTTGGAGCGCCATGAATGAACCGTACAGGAGCGGAGCTCTGGGTGGCCTTTGATGATCCCCACCCAACACCGGGCGCAAGCATACACTCGCACACACACACACACACACACACACACACTCGCACACACACACACACACTCGCACACACTCACACGCACGCACACACACACACGCACACTCACACACACTCACACACACACACACTCGCACACACACTCGCCCACACACACACTCGCACACACACACTCGCCCACACTCACACACACACACACACACTCGCACACACACACTTGCATACACACACTCGCACACTAACACACACACACCCACTCACCCACATGCACTCTCACATGCACGCACACAGTTTCAAATGCACATACACACATGCACACACACACACACACACACACACACACACACACACACACACACACACACACACACACACACACACACACACACTCACTCACATTTCCACACAGGCCACCACACCCTGAGTCAGAGATGGGAACACCCCGTAGCTGGAGCCTAGCTTTAGCGCTGTGAGGCCCGGAGGAGCCTCACAGCCAA
>JACYXH010000162.1:287500-383970 GCA_026745465.1 Lota lota
ATACTTTACACGAGGAACTTCAACTTACAACTAAAGTCATCTGTCTCCAGGCCTACACATCTCCATTTACAAGGCAACAATTTACAAGGCTACGGGTACAATAATTAACCATTAATTAACAACAGTTAATGCAGAAATAAGGGTTAGTGTTAGGGTTAGGAATGTGTGTGTGCGTGTGCGTGTGCGTGTGTGTAGCATTAGCAAAGGGCTAAGGTAAGGGAGTAGGTTATGGTTATGGTTAATCCCTAACCCTATTAAATGATGTACACCTGAATACCCGTGTTTACATGAACACCATTACTTGACCATTAGTTAACTGTTAATTAACTAAGTTAAGGCTTATCACTGCATTAACTAATGTTAATTAACGGTTAAAGAATGGACCCTTATTGTAAAGCGTTACCCGATTCCTCCACTTATTCGGTTTGGATCAGATGCGGCAGCCCATAGTCCTGCTTCCATCCCACAATCCTAGTGGGATGATTACTGGTTAATTATTGTACCGTTATGGTTGTGTGTTAAGTGTTACCCTTTGAACTGCTGAGGAAGCTGTGCATTATGAGACCCCCACCCTGCCCTCCTCAGAGGCATCCTCCCAGCCCTGTGTTGAAACCCCTTTCCCAGCAGCAGCATCAGCACCACCAGCACCATCACCACCTCCACCAGCACCACCTCCACCAGCACCACCTCCACCAGCACCACCTCCAGCACCACCTCCACCAGCACCACCTCCAGCAGCACCACCTCCACCATCACCACCTCCAGCACCACCTCCACCAGCACCACCTCCAGCACCACCTCCACCAGCACCACCTCCACCAGCACCACCTCCAGCACCACCTCCACCAGCACCACCTCCAGCAGCACCACCTCCACCATCACCACCTCCAGCACCACCTCCACCATCACCACCTCCAGCACCACCTCCACCAGCACCACCTCCACCAGCACCACCTCCAGCACCACCTCCACCAGCACCACCTCCACCAGCACCACCTCCAGCACCACCACCTCCAGCAGCAGCACCACCTACACCAGCACCACCTCCACCACCTCCACCAGCACCACCTCCACCAGCACCACCTCCAGCACCACCTCCACCAGCACCACCTCCACCAGCACCACCTCCAGCACCACCTCAACCAGCATCACCTCCACCAGCACCACCTCCAGCACCACCACCTCCAGCAGCAGCACCACCTACACCAGCACCACCTCCAGCACCACCTCCACCAGCACCACCTCCAGCAGCACCACCTCCACCATCACCACCTCCAGCACCACCTCCACCAGCACCACCTCCAGCAGCACCACCACCAGCACCACCTCCACCAGCACCACCTCCATCAGCACCACCACCAGCAGCACCACCTCCACCAGCACCACCTCCACCAGCACCACCTCCACCACCTCCACCAGCACCACCTCCAGCAGCAGCACCACCACCAGCACCAGCACCACCTCCACCAGCACCACCTCCACCAGCACCACCTCCAGCAGCACCACCACCAGCACCACCACCTCCACCAGCACCACCTCCACCAGCACCACCACCAGCACCACCACCTCCACCAGCACCACCTCCACCATCACCACCTCCACCAGCACCACCTCCACCATCACCACCTCCAGCAGCACCACCACCAGCACCAGCACCACCTCCACCAGGACCACCTCCACCTCCACCAGCACCACCTCCAGCAGCACCACCACCAGCACCACCACCTCCACCAGCACCACCTCCAGCACCACCTCCACCAGCACCACCACCAGCACCACCACCTCCACCAGCACCACCTCCACCATCACCACCTCCACCATCACCACCTCCAGCAGCACCACCACCAGCACCAGCACCACCTCCACCAGGACCACCTCCACCAGTACCACCTCCACCTCCACCAGCACAACCTCCACCAGCCTCACCTCCAGCAGCACCACCACCAGCAGCACCAGCAACACCACCTCCACCAGCACCACCTCCAGCAGCACCACCACCAGCACCACCACCTCCACCAGCACCACCTCCAGCACCACCTCCACCAGCACCACCTCCAGCAGCAGCACCAATGATCAACCTGGGAGAGCTGAAGTCAGGCAGATGATCCCATCTAGAAAAGACGGCGATATCCACCATCTGCCTCGGATAAGGTGGAGAGGAGGAGGAGGGGAGGAGGAGGGGAGGGCCTGCTCCTGCACAGCGGTGCAGAGCCCCGAGCAGGGGGGAGTGGGGTTATCGTCACCACTGATTGGATCCTGTAATCTTGTTCTATTAAATCTGATGTGGGGGGGGGTTGGTGATCCTGGTCTGTCTCTTCCCCCTCCCTGTGTATGTGTCTGTGCGTGCATGCGTGTGTGTGTGTGTGTGTGTGTGTGTGTGTGTGCATGCCTGTGTGTATGTGTGCATTTATGCATGCATGCGGCCATGCACCTCTCTTGTTCTCTCTAATCCATTAGCAAAAGGTGCAGGGTAAAAGTGTAACCAATACTTTACACGAGGAACTTCAACTTACAACTAAAGTCATCTGTCTCCAGGCCTACACATCTCCATTTACAAGGCAACAATTTACAAGGCTACGGGTACAATAATTAACCATTAATTAACAACAGTTAATGCAGAAATAAGGGTTAGTGTTAGGGTTAGGAATGTGTGTGTGCGTGTGCGTGTGCGTGTGTGTAGCATTAGCAAAGGGCTAAGGTAAGGGAGTAGGTTATGGTTATGGTTAATCCCTAACCCTATTAAATGATGTACACCTGAATACCCGTGTTTACATGAACACCATTACTTGACCATTAGTTAACTGTTAATTAACTAAGTTAAGGCTTATCACTGCATTAACTAATGTTAATTAACGGTTAAAGAATGGACCCTTATTGTAAAGCGTTACCCGATTCCTCCACTTATTCGGTTTGGATCAGATGCGGCAGCCCATAGTCCTGCTTCCATCCCACAATCCCCTGCAAACGTGAGACAGGTAGGTTCCTACCTAGTAGGTTCCTACCTGGTAGGAACCTACCTGGTAGGAACGTCCCTGGTAGGGACCTACCTAGTAGGGACCTACCTGGTAGGGACCTACCTAGTAGGGACCTACCTGGTAGGAACGTCCCTGGCAGGGACCTACCTGGTAGGGACCTACCTGGTAGGAACCTACCTGGTAGAACTGGTGAACTCAGTTGGAAACACAGACAAACTCTTGACTGTGTTTTCCTGAGTTCCAGTGTCGGCCTGAGTGTAATTCTCCCTCCATCCTTTCCTCCCAAAGGGTTCAAACTAAGCTGAGGCTGGCGACTCGGCTTGCCCCGGTAGCGTCATGGTTACCTTAGCTGGCACAGCAGCTCCCTCGGCCGTCCTCCCGAGCCTCCCGAGAGGCCTGACGCGTCACGCGTTCAGTGGAAAGATGTCTTCAATGCAGGGCTCACTCTGACTTACAGCTGTCTGTGTTGGTGCGTGCGCGTGCGCGTGTGTGCGTGTGCGTGTGTGCGTGTGCATGCGTGCGTGCGTGTGTTCCTGTGTTTGTCTGCAAAACACGCAAAGCGCACTGCAACCGACAATGAGACAACTGTGATCACATTTGCTGATCAATTAGCCTTCTGTCTTCCGGCTGGATCGATTATGATGGAGGGTTGCAACAGCTGCCTATAGGTCAGTGACATGAAACCAGCTTGGATCCCAACATGTCGACGGGCCATGGATAGAAACCTACGATACGCTACGACGCTATTCATGAGGGAATGAGCACAAGCACAATCCTGGGGGCCTGACAGGTCTCCGTTCTGGGCAGCGCGCGGCCTGTTGACAGCGGAAGCCGGCTACTATCCGGTGAAAGGCAGCGCTGGTAGGCAGCCAACACGGCTGCCCGTAGTGCCCGCTGGGCACCTCTGTTACTAGCTGGCTAGCTCAAGAGCCATTTGCGGTTGCTCGGAAATGAAAATGAACCCTGACCTTAACGAAGCAAACGCAGGCACTCACACAGACTCACATAGACGATGAGATACTCTTACGTTAGCTCAAAGGGGAGACAGAAGTGCAACTGGTTGATCTAACGTCGACAGAGGGGCCAAAAAGGAAGGGTTTGAGTCATATCAGGTTGCTCTTCCCAGGCCTCCCTAGGCTCTGCCCTTTGTTAAGAAACAGACCTAGTGCCCTTCTGGCAAGGCCCGGGCAGTGGAAAGAGCTGTGTTGCGTCCAACACATTGTACCTGTTTGAGTTTCATGACATGCTCAGCTGTCGAAGATGGAGCCAAAATGTGTGTGTGTGTGTGTGTGTGCGTGAAGAGCAGCCCAGTGGCCAGAAAAAGAGTGTGTGCGTAAACAGACACACACACACACACATACACACGTACACATACAGACTCATATGCATAAAGGATTTGCAGAAGGTTCTGGCATCGTGAAACTCATGTGACCTTTCAGTCTGGCCAAAAGTTACGATTACCCTGCACTTCAACAGAAGAAGAAGAAGAAGAAGAAGAAGAAGAAGAAGAAGAAGAAGAAGAAGAAGAAGAAGAAGAAGAAGAAGAAGAAGAAGAAGAAGAAGAAGAAGAAGAAGAAGAAGAAGAAGAAGAAGAAGAAGAAGAAGAAGAAGAAGAAGAAGAAGAAGAAGAAGAAGAAGAAGAAGAAGAAGAAGAAGAAGAAGAAGCAGAATTCACAACATTTACTTGAGCTGAACCAACACAATAAAGAATACATTATTAGGGTGTGGGCTTATCTTATATAATGCTATATTACCAATAGTTTGTGGTTTAAATCATATCAGGATGACTTTCCCACACCACAGTGTATCTAAGTGGCAAGCATGGAGATTGTCCAGATGCCTCTCTCTGAGTTATGGACCAGTTGTCTCACATCTTCTCCTCTCCTGTGAGATGTGTGCATAAACCCTCTCCGGATGAGGACCGTTAGACTGTGGGGCGATCTGGGGAACTTTTACAAAGCTGGCTGTAGAAGGAAGGGGTTCAGAGTGTGCACACTGACACGCTTAGCAATGTTAGACTCACACAAACAGCACTATTCCACACTATTCCAGAAATGATTTGACACCACCACACCTTACACACACACACACACACACACACACACACACACACACACATGCACACACACACACACACACACATGCACACACACACACACACACTCAAACACACACACACACATGCACACACACACACACACACACACACACACTCAAACACACACACACACACACACACACACACACACACACAGATACAGGGAGAAGGTTTTAAAGAAAAATAATATCTCAATGCTAGCCCATGCATTTTAAATGATACACAAAACACAACAACAGATCATAGACTGAGTCGACACGTTTTTCTTCTTGCTGTTCGTATCCTGCATTTAACCTGAAGGTCATGACAAATTCTGATCCTACCGATTGGCCGGCTGGGTCGTCAGAGACACGTCAGTTCCACTATTGATCCTGGGGCCTGGCTGACAGTGTTCTGTTAGTTTGGTCTGAAGGACCAGAACATCAGCACACCACAGAACCAACACAGCCACCCATCCACCTCAGTTCAACCGTAATGAGGCAGAGATTTGAAACGGTTGGGTTAAGAAACAAATTGAGTAAAACAGCAAATGGCTAAAGAGGTTTGATCATAAAAAATCTGCTCAATTCAGAGACTCTCTGGTTCTGCATGATGGTCCCGATCAGAAAAGAAAAGAAAGACATTACAAAAACGAATTTGAAACAAGACTTTTGAGGATAATTTATAAAGTCATGTGTGTTGTTCACCTATTTTATTCTTGAGCGTTGTTGCTGTTTCATTGGTTAATGTGGAAAAAGGCCTCAGGCTTTCAACACTGCAAGAGTAGAATCAAATTCAATCAGCTTGCTGTCTCTTTGCTGAAGTCTGATCAATAAACTTTACTACATGCTGATTCCAACAATTCCACAATTACAGCAACTGTATTTGCCAGCAAATGTTTCAAAATAGTGCAAATTCATGTTCCACATTCAGGACTTCATTTTTTTTATAGAAAATATACCTAAACGAATGAATGAATGAATGAATGAAAAGAGACGGGTGTGTTGTGTTTTGTGCAGTACTGTTATTTGCCCTGTCTGTCTGTCTGTCTGTCTGTCTGTTGATTCAATACTTTGTTCCTGCCCGACTTGGACAGCAAGCCTCTGCAGTACAGCGGAGACACAGTGTCCCCACAGCGGAGACACAGTGTCCCCACAGCGGAGACACAGTGTCCCCACAGCGGAGACACAGTGTCCCCACAGCGGAGACACAGTGTCCCCACAGCGGAGACACAGTGTCCCCACAGCGGAGACACAGTGTCCCCACAGCGGAGACACAGTGTCCCCACAGCGGAGACACAGTGTCCCCACAGCGGAGACACAGTGTCCCCACTGCGGTGCACAGATGTTCACGCCACACATTTCTAATGAAGAGTACATTTTGAACTCAACCCTTCAGGTTCTGCAGGTTCTTCAGGTTCTGCGCGGTGTTGCAATTGGCGTGAGCACTACACATCATTGTATTCTCCTCATTAAGACTCAAACCGCATACAAAACACGCCCGCCTATGGCAATGTGCCAAACTATACAGGCACTCTTCTTTTCCGTAGTTTACCAAAAATAGATCAGAGGGGGAAAAAAACAGCGAGCGGGGTTCACCACCTCCACCCGTCGGACAGCAGACGCCGATAGCTGTGGTGTCACCTCCCTGCGTGCTTCCACATAAGCAACAGCGGCGAGACCATTAGTCAGAGTGGAGGACGCCTTGAGCACCGAGCGCTTCGGGGCCGCGGAATGACCCCGGCACAGATCGACATCGGAGGGAGCAGCCCTGTGTGTGCCCGGGCGGCTGTAGCTATGACAACCAAACACATCGCCCCCCCTCATCGCAGTTCCCAGATTGCTAGGCATGTAGCTCCATGACCAACCGCATGACCGCGCCGGTTATTAATCCCTACAAAGCTTATTAATCCCTTTAAAAACGCATTTGAGAGCATTTATCCAAAGCGCATTACAAACCTGAGTTTAGACATTTATAGCATTGTGGCTCCAGGGGGAATCAAACCCCTGTCGTTGAGAGAATTGAACCCCTCAATCGTTTTTCAGATCTTTTCTTTTTTTATTGGAAAACAAGGATGTGTTACAGTTTTGAACAACTGCATAATATATCAATATACAGTGTCTGCATTATCATTCACCAAAACAAAGAACAGAATGAAACCCTGTACAGGAACAGCAAGACCACCGTAGAAAATAAAAACACCTGCGGAGTGAAATAGGAGGTCCCATTAACACTGAGATAAGTGGAGGGAGGGGGCGCTTTGATTGAGGTCCTTGAATTGATCAAACCAATAAAGATGTAAAACCTGGGATAACTCTTTTAGCTGCGCCGTGTTCAGTTGCTTTGCGTCGCTCGATTTTGTGTCCGGAGTTCGAGGGCCCGAATAGAAAAAAAAAAAACAGCCTTAGTGCAACTGTTCTGTTTCAAAACACAAACACATTTCAAATAATCAAAAAGAAAAGGGTCCATTCAGAAATGAGTCTCCTCTCCACAAGACCCTCTGAAGTCAGTTAACATGGTAAAAAGAAACGGGGAGCCATGTAACTGGCCCTGTGATGAAACACTGCTTTGAATGAACTCAACACCAGGTCAAATAATGCACGCTAACTCTCTGGTTGTTTTGTTTCAATCGTCAATTACTGAGGGGGACTAGAGGTGGCGTAAAGGGTTGTCCAATTTCTATACATTTGGCTTCAGCTAAACAAAGAAGCAATCTCTGCCACAAGGGGAGATCATTTCTGGTGACGCTCCCTGCTCTGAGGGTACCCGCGGTTCAACTATCTGCGCCCCCCAAATAAATAAACAATGTAGACTGTGACTGCTGGCCTATTCAAAATGCATACTTTAAAAAGACAAACAATCAATTTTGGCTCCTACGTTACCTTCTACCCAAACAATATGTGAATTAGCAGCGCTCATCATGTGGAACGTCATCGTTCATTTCAGTCATTTCTAGCTCAGGGATCCACCTCCTTCGACCGCGTCCTGGCTCTAATTCTGAGCTGTATTGCACATAAGAATTTTGCAAGGTTTTGCAGGAGCTGTCAGGGTCGACGGCCCTGACATCCCCTCTGTCTCTCCATACTTTGTGTGTCAATGCAAAGCCTCCCCGCTAGCCGCTGCTGGGACGACATGCTAAGGCTCACATAGCAAGTGTCGCTATACTTAGACCAGAAGAGCGTGAATTGAGGAGCATGATGTGCAACAACATCCCCCCCCCCCCCCCCCCCCCCCACCCCCCCACCAACCATCCCTGTCTGTCGCTCTCTCTTTTCACAATGACGGACAAAGTGTGTACACGTGTACAAACACAGATGCACTCAAACATGCGCGCATGCATGCTCAGTCACACACACACACACACACACACACACTCACGCATGCGCGTGGATGCGCTCGCACACACACAAACACACGTACATGCGCGCACGATGAACACAATGCAAGTAAGACCGATCAATAGCACAGGATAAACCACTGTATTCATGGGAAATGGGCTAATTACTTTGCTTTGAGACCAGCTCATGGAGGAAAAAGTGGTTCTTCCTGTTAGTGGGTTCTAGATTGACTGTAGACTCATTCGGAGTACAAGATACAAGTTTACACTGAGTTTGGATGGTCATTATCGATGTCCTATTTTTGTTTTAGTTACAAAATTGGTTTTGTTCTATTTTTGGGGGGTTTCTTTCAGAAATATGCCATCACCACCAGGAAGCTCAGGTGAAAATGTTAAAGGTTGTGTTGAAGGACATTGGATGTATAAAACAACAAGTGTAGACTGCCATGTTGATATTCTATTATGGGCCAGCTGAGACATTTAAATCAATGCATTTGGCTACTCTACTGAAGACTACTTCTCAAGAGGACAACATGCACCAACACTGACTGCAACTCGTTTCCATCTGCAGTGAAAGAGGATATATGGCCTCATTGATTCATCTCACCAATTCCTCTCCATAAATAAAATAACACGTGCTCTGGTGACTCAGCCGGACATGACCAGTGCAATCCCAGTTCTACTCACTGTTGAGCACCCAAACCTTCATTTGGGTGCCGTTCATTGTCATATAGATACAAGCTTTTGTCTGGTGCCACAGACTTCTATTGTTGGCCAAAACAACATTGACGTCTGTTACTTTGGTCCATCCTTGCAATTCATTAAGATAGCAAATGTTTTGAAGAAGAAGGCAGATTTATTTAAGAAAGGTTATTACACGAAGGTTTAATGACTTCTCGTCCAGTATGTCACTTAACACAGCTGTTTTAGAAAGAAAAGCCATGATTCTCTTATAGCATGGATATTGCAAACTAAAGCAACAGGAACGGTCTGGGACTTGTTATGATGGACTTTTAGAACACCATGGAAGTGTATGGCACCAAAGTGTATAACCGTTTATCTGTCGTTGTTTACTCAATTATTGGGAGCATTGGTTTCTTTCATTGGGGATACTGGCGAGTAAAAACATACAAATACACCGGCTTTGTCCGTCAACACTCAACTGCAGCAATATTAATAGTCAGCGATGAGGATCAAACCGGTAACAAACTCTATGGTAGTATTCAACCCACTCTGTGGTCATATTTCTGATTCTATTCTCAAAGGCCGTGCCTCTGAATGCACAGAGTCCTGATTGTCTTCGGAGTCTGACACGGGATCCTCCGTTTTTATGTCCTCAAGCGCCACATTCTCAATGCCCCCCTTGATCTCCGTCACCTCCCCCTTGTCCTTGTCCTCTTCCTCAAACTCCTCCTCCAGCTCCACCTTCTCCAGCGCCACCTCGTTCTCGTAGCAGAAGGAGTTCCTGGAGCTGGCCGCGCTGGACTTCCTCTCGGCTAGCTCCCTGGCGCTGCAGTGTGGCGTGCCGGGCGCCTCGTAGGTGTTGTCGAAGCGGGAGTAGTCCACCTTGTAGTAGTTCTTCTCCTCGAAGAGCACGGGCTCAAAGCGGTGGCCCCACAGGACCTCGCCGGCCAGGTAGGAGCTGCGGCACTGGGTGGTCATGGCCGTGGCCTCCACCATGCCCTCCAGGATCACCACGATCTCAAAGTCGGCCGTCTCCAGATCCTGCTTGCTCAGCTCGTAGAAGGGGCTGCCCTCGTCGATCTGGTGCACGATGGTGATGGGCGACACCAGGAAGATGCGGTCCACGCCGCTGTCGAAGCCCACGTCGATGTCCGCCTGGTCCAGGGGGATGAACTCCCCCTCGGCCGTGGTGCGAGACTTGAGGAGCTGGGCTCGAACGTGGGCCTCCACCAGGTGACTCTTCCTCAGGTTCCCCACGCGCCACATCAGACACAGCTTGCTGTCCCTCATGGCCACCGTGGCGTAGTGGCTGAACACCAGCGTCTCGTTCCTCTTCTTGGGCTTCGCCATCTTGGCCATGACCGCGCCGATGATGAAAGCGTCAATGATGCAGCCGACGATGCTCTGGAAGACCACCACGAAAACGGCAACGGGGCATTCCTCTGTGACGTAGCGATACCCGTAGCCAATGGTGGTCTGGGTCTCCACCGAGAAGAGGAACGCGGCGGTGAAGCTATTCACGTTGGAAACGCACATCTGAGTGTCGCTCTGCAGGTCGCCGTAGCACAGCGCCACCAGCCAGAAGACGAAGCCAAAGAACAACCAGGACATGAGGAAGGAGAAGCAGAAGACCAGCAGCATCCAGCGCCAGCGGATGTCCACGCAGGTGGTGAAGATGTCCGCCAGGTAGCGTTGGCCCTTCTCGCTCATGTTGACGAACTGCACGTTACAGTGGCCATCTTTTTTGACAAAGCGGCTTTGGTGCCGCCGCTGCGTTTGCGCCTTTTTGGCGTTGCCGTTGCCGAAGCCGTTGGGCAACGCGGCGATGGCGGCCAGCTTCATGCCGTCCTCCTCTGAGGACACGATGCTGTAGCGGTGGCTCCGCAAGCTCCCCATGGCCTCCGTCTGGGGGGGCTCCGTCTGGGGGGCCTCCGTCTGGGGGGGCTCCGTCTGGGGGGCCTCCGTCTGGGGGGCCTCCGTCTGGGGGGCCTCCGTCTGGGGGGGCTCCGTCTGGGGGGGCTCCGTCTGGGGGGCCTCCGTCTGGGGGGGCTCCGTCTGGGGGGGCTCCGTCTGGGGGGCCTCCGTCTGGGGGGGCTCCGTCTGGGGGGCCTCCGTCTGGGGGGGCCTCCGTCTGGGGGGGCTCCGTCTGGGAGGGCTCCGTCTGGGGGGGCTCCGTCTGGGGGGGCTCCGTCTGGGGGGCCTCCGTCTGGGGGGCCTCCGTCTGGGGGGCCTCCGTCTGGGGGGGCTCCGCCGCCTCTGCTGCAGAGAACAGTCTGAGTTTCTGGTAGAAGCAATCGGAGAAACAGTTTTGAACGATTGGCTGGAGCAAACTCAAGCTGAAAACGTGGAGGACCGGATCCTTGGATCCTTCTTGTGGGGGGGTTAGAAGGAGGGGGGGGGGGGGACAGGATGGTCTAGGGGGGATGAGGGGAGGGGGGTGCTGTTCTTGCACTAGTCCAGGAGTTTGCACTCTTGGCGAGGGCTGATCAGTCCTCCTTCCTGGGCGCTTTAGACTTCATCAGTTAAGTGCGCTGTGGAAAATACAGACAGAGGTAAACGGTGTTAGACTAAGTGGCAGAAACCAGACCAAAGAGTGTTGTCTGCCGGTGTGTGGTGACCTGATGTTTAAATAATGCATTTAAGATTCCAGGGTTCTATCGTATGGATGCGATTATGGACAGTATAAAGTGTCTATGTATTTAAAGTCTGAAATGATCTGCGACACTTTCAACTGAAGCATGAAATGCAATCATGTCATTGGCTGACAAAGCGGGAAATTGTGCGTTTATTATTTAATGTAAGTATGAGTTAGATGGGTCAGTCCACACACAGGTTCATGTGAATGCAGTGCCTCAAGTGCAGGAAAGAGAAGACGCATGCGACAACCGAGTGCAACGCATCAAATTAAACAATGAAGTAATTGCTTCAGTCGCTCTTCTGTAAATATTTCACGCGTTGATTATCTTATTTGATTATCTAACTGTAGCGGAAACACCGGGTAGAGTAGCACAGTGTGTCAGCTTCATTACACAGTCATAACATGCCAGTAGAGACGAGGTATAAAGGGGGTTGAAATGTACAACCTGTTTCAGCAGGGCCTCCACTGCAGGTGCCACGGTAAAATGCTGTATTAAAGTGTTGCTAAGCTAAGTGCTAAGTGGTAATGCACGCACGCGCGTTCTCAAAAGCATCCATGACGGGCGTTGGCCCCCGTTTTCCCCCCCCCGCGTCCTGTCCTAGCACCCCGGCTCTGAAGCCACGGACGCTCTCGCCAATGTCCTGATTGAACATAGGACGCAGGGAGCTCAGCAGAGGGGACGGGGTCTGTCTCTCTCTGGAGGCGTCCTGTCATCTGGCGGACGGGGACGGGAGGACGGGGGCCATTGACCCGGTCTGAGCGTGCGGCGAGGCCACGGGCTGCGCTGGCGCACGGCGGGGACGGCACACACGTTTCATTACCGCCGAAACAACCAGCCTGCCACCCGGACCCCCACCCCATCGACGCTGGCTGTGCTGTCACAAAGCCAAGGTCAAAGTAGCTGCTGCGCGTGTCTCGGCAGCGAGCGGCGGGCCAGAGCGCCGAGGATCCCGTTGGCGGCGCGCTTGTTGCTCGGCGAGGGGAACCGGGGGGGGGGGGGGGGGGGGGGGGGGGGGGGGGGGAGGGAGGGCGATAAGGACGCGTTGAAAGAAGCCGCACGTGGCGATTGACATTATTTGACGTTTGACGGGATCACGTCATTTCGTCCACCTTCCTGTCCCGTCAACCGTCAGGGCTATTTATACACGGGGAAAGGGATTAAAGGTCATCTGGGACAAGATGCACACCGCCGCACCACTAAATCCCTCTGCATCATCTGTCCACCCCCCCCCCCCCCCCCCCCCCCCACCCCCCCCCCCCCCACACACACACACACACACACACTAATGATGTCACTGCTAGGTAGCAACTGACATATGGGGAGCACGGTGCTCAGCGCACAGGGATGGAGCCTTCGCAGGCGTTCGTTTACAGAATGCTTTGTCTTGGTACGGATTTAACTGGCGCATGAGCCCATAGGCCTGCTTAGGAAGAGATGATAGCCGTCCCAATACACACACACACACACACACACACACACACACACACACACACACACATACACACACACACCAGGTTTCCCGGTCTATCACCACAGGGTGACTAAAGAAGTTGTGCAATTAGGCTGCAAGAGTTCTAAATATGTGCAATGTCTAACGTGTGAGTGTAAGAACAACTGGACACAATCCCAAAGAATCGAATTAGGAGCGCAACATTTCCCTGAAAACGTATCAACTGACGCAGGGCTTTCTATTTGGTCCGCAGCAGAAGCTGTCATTGCTCGTTTGCATGTGTGCTCAATAAGAGAGATGGAAACTGGTTGCATAACGGTGCTCTATTTCCCATGAGATGAATCAATAACTCATTGATAAGGTCCGTTATGACCTAGAGAGCACACCTCTCGCTTAATTCTATTAAAACAAATACGTGTATTTGATCCAAAATGACACATCGAAAAGGAAAGACTTAATTCACTTCAGCGAAGTTAGGGCAATGGCACTGCGACGCGATTTGAAAGGTGTCTTGTTTTTGTAAGAGCTGAACGAAAACAAGACAGCATGCTTGCGTCCTGGGCTGCCCGCATCGGACACTTCACAACTTTTAAAACAGCATTTCCTAGAGATGTGCAGGCCTATTGACTTCAGTCACAGGGTTCATTAAAACAACAAGGTGAATTGGATACACATACAAATGCAGACATGCAGACAAATCCAGTGAGCGTATCATTTGCAGGTAGGCCTACCTGTTAATTCCTGTTGCACAAATCTCCCGCTTTTATGGTTAAGCGTCTCATGCAAAACAACATTTCCAAATCTGGTCCTTTTTCTCTTCGCCGTTATTTTATACGCACTTAAATTAATGTCAGACATTACAAATTGTGCCATAGCACTCTACAGCAATACTGAAGAAGTTATTTGGGTTTACGTGGACGCGCTTTAAAAACCCACGTGCCTGTCACCGCCCACTCGCAATGTTGGCCGGCCAATAGAAATCTGTAGCGCTTGCGGATCTCAAGTGATGACGGAAAGCCACGCCCCCATGCTCATCAGAGCGTTGGTGCGGAAACTCCATCGCGTTCAAATTTAGATGGACAGATTGACTGACAAATACAGTTAGCTACATAGTTATCCGACTAAAAAGTTATCGAAGACACATGATTACACTCTCCTTATGGTTAGGGTGTCCTGTTTTGTCTTTGTTCATTTTGCTGCTGTTGAGGGAAACATTTTTGAATGATGTATTATGTGGGGCTGGGATCATGAATAGACGCTACGAATGGAATACACGTGATGGTGACGCAATAACCCACGAGGACATTTACTTACACATTTTATTCGTACGCAAAAATATATGAAAGTGCATCCCATGAAACCAATCCCTGATAGAAAACCTACACATTTATAATTAGAACAAGCCTTGCCCACATTCCATTGCGAGAGACACACCTACATAAATAACACACTATAAATGTATATTCTGTCATACAACACATATTCTTATAATGTCTTTATTCACACAGGAATCCCCCTAGAGACGGACCTCCCGGATCACCTCCTGAGCCCAGCCAGGCCCGGTCCGGCGGTCCGTGGTTCTCGGTCTGGTCCCTGATTCCCCACGCGGGTCTTGAGACCTTGAGGTCTGGCCCGGCGGTTTCCCCCTGAGGTGCTCCTCGGCGCTGAGCATGGGAACCTGGACCCGCGTGGTCTGGTTGAACAGAGCGTAGTCCACCTTGCAGCCCTTCTCGCCCTGACTCAGCATGTCCTGGAAACGCTGTCCCCAGCGGATGTCCGAGGCGGTGTAGGAGGTACGCGTCTGGTGCAGCATTCCTGTGGTGTCCCCCGTGTAGGTGAAGGACACCACCAGCTCAAAGTCCTCCTCCTGCACCTCCTCCTGCTCCTCCTCCTGCACCTCCTCCTGCTCCTCCTCCTGCACCTCCACCTGCACCTCCTCCTGCTCCTCCTCCTGCACCTCCTCCTGCTCCTCCTCCTGCACCTCCTCCTGCACCTCCTCTTGCTCCTCCTCCTGCACCTCCTCCTGCTCCCAGGGGCGCTTGCCGTCGTGCTCTGGGCGCCACCTGTAGAGCGGACTGCTCGAGTTCAGCCGGTGGACGATGGTGACCGGCGTGGCCAGGATCACGTCCCGGTCCTGAAGCTCCAGGTCCCGGAACGACACCTCCACGGCCCCCGAGGGCCTGGTGACGTAGCGCACCACCTGGGCCCTGGCCACGCCCTCCACGATGTGGTTCCCCCTGAAGTCCCCCAGCCTCCAGGAGAGGCAGAGGGCGCCGTCGCGCAGGTTGACCACGGCGCAGCGGCTGAAGCCCACCGTCAGCGCCCGCCGGCTCGCCGACGCCATCTTGGCCACGGCCACGCCGATGACCACGGTGTCGATGACGCAGCTCAGCAGGTCCTGCACCGTCACCGCCACCACGGCCGCCGTGCAGTTCTCCGTCACGCCGCGGAAGCCGTAGCCGATGGTGGCCTGCGTCTCCACGGAGAAGAGGAAGGCGGAGGTGAAGCCGCGCACGTTGTCCACGCACGGCGCGTGGCGCGGCGGCGCGCCGAGGTCGCCGTGGGCGTAGGCCAGCAGCCAGTAGAGGAGCGCGAAGAGGAGCCAGGAGAGGATGTAGGACATGGAGAACAGGAGAAGCATGACCCGCCAGTGGGCCTCCACCAGGGTGGTGTAGATGTCCAGCAGGAAGGGGCTCCAGTTCACCCGGCCCTTCTTGAAGACCACCTGGAACCTTCCGTCTCGCTGCATGAAGCGCAGGCGGCGGCGGCGACGGCGGGGGGGGGGGCGGCCATGTGGCTGACCTGCTGGCCTGTGCGCGGTGGTGGGGGTGGGGGTGAGGGTGGGGGTGGGGGTGGGGGTGTGCGTGTCAATGCTGATGCGGTCTTCTCCGTCCGAGCTCATTTTAACTTGGGCTGACTCCTGTGAGAGGAAAACGACATGGAGACTATTTGAAATGTTTCTCCATTTTGTGTTTATCTTGTGTGTCTTCTAAAGCGTTTAATGGTGGGGGGGGGGGGGGGGGGGGGGGGGGGGGGGCGAACAGTAAGTAATCACAAGAAGAAGAATTGTACACTGTTCTGGTGGTGTTCGTGCAGGAGGTTGGGTGAACAGTCCCTGGGGCTTTGAGGGTTAGGCTTTCCACAGGCACGAGTTCCAGGCTGGCAGAATGTTCGCCAGGGGTTTGTGTGATAACGTGGACCAAGAGTAGTGCTTTCCTGAAGCTTTCCTTCTACTTCACATTTGGGACAAATTGGGTGATACAGGTTTATTAGCCATTCCCGATCCGAGCGTCACTGTACAAATTACATTTACGGCAGCTTTTCTGAGTATGAGTTTAGGTGCATCTTAAACTGCGTCTATTAGGAGAATGAAAAACAACCACACAGGTAAGTAACTTTCTGGGAAGATATTTGCACCTGAATCATACTCATAAACTCCACCTAATAAACTTGCATAGCACTTTTGAAGCATAACTTTTCAAAAAGGAACAGATAGAATTAATAACAAATAAGAGGGATATGGCAAATTGAACATCAAAACCGGCAGATCAATAAGTGTGACGCAGATGTAAAAAATACATTTTACAATCCCCGTCTCCTTGATAAAGTATTGATCTACCTATTTATTTGAGCTACTTAATTTCAAACTATTCCTTCACAATTATTCAAGCCTCGTTTCAAACGTTTTTTTGAAGTCTTTTGAACAGCGTGTGGCCCAGTATGGACATTCTCCAAATATGCCACAGGTACAGTTAAAAATGTATGTTCTGATATAATCTGAAAATAGGTAGGTCGGAAATTAAGTGAACATTACATGTATGAGATTAGAATCAACAAACCAACCACCATCATCCTAAATGACCCTTTCATTATTTTCATGTTTTCACTGAGCACAGTTCATTAAGCAACACTTCAGGCCAGGTTCACCCCCCCCCCCCCCCCCCCCCCCCTCTGGAAGGTAAATGATTATTTGACAATCACCTCTTAAATCTCTGCACTCCAAATCTCAATGACTCTCGAACAGCAGGTCGCAGTGCTTTATCTCAAAACGCTCGTCTGTACTAAAGACTAAATTAATTGTATTCCCTTCACTTACCTTGTAATCGTTCCAAATGTTAATGTTGAAGCCTTGCTCGTGGACAGTGGACGAGTGCGTTATCGCATTTTTCACCTGTAGGCTAAGATGGGTTTACAATGGGGTGTGCTATCTTACCATAAGGAAGTTGTTTTTATAAGGGCGTCTTTGATTCTTAATTCGATTACTTAAGGACAGTTGGCCAATGTTTGTCTAGGTTTTATTGTGAACACACTAACTTTCAGCTTGTGTGTTGTAACTAGTATTTGTTTATCCAGGCTAATTGAATCCGCTGTTGTGTAATATTGCAACTCGACTATCAGTTATGTCACCTGTCACCAGATAACAACACTACGTGATTAGAATCCTACTTTTATATTTGTAATGAACGGAATTCTACTTCACGACTGCAATCAGAAATATTCATGTACAAGGTATACATTTATGTTGTAGGCCTACTCATCTTGAAAATACACTTTGAACCATAACTTTACAAAGGCTGAATAAAATGAATAGAGTGATCATATAATTGAATAAAGCACAAAATTGACATTTCACAGAAGGTAAAAAAAATAAACAAATCCAATTTTTCAGAGCATTGCATAGTTGATTTACCAGTCTTCTAGCGACCAAAATCAAAGATAATATCAAAGTGATACAAATTAGAATAGGCGTGTCACACAAAATGTACAGAAGAACAAAGTCCCCAAAGCACACTGTTAAACCTTGAAATGCCCATAATGTATGACACACCTACAGGGTGACTTACGTCTCATATACGAGCTAGGGCGGACCGACCCTGCCCACTCTGTGCAGGGAGACCCTGTAGGAGCAGGACCGGGCCCCAAGGCAAAGTCCTGCTTCCCCCCCAAGTCTGGTTGCTCCTTCGCTCAATGAACGCTAATCGGTCAATCTACACTTTCTGAAGCTAACTCTATGGTGCATGCCATATTTGTATGCCGTGTGCCCCCACCAGACACAAATGATATGTCCTCTTTGTTTGTGGTAAAGGAAACATGTAAATCCGCAAGTTCCAACCTGTTATTTAGTTTATCGTGTTATCCCACTTTATTCTCTGTGCACTTCCTTCTTGACACAAGGAATTCGTTTTTTAATTGTATTTCCGTAATTCATTAGACAGAAAGTAAACCTTTGCTCAGTGCATTGACTGAAGGATTTATTTTGTTCTAGGGATGAGGTGTAATCGAAAGGCCGATAAGGAGAGATCTTGAGTGCCCTCTCCAAACACACGCACCGGTGTCATGGCTCCAACGTAAGGTGAGAGGACCACAGCAGCCATAAGAAAGATCTTCTGCTAGATAGCAACGTGAAATGAAAATAAACCGTAGACGCTGTTGTCCGTGACATCTCTCAGGTGACAGAACATTCTGGGAAGAAGATAAGGAACATTCCTTTAAGAAATGATTGACTAGTTTTCCACCTGTTCAGGAGAGCAAAAGTGAAACAATTTATTCTCTTACAAACATACATATTAAGTCTATAAGAGCAACTAGATAAGGGATATAGCAAAAAACTAATACAGACCAACAACATCTGCTCGCTCATTCCAAGTCAGAACTATGTTTTCCATTCAACTTGGTAATAATAATAATAATAATAATAATAATCGGTGATACAAAATATTGGTATTTAACTTATGTAACATGAACAACTACTACAAACATAATTCATAATGAAATCTAATGAATGGTTGTAGTTTTTACGTATTTTTATGGAAGAGGACAAACCCTGCTCACAAATAATCTTTAAATAACGTTAAACTTTAAATACAGTAGTACTTGATTGACTTGATGATTTCATTTCACCATTGCCTTTTTCATCCCACCCAGCTGTCCAAACAGAGACGTCCATGGCCTCAGGGACCTCAGCAGTGTCTTTTCATTAATCCTTTATCACATCTTCGGCCTCCATGTGGTTTGTCACCAGGTAAGCTGATACCTCTCCTCGTGTGTGTGTGTGTGTGTGTGTGTGTGTGTGTGTGTGAATGTGTTTGTGTGTGTGTGGTGGGGGATGCTGCTGTCCTCAGGCTGTGTCCGTGTGTGAGGCTCCTATGCTGGGGTAGTATTGGTGTGTGTGTGTGTGTGTTTGTGTGTGTGTGTATGTGTGTACATGCGTGTGGCTGTGTGTGTGTGTGCATGTGTGTGTGGGTATGTGAGTGTGTGTGTGTGTGTGTGTGTGTGTGTGTGTGTGTGTGCATGTCAGAGGTTCATATCCACTACGACCGTTACATACAGTCCCATTGTTCCGCTGTGCAGCATGGCGAGGTTTCATAAAACGAATTAATTACCAGCTGGAACAGGACTCAGCGTCTCGTATGCGCCAACACACAGTAAACAAACAGACAGTCATTTGCAATGGCCTGTGATGTGTTTACACAGCATAGAAGACAGGCCTGTGGCAAAGCCACAACATTGTGCATCCTATTGTCTTGCATTGTGCCTGGGATGCTGCAGGCACTTCGGTGAGGTTATGCACACGTCATCTGGGCATTTTAAAAGGTGCGCCAGCTTGCTGCATGTTAGGATTGGAAGGGCCAGGGTTGCTGATGTCCAACGATTTGACATTTGTCTATGCATTGATTAAGTCATTTTAGAGGCCTGTGCCTTATTCCGACATCTACAGGGACATGGCGGGAATGATGAGGGGCGTGGATCCTCGCATGCTGCTCTTACTGATACTTCTCAGCCCAAGTAAGTGCCACTTTGAATCTCAAATGTATTTATATATGTTCCTCCTTTAAATGCAGTAACTTCTAGAACTGAAAAGCGTTCAACACATTGACTGAGCATGCTGTTCCACCTCGTCCCTGGGCTTGTGTGCGTGTGATATGAACCTGCGATTCCTTTTCATTATTAACCTTGTGTTTGTGTGTGTCTGTGTGTGTGTGTGTGGGGGACATGAACCTGTGATTGTGTGTGTTGCTGTTCTATTCACTTGTGATCGGGTACGCTGGTGTGCTCTCAGTGTTCGGGAAGGGACTTCTGGCTGTAACAGTCGTCGATGTTTGGCCCAAGCGCTGACAGACAGAAAGGCCATGTCTCAGCCCCAGAACGAGAACTGCACACAACATTTGATGGTGCCGTTTATTGAATACCAAACGTTGTCGGTTGTAAGTGTTCACCATTTAATGTCTACACTCTTTGTCTTCAGCAGCACAATACCGTCCCTTCTAAAAACAACAACCACCCAAATAAAAGAGTTCTGTTATTTCCCCCGCAGGACATGATGAATCTTCGCTTTACCAGTCAGCTGAAAGCCAATTTGGTGAGTTTGATCTTTTCATGTATTTCGTGCTTAAAAGCCGGAATTTCAACCGACATATGAATGCTATCCAAACCAACAAGGAATGGATGGACCCAGAATTGGCGTGGAACAAGTCCGAATACGGTTACGAGATGGTGGTGCTGCCGGTGGACACTGTGTGGACGCCAGGGCTCATGGTGACCAACGCGTAAGTACCGCCTCTCGCGCCATCCAGGCGACCGCATCGACCCCTTCAGCGTTGGGGGGGGGGGGGCGGTCTCCCAGTCCAGCTGTTTTCTCTGTGTCCCCAGGATGAGTTTGGACGTGCTGCACGGCTCCAAGGACCTGCTGGTCTACAGCAACGGCACGGTGAAGCACACTCTGTCCTTAAACGTTGTGGTGAACTGTGAAGTGAACCTCTTCAAATACCCCTTTTCCCACGATTGGTGCCCCGTGGCCATCGAGGCCTGGACTAATGAGGGTGAGCCGCGAGACGTTGGCGCATCGATTAAAAAACCACCCCCGGAATAAGCCACGTTGTGTGGCAAAAGAAATGATCATGTGATGTACCTTTTTGACCCAGGATGCGGTATGGAGCTCAACCTGCAAGATGTGTATTTGGTTGACGGTAACCAAGGTGAATGGCGCACCGATTCTGTGGCGATCCATAACAGAGGGTACGGTCAGCATTTCATAATGGTGGGTTGTCCGGCCTGCGGGCCGTCGTTCATCCTCTAATCCAAACATTGCCGTGCAGCGCCAAACGGGACTTTTCGAGGCCCGTTTTTTCTGGGAAGATCCCGGCACGGCTGTGATGTCCACTTCGTCTCCCCCTACCCAGGTGGCGCTGAGCACCAAATCCATGAACCCCTTCATATCCCTGATCCTTCCCAGCATCCTCATCCTCTTTCTTGATGTGGTGAGCTTCACTCTGCCACTAGGGGGCGGCGAGCGGAACTCCTTCAAGGTCACCCTGGCTCTGAGCTTCATCATGTTCCTGCTCATCCTCAACAGCCTGCTGCCGGGAGACAGCCAGTGCAGCCCGATCCTCCGTCTGTCATCACACACACACACACACACGCTCACACACACACGCATACACACACACACATCCACGCGGACACACACACACACACACACGCTCACACACACACGCTCACACACACACGCATACACACACACACACATCCACGCGGACGCACACACACACACACGCTCACACACACACGCATACACACACACACATCCACGCGGACGCACACACACACACACACACACACGCTCACACACACACACACACACACACATGCATACACACACACACACATCCACGCGGACGCACACACACACACACACACACGCTCACACACACACACATCCACACGCACACACGCACACACATGCAAGCACACGCACATACAATCGTGCACACAAACGTGCACACACACACACACACACACGCACACGCGCACACACACACACACACACACACACACACAAATACAATCACACAGTTTATATTTGCGATACTCATTTTGAGTTTCACTCTGTTTTAAGTGACTGGATCTAACTGGTCTCTGTTGGCCGCTCTGCAGGTTCCCACTTCTGTGTGTGTCTGGTTTTCCTGGTGATCAGCATGACGGCATCCATGCTGCTGACCCGCGTAGTCAAGGATGGCTTTTTAATTCCCTGCGTCTGCATCAAGAAGACCACTTCAACGACGTCAGAGGCCAGCGATGACCGACATGTGGAGGATGCGGCCGGGGACGAGGGTGAGAACAGCATGCGTCTAGGCCCGCAACACTTCATGAACGCCGATGCTTTTGGTGCACGGCAGCAGCAGTACAGAGTGCTCAACGAGTGACGCACAACACATTAGGAACAAGACATGAGTTTAAAACATCCGAATCACATACCTTGAAAAGAAACCACATTGCAAAACAGTTGTCACGATCCAATAGAACACAATTACTACGACGATACGTTTAGACAAGATAAGATAACATGATGTTACTTTATTCAGCCCGAGGGAAATTGTGGTGCTGCAGTTGCAGAACAAAGAGGAAAGGAGTGAATACATATATGTACATACACACTAAGAGTAGAGGAGTGAAAGAGCAGTGAGGTGCCGTGAGCCTCATTCACACGATGCCTCACTCAGAATCCAAGGTGGACGCGACGGAGCTCGGCCGCCCCACGGAGGACAGCGAGCACCTCAGGAAGGTGGTGGACTTCCTGGACGCCATCAATGCGGAAAACAAGAAAAGCGAGAGATTCTACAGTATCGCCAGCAAACTGGACAAGATGTGTTTCTACATCTATTTGGTGATATGCATCGTCTACTTTGCCCTCCTGACTTTCATGTTCACCAGCTACCCGTGTGAAGTTGACCATTTTAGTTTCTGGTACTGACTTGGCTCATTTGACGCTACATTTGATAACTGTGATTGGAGAGAATTATACGATGTGTGTTTGGAATTCGTTAAAAAAATATTCACACACAGTAGTCACGTGTGCATGAAATGAAACTCGGGCTTTTGGACCTTGACCGTGATATCTGCAATGCGCTTCCTATATTAACCTTTTAGCCACTTTGAGGTGTAAGGCACCTTCTCATTGTAAACTCTGCAGACGGATGTTGTTTAGAATAGACCGTGATTGGCTCTACAAGTAGAAACAAAATAAACCGACTCGACTTGCCACGACACCGTGGGCCCTCTTAAGGGCTGAGACGGTGGAAGGGGACGCAATTTGAATGGAAAGGTGTGTGTGTGTGTGTGTGTGTGTGTGTGTGTGTGTGTGTGTGTGTGTGTGTGTGTGTGTGTGTGTGTGTGTGTGTTGCATTTTTGAATGGAAATACAAAAACGGCAAGAGGGAAGGAAAAAATAGGAAGTTAATTCTGCTGTGAACACACACACACACACACACACACACACACACACACACACACACACACACACACACATATATACATAAATACATGCATGCATACATATATACTGACATACATACATACATACCTACATACACACAAGACCACATACATACAAACACACACACACACACACACACACACAGAGGACAAGATGCCTAAACATATGTATATGCACACACTTTTAGATGTCAAAGTTATTATGAATGCACCGTATGAAGATTAGGACTGCTGGCTATCACTGTATATCCCTGTATAACTTTACATACTATACAATATATTAACCATAACATAAGTACCTGTAGACCTAAGGCCTAACCCTGAAGAGCGTCAATAGCGTGCACTAAATCCATAAAGGAACTCTACCGCTCTCAAGTGGCCACACGGAAGAACATAAGGCTTACATACATAACCACGACAGCATACGGATATCAACAAATGTGACACCTCTTTCAATCTAAGAAATCGATCAATGCATTTATCAGAAGAACGATGGCAGAAGGTGCCATTGCTTTACTAACCACTGCGTTTAACGTATTTGCTTTAAATTCCCAGCAATCTCCCCGGATTGCAAGTAGAATTTAGTGTGTTGTTTCTTTGTCTGCCTGTTTTAATGCTGGCCCTGACTAGATGGTCCGGAGAAAAAGAATTCAATAAAAAGAAAATCTGTTCATCTGCACATTCGTTTATCTTTTCAAGTTTACATTTTATTCGTCATAAGCGCATTATAGAAGAACGACTTTCCAGCATCGTCCACAGTGCAAGATAACAAATTGTGTAACACAGTGCAACTGTATAATATATAGATACAATATATATAGGCTATACAAGTGAGGTTAACAATGCAGATATGTATAAACGAAATAAACTATGAATAATATTTATATTTGAATATGAATAGTGCAACTGTTATAGATATTCATATATAGAGTGGACAGCATAGTTGGCTTGTTGAGTCACAGTTCTGTAAAAAATAATAATCCAAATAAAACAAGCTATCAAACTGTGATACAAATTATACTATATTCTTTAATGTACTAACTCAGACTACTACTTTAGTGGCAGTATTAAAAAATATATTTGAATCAATTATTGTTTCCCTTACACTTCGACATTCTTCCCATTGCTCTGCTGAACAACCTTGACAACGCTTCATCTCACATGAATATTATGCTGATGTTGTCCCGGTTGACGTGGAACGAACATGGAGGTTCTTTCCACGTCAACCGCTGGCACCGTCGCTCACATCATGCTGTTGATCACGTTGATACATATTGTTTAATTTACTTCAGTTCATTCGTTACGCATATATTTGATAAATCAGCATACCCCCCAAAATATTCCGGTGAGTATTCCTGTGTGCACGTTTTTAAAGTGTGATTAGCACTGTGTATTTCTCCTGATGCCGTCCTGACTTGTCCTGACTTCTCTCTCGTGACGTCATCCCGTAGTGGGGCGGACCCCGGTCGTCTTGGACACCGTGGGCAGCGCTATGACGTGAGGTACACCTCGAAGAGGCTGGCCACCGAGTGCATGCGGTAGAAGATGCCGAAGGGAAGTCCGACGTTCACGACAGCGGACCACATGGTGAATTCGTAGAAATCCGTCTCGACGCTGTGGTCGAACTGGGGTCGGGCGCCAAAGGCCGGCATGATCCAGAGCTGGCGAGAGAGGGAGAACACAACACGGTGTCCATCACAAATCCTCGGCCCACTGGTATATAAAGGATGTATCCTTCTAGTGTGTGTGTGTGTGTGTGTGTGTGTGTGTGTGTGTGTGTGTGTGTGTGTGTGTGTGTGTGTGTGTGTGTGTGTGTGTGGTGTGTGTGCGCACTGTATTCACTACACTATATATGTGTGTGCACTGTATTCACTACACTATATATATGTGTGTGTGTGTGTGTGTGTGTGTGTGTGTGTGTGTGCGTGCACTGTCTTCACCACACTATATACGTATATGTGTGTGTGTGTGTGTGTGTGCGTGCACTGTCTTCACCACACTATATATATATGTGTGAGTGTGTGTGTGTGTGTGTGTGTGTGTGTGTGCACTGTCTTCACCACACTATATACGTATATGTGTGTGTGTGTGTGTGTGTGCGTGCACTGTCTTCACCACACTATATATATATATATATGTAAGTATGGACGGTGGGCGGGGTCAGTTCTCACGATGACGTTGCACAGCAGCAGAAAGGCGCAGACCTCCTTGAGCACGCGTCTCTTCCAGGCCAGCTTGTGCCTGCGCTCCTTGGTCGGGGACGACTGGTCGCCGCGGTCGTGGGGGGGGGGCGGCGGCGACGACTCGGGGCTCGGCACGCTCTCCGGCTTGGGGTCCTCCAGCTCGCCCACGCCCTGGATGACGTAGGGGTTGGAGAAGATGGTGACGGGCAGCGGCTCGTGGTAGGGCTCCCGGTGGAGGCCCTCGATGATGAAGAGGTTCTGCAGACCCAGCTGGACGATGGTCATGATGGCCCAGGCCAGGTTCAGGCCGTTGAGGTAGCCTCTGGCGCCCGTGGCCACCACCGCCACGATGGTGAAGTAACTGATGACGAACTGGCCCACGGACGCCGCCACCAGCAGCCCCACGTCCAGGTTGCGGGTGGGGTTCTTCTCGGAGATCAGGTCCCGGTGCTCCAGCCGGAACATGGCGCAGCCCGCCACGGTGGAGACGGACATGAGACACACGATGACCAGGTTGACCACAAAGTGCATCATCATCGCCCGGTCCTTCCTGCCGCCGCTGTTCTCCTTCTTCACGTCCACCTCGTACACCACGAAGGTGGCCAAGCCCGCCACCACCAGCGCCATGCCCAGCACCGGGCCCAAGCTCACGTCCCTCAAGTGGAACCGGATCTTCTGGGGGCCGTGCTCCTCCGTCAGCCGGCCCACGTTCTTCCACAAGACGTAGGCCATGCAGGAGGCGAAGAGGCTGTACTCGATGTTGAAGGGGTAGAGGTAGTAGTAGGCCTCTTTGAAGATGCTGCAGGAGGCGAAGCTGCACTTGCACTTGTCTTCACCGTAGCTGGCTAACAAACACAAGCGCGCACACACACACACATGCACACACACACACACACACACACACACACACACACACACACAATAAATATTGAAATGGCTGCCATTGAATTTCCTTCCTTGAATAATTGTTGTATTTAATTTATTGTTGTCTCTATATACTGTATATTTGTCTCTCTCTCTGTATATATATATATATATGTATATATATATATACACAAATACTATTTTTCTTTGGCAGCAACCACGTGACCTGCGATCAGCCTCGCGGGTCATTCGCTCTGGATGAAAGCCTGTCCTCAGTGACTCCGTGTAAATGAGTCGAGGATACCGTGTGCGTTTTAATGACCTTTCAGCATGTAAGTCGTTCGGGCCGATTGCTTGCTGGTGTTGTGCGCAACGCCCGGGATGTTTGTTTGATGCACGGACTCCTCCGTCACTGCTGTCATCCACAAAATCAAATTCGTGGCTAGGGTTAGCATTAGTCCGCAGCTGAACAGCGGAAGAAGAGTCGGTAGGCGAGAGAAAAACAGGGGTTAGGGGCGTGATGACAGCACTTTATGTTACAGCTGCGTTATCCTTTTTCTTTGACAGAATCTGAAAATAGACGCTTCTCTAATTCTACTGTTATGTCGGAACACATGGAAAACCAGTATGCTGTTACCAAAGTGCACGTGATAATGATGATGATAATAAACAATGATGATAATGATAAAATGATGATGACAAATAGTGATGATAATAAATAAATGTCGTTCTTCTAATCACCGTGTGACGTTTCGTTGAAGCTGCACACAGTCCTTTGCGTGGAACCACATGAAGTGCGTCTGAAAAGCAAAGCGAGACGCATCATCATTTTGGGTCCATTTGTCACGCTGCTGTCTAGTGATGCGCACCCCCCCCCCCCAACCCCAACCCCCGCCCACCCCCCCCCCACCCCACCCCCCCCCCCCCCACAGGACCCTTTGTTCGATGGCTCCGGGGAGACTTACCTGAACAAACAGGAACACCGCCTGCACGACTGGAAATGCCACCTTGACCGCCGAGTCGCAGTGGAGGTAGCCGGCGTAGTTGACGATCTTGAAGACGTCCATGATCAGGCTGAGCACGCCGAACAGCACGAGACCCGCTGCAGGAGACACACAACAGATTAGGACGTGAGGCCTGTGACACTACAGAGATGCGTCCGTAACGGGCTGTATTGTGTCTTCCTTTTCCTTTTCCCGTACCCCTGAGCCACACCGGTCCCGCGTGGCCGTCCTTGAAGAGGACGGCGTGCTTTTCCTTGGCCGTGTACAGGTGGTAGTAAAGCATCCACGTTGTGGTCAGGAGGATGAGCACGATGAGGAAGAGCTGCAGGTCGGCCGGGGTGATCACGGTGGTGTTGAAGGTGCTGGCGCTGACCAGGGCGACCCCCAGGATCACCAGGTTGATGAAGATGGTGCCGGACAGCAGCCAGCCCCAGTTGCGCGCGCCGTCCTTGGGCGTGGCTCCGGCGCGGGACGAGTCCGGCGCGGGCTTGGGCTCGCAGATGGCCTCCCTGTTGTCGCCCGGTGCACTGCTGCAGCTGGACAGACGGTCTTCCTCCATCTCTTTGGCCGTCATCCTGCATGGTTCACAGGGACGCTCGCCGTTCAGGCAGTCGCACAGGTGTTCCGTGTTCACGCACATGTTTCTCTCCGCCGCGCCGCTGATGACTGAATTTGACTTTGTGTTTTATTAACTGAAGCAGGTTGAACCACCACGCCCACGAGTAGGCTGTCTGCTTCGGAGGGCTCACGCCCAACTTTATCCTCGGGACAATGGGAGCATGCCCATTGTCACCTAACCAGTCTCTTAGCCGAGGGCCTGCCCTAATTAAAAGGTGTTCATTTATTTTTTAGTTGTGCTCACTAACGTGGTCAGGCTGGCACCTGAGGATAGGTCGACCCCGATAAACATGTACTGAACTACATTGACTGACGTTTCACAAAGCAATCTCATTGTGCAGTAATTAGCACACGTGTGTGTACACATAGGAGACTATAAAATAGGGTGGCCACAATACATACTCTGTTAAACAACGAAGCCAAGACCTACCAGCTTGAATACCTCAAAATAAACTCCAAATCAAGATTACATTTAAATACATACAGATGAAAGCAACACAGCGAGCGTAATCCTACCTGGTCTTGAGTGATTCCCAGGGGCCGTCTGAGCAGTTCAGGCTTTTATACCCACCCACAGTAGCGCTGTTGTGCCCTGGTTACAAAGGGTCATAAATGTCAATAAACCTGTTATAATCAACGCCATATTATGACCATACACACACAGTGTTTTGCAAATAATACCCATGGAAGGTCTTTCTGGAAAACTCATTGCACTTTTGGGGGATTTTGTGTTCTGCCTTTGACATCTAAAATACATGAAACCGGTTCTTTTACCGAACACCAGCATATTTTTGATATTTTGATATGACACTGTGTAAATGTCATCCCTCTCATTGTAAAGTTATAACAGCATACCCAAAATACATACCATAAAAAGTTGAGAACAAACTCAAAAATAAATTACGACTGCTATGTAAATGGCCGCAAATTGGGGAGCACTGTTTATTATCCATCCATCCTGCACTCGTTCAAACCTTTCATTCGTTGTTTTTTTCGACAAGAAGCCCATACCCGTGACGAATTGAACAGGTTCAGACGCAAACCTCGGCATTACAACCTCTTTTCATTCGCTGCCAGAGTTGAGCTTTCCATAATGATGCCTCTTGTCAAATAAGATGGGCAGGGCCATTGTCGTTACGCTCAAATAGGCGCTACTCTCAATTGTCAAATAAGGTTCAGTGAGCAGAAGGGCCATGGCAGGGCTGCAAACAGGCCGTGGCTCCAGGCGTTGTTCCTTCTTCACCGTCACGCTTCATAGCTTACGGCCGTAGTTTTGTCAACTCCTTTTCATTTTCTTTTTTACAGATATAGTGTTACTCTTATAGATACAGATCTACATATTATTCTGTTGACACTTATCTTTGCACTTTTTCGTACAATATATAAACAGAATTTATATATATATATATATATATATATATATATATATATATATATATATATACATACATACACCCGTTTTTTACTTATTTCAATATTATTCTCTTTTCAGCCTAATTCTTATTTCTGTCCAGGAGGCCTACATTCTTTGAGTGTGATAACGTCCTCTCTGGCACTTAAAAAGTAGGCCTTCATTGTACCTGAATGACTGAATGTCATGCCATAGACTTCAGAGCTTTAGCATTGTGATCAATGGGCATTGTATATAACTATACACTTGTGTATCCTTCATGCATGGGGCCTTCATGTAGAATGACGTTACAACAGGCAGCTCGTTGTTTGATTGTTTGTTTTACTTAAATGTCATTTAATGCCCTTTCATGATCCTTTGAGCCCCGGTGCCCACTGGCGAATAGGCTTAGCAGGGGGTACCAAACTTTTTGTTGAAATATGTAGTCTATATGTTTATATTTTAGATATCATTTCCAGTAGGACTTTAACAGTAGTCGTAAACACGGGCCACCGGGAGCAGCCGAAGTTAGCCGAGCTGCGTGTCGTTGGCTTCTGGTTACAAAAGCGTTATCCTTTGTCTCTTGTGAGCTGGGCCTACCTTTCCAGCGTTTGGATCGGGTTTGCTTTTGCGGGGAGACACTGGCTGGAGGGGCAACAGCTCAGCCCCACCATAACCAACGGCCATCGGGAGAAAGATGACGCTCATACGGCATGGGGTTAGAGACGGGTTTTGTCGTGTACAATGAATGACAGATACCATAAGGCCGCCCGGGATGGATACCTGGACTTGCTCAAGGAAGCGACGAGGAGAGACCTGAACGCGCCGGATGAGGATGGCATGACACCGACGTTATGGGCGGCTTACCACGGCAACCTGGAAGCTCTGCGGCTCATCGTTGGACGAGGGTATGCTTAATAGCCTGACATTTATACAGTCATGATAACAGTCGACTACTGTTGTTTTTATAGCTGGAGATATTTATGAAGCAACCCGTTCACGATATAGACTTAACACTCGCCTCGGTTTTCAACGTTTCTACCTGTGCTATTCAAGGGCCCCGAAGTCTTAGCTTCATGGCCTCGAAACATCCCGTTGACACACTAACTGGACACCTAACGACTTTAATCTATATGATTTAGTCGTTAGTAAAAGCAATTAAGGACATATTTTACAAGGAACATTTAGCCTATCATGAGCAACCCTGAAGTTTGTCATGGCGTCTGACTCTGTGAAAAAGAAATCAAACCTACCAACAAACACACAAACAATTTAAGCACAGGGAAATAATACCATTAAGTGTAACACGTGCAGCTGAACCACAGGGTAAATTCAATGTTTTATTAAGAATAAAAGGCATGTTCTGCAACAAATAACCATTGTACTGGAGATCCAGTCACTCGAAAAAATAAAAAAATAAAAAACAGAAAGCATGTAGACTACGAATGAGAGCTTATCAGATTTGCAAGAAGTGGGACAGTGGCCTCACAAAATACTTTTTGTCTTCTGTTCTGTCTGACCTGGTTTCCGCTAACCAACAAAAAAACCACATTGCATGCGTGTGTAGAAATCACAACACGCAAAACAAAAGCGAACTATGTAACAGTAGACGGTCAATGCGGAATTAATGGCAATGCCGATGCATACCGTGCGGGATACGCAACATGCAGGACTTCTCACGGCTCAAAGCAAACGTTGCGCTCCAGTTGTTTACCTCTCCCAGAGACGGGCATGTGATAGCGTTTGACAGCAGCGAGTTACAGTTCAACCTTAATAGAGGCCGTCGTGTTTGAACAAAATGAACGCCTCTGTGAGACCCACGACACTAAGAAGATTGTTTTAGTGCTGCTTTACTAGTCACTAGTAAAAATGTCCCACCTGACATGTCATACATTTCTAAGAGAAACATGTCCTACTGTGATGAGGCTGGGTATTAATAGGTCTAAACGGAACCATAAACTGGGTTTTTTTTTTTATGTAGGACTATATTTAGACCATAACTCTAAACAATACTCCAAATCCTCAACCATTTGTAATGCATCATGGGAATACAACACCAAGGTTTTCTCGATTGTCTCAGGGTCGGTGGGCAACGTACAGCATGCCTGTATGTTTTATGTTTATTGTTCCACCCTCATTCAATAGTATCTGTTTTGTGTGCTTGTGGCTCACTTTGCTCGAGCTGCTTCGTTAACTCTCTGACGTCATCGGCGTTTCAATGGCCGGTTCTAGGATGGGACGCATCCCAGGTCGTCCCGTAAACGACTCACGGCTTAACAGTAGTGAAATCAGGGACCACGTTGGGCGAGAGGATTCTAATCATTGCCCTGGTTGGGTCCGACGGGTCTGGTGTACACACATACAACCCTACAGCCCCATCCATCAATAATATATCCGAGCTTCTGCACTGGCTTCAACTGCAAGCTATCCATTATTGAGCAGCCTTTATGTGGCACCACTGTACGTCTAACGTTATACATGAAGACACATCCCGTTTAAAACATGCGAATCCCACTTTCTGAAAGCGCTGGAAATTCCACTGACGGCACTGGTCAAAGTTGAGTACTTATGTATGTCTTATTTACGTTAAATATGTAATATATTCTTATCTTTTATCTTTTGTTTTCTTAACCACTGAAGACTAAACTCAATCCATATCTCCAGTATAAAGACGACGTGAAAGTGCTATCCACCGCCATGATCAAAGTACAGAGGTCCTTTGAGAGAACGCCCAGGTGGCATTATGGATGAATGCGAAACAACGCCGCGGGCTTCAGTTTCCCATCTGCAGTCCACACGAGTCCAGGAATCTGGGCCCGGTGACGTCACTCGTCCCGCAGCGTCGTGGTCCCGACTGTTGGCCCGACACGGTGGCTCCCCCTGTCACCGGACACCAGGAGCGTAGTGGCAGAGTCAGCAGGGCCGGGGGTCAAATGACAAAGTCACCGCAACACCGCAGCTGCCGCAGACCGGTGACGATAAAGGTCATGGGGCCAAATGTGTTTACCATGCATCGATGAACCCGCGGAGTTCATGACTCCACGACCGTCATGGCATTCATACGCCCGTCAGAGGAAGCCCCGTTCCTTTGAACGCCTTTTAGATTTCAGAGGTTTTTAGATATTTCTTTTTTCATATGAGAAGCCGCGTTGTCCGTGGTGATGGAGAGTAAGTTCCCTTTGCGTCGAACGCGACTGTTGGTTGCGATTTTTTTATTTTATTTTCACACAATAAAATAACAAATCACTGGGTTGAAATGGACTGTACACATACAAGGCGATTTCCGTTTTTACCAAAAGAAGACATTCGTTTTTATTCGCGCCGAGCCAGATCGTTTACGGCTCTCGCCAGCGGATAAATCCGTTGAACCAATCACACCCAGGTATCTTTGTCCCTGTACAGGTCGCAGGACGAGGCGGAGGTAAACAGCCCATTGGAGTTTCTCCACACACGAGTGTTCTCACTGCATCCACGGTGGTCAACCGCCGTCATAGACCTGGAATATCGCCGTCGGTTCTATGCATTGATCATTCATCTCGCTACAAGCCACGTGGCCATAAGCTGCGTTTGATAACCTGGAGGTGTGTTAGTTGTACCGCAACAGTTTCGTTTGCGGATGCCGACTTTCTATCCTATTTTAGTTATTGAACAGGGAAACGAGCGTCTCCGAAGCACACCCACTTCTCACAATCCCCCTCATCCGCGAACAGCCATTCGCTACACTGTTTTGCACTTGGGTTAAAAAGTAAAAGTCCAGTATAATTGAATCCTCTAAATACATAGGACATTTCGGTGAAAGGACGGAGCATAAGCTCGTCTCCACTATTCAGGTTGCCTATTCCATCCGTCTTTTCACCGGCGCGATTATTATAGGAATATGCAGCATATTCGCATCGCGGCTGATATAAATCGTTTTGAACTTGCTAGCATCGCGTCCCGATATATGTGATCTATGGACTTGTCTGATTAAACTCGCGAGGAATGATTTTTGATTGGGTAAAAAATGGCAGAGTTATGGCAAATTCAATATATGCTGATTAGCATTATCCTGTTAGGTGTGTGTGTGTGTGTGTGTGTGTGTGTGGGGGGGGGGGAGGGGGGGGGGTATGGGAGTTAAACAAAAAATGCTGAAGAACAAAGACGGAGGCATAGTTGTGTTTTCGAGTAATGACCACACCCGCTCGAAAAGGGCGGCCGCTGGGATAGGCATTGCGTGGGCTGTGACTTCCTTGTGTGACTGTTTGCAGTCCTAGTTATTATTATTATTTATTGCATTTATTAAAAATTGATTGCCGTTTTTTTGGGCCTGTACAATTATAGGGGAATCCCTGGTGTTTAATGGTGAACCAAGTGGACCGCGTATGGGCCACAGATCAATCATAAACATGCAAAGGAAAAGAAAACATGAGCTGAATGCGGAGGAGGAAGTTATTGTCATCTAGAGAGAAGTAGGTTAGTCTTCTGCCCGCTCACGTTGCACCTCGATGTCACCTTAGCTCCCTGCAACACTGTGCCACTGTGTCTCAAAGCGGTCGGTGGCGTTTGATTTGGAGAACAGTGGTGCGGTCCTCCATGTCCTCCGTGTCCTCCATGTCCCCCGTGTCCTCCATGTCCTCCATGTCCCCCGTGTCCTCCATGTCCCCCGTGTCCTCCATGTCCCCCGTGTCCTCCATGTCCTCCATGTCCTCCATGTCCCCCGTGTCCTCCATGTCCCCCGTGTCCTCCATGTCCCCCGTGTCCTCCATGTCCTCCGTGTCCTCCATGTCCCCCGTGTCCTCCATGTCCTCCATGTCCCCCGTGTCCTCCATGTCCCCCGTGTCCCCCATGTCCTCCATGTCCTCCATGTCCCGTGAGGCATGCGTGACTGTGTGACCGTAAGGCATGTCTCCACGCTGCAGGGGCAAACCGGACAACTGCGACATGTGGGGCAACACGCCCCTCCACCTGGCTGCGGCCAACGGACACCACAACTGCCTGTCCTTCCTGGTGGCCTTCGGTGCCAACGTGTGGTGTCTGGACAACGACTACCACACGCCGCTGGACATGGCCGCCGCCAAGGGCCACATGGAGTGCGTGCGCTACCTGGACTCCATCGCCGCCAAGCAGACGGCCCTGAACCCCAAGCTGGTCCACAAACTGAGGGAGCAGGCGTTCCGCCAGGCCGAGCGGCGCATCAGGGACTGCGCGAAGCTCCAGCGGAAACATCACAAGCGCATGGAGCGCAGGTTCCACAAGGAGGAGTCGGCGGCGGCGGCGGCGGACGCCTCCGTGTCCGACGCCATGAGCTTCTCCAGCTTCAGCGGCAGCTCGGTGAGCCGCGGGATGCCGCGCTACGGCGGCGCCAGCGTCCGCGTGCCATACTCTCAGGTCAGTCGCAGCGTCGTGCAGCATTCACACACACGATATCCAAACGGGAAGTGGACGAGCGGGCCGAGAGGGGTCTATTACCGTCCGTAGCGAAGCCCACGCTACACGCCACCTAGGTGGCTGCCATACTCCACCTAGGTGGCTGCCATACTCCACCTAGGTGGCTGCCATACTCCACCTAGGTGGCTGCCATACTCCACCTAGGTGGCTGCCATACTCCACCTAGGTGGCTGCCATACTCCACCTAGGGGACTTTTCTTGGGCTCCTGCAGACAAAGGACACAGGGTGGTGATGTTAAACCGGTTTATTGTAAAGGTTGAGTATAATGATACATACAGATGGTGATCCATGCTGACATGTAGGATAACTCTCTGAGCGTGCGCGGTGATGGCTGGTTTAACCTGTGCACACTGATTGCTCAATGTGCAACAGGTGTGCAGCCTCACCCAGCCCCCAGACTTCAATCAGTCTGACTCGGGCCAGGTGAGGCTGCTTAAACCAGCCATCATCATCCACACCCCCCCCCCCCCCCCCCCGCACCCCCACCCCCACACACACACACCGTCATAATGGTTTTATTGTAATTATGAATAATTGACTTGATTTCTGTATACGCGTTCGCTTGCTTGAAGGCTACACTTCACGCCACGGGCCGCGGGAAAACCAAGATCCAGAGGAAGCTGGAGAAGCGGCGGCAAGGCGAGGGCACCTTCAAGGTCTACGAGGACGGCCGCAAGAGCGTGCGCTCGCTCTCCGGCCTGCGGCTGGGGAACGACGTCATGTTCGTCCGGCAGGGGACCCACGTCGACCCGAAGGAGCGCGGCCGCCGCAACGTGCGCCACGTGTTCTCCGGGGACGGCGAGGACGGCGGGGACGCCGTCTCACGTGCCATGAGTGTGCCGGACCTCCGCCGCGCCGACGGGGATTACTCTGAAGTCAGCACGGACTCTGGCCACGACTCCCTGTTCAACCGACCCGGCCTGGGCACCATGGTCTTCAGGAGGAACTACGTCAGCGGGGGGCTGTCCGGCCTCCGGGGGCCGGACGGATCCAGCGCGGGCGACGCGGGCGACGCGGTGCGTCTACGCAGCAGGCTGCGGCGCTTCCCGAGCGCCGACCAGGACAGCATCGGCAGCGCGCGCAGCCTGCGGGAGAGGAACTTCCAGGAGCTGCCCTGGGACGAGGTGGAGCTGGGCCTGGACGATGACGACGAGCCGGAGACCAGCCCCCTGGAGGTGTTCCTGGCCGCGCACAGCCTGGCCGAGTTCACCGCCGTCTTCAGGAGGGAGAGGATCGACCTGGAGGCGCTGCTGCTGTGCTCGGACGACGACCTGAAGAGCATCCACCTCCCCCTGGGGCCCAGGAAGAAGATCTCGGAGGGCTGTCAGAGACGCCTGGAGGCCATCGAAGACCCAGGATGCATTGAGGACACAGAGCTGTAGATGCTCCACAATGTGAGCACAAGGTGAGATCTTATGAGGAGTTCTGCTGGTCCATCCGCTTTAGTTATATTAGGAGACTTATTATTTTTACTGAAATGCTTGTCTCTCCCTTCTGCTATTCACTCTACAGGTTACTGCTCCCCTGTTGGGGTTGGATAGCGTTAAGAACCAGAGTAACCACATTATAAGGATTTGTGTTTGAATCAAAGCAGGATATCGGACAGGATGTTATGTGACCCTCTCGGTTTCTGTCTGCGTTTGGGTCCTATTCTCGTAATCGTAACAGTACGAACTAGCCAAGATGGACCCAGCAGACAGGAATCACTCTACATGGATGCGGGAGATGTCGGTTATCCTCGAGGGGATTGAGCGCAACCTCCGCTCGTCCTCGGTTTCCCTCTCGGCGCCAGCCCCGGCAGCAACCGCAGCACCATTTAGTTCTCTCCAAGAGCATGATAGGTGCCTCCGGGGGCTTTTGGCGGCTTACGAAGGGCGCGGCCGCCGCTCGCCCTTGGCTTCCCTCTCTCTCTTCCCCGCTTCTCCGCCGCCTTCTTCACCGCCGTCTTTTTCCCTCCCGGCGCCAACCCCCGCTGCAACTGCAGTCTCGTGGCCACCAACACCCGCTGCAGCCGCAGTCTCGTGGCCACCAGCTCCGCTGCAACTGCGGTCACCTGTTCCCAAGCCCCAGCGAACTCCTGGCCGCAAGCGCCGGCTACCAGTTCAGCTGGACTCCCCCGGGAAGAGGCCCAAGCTCCAGCGGCCTCCTAGTCCCAAGCCCCAGCTGTATCCTGGCCCTGAGCCCCAGCGCCAGCAGCAGCTTCCTCCTGGCCCTGAGCCCCAGCGCCAGCCCCAGTTGCCTCCTAGTCTCAAGCCCCAGCTGTATCCTGGCCCTGAGCTCCAGCGCCAGCAGCAGCTTCCTCCTGGCCCTGAGCCCCAGCGCCAGTTGTCTCCTGGTCCCGAGTCCAAGCCCCAGTTGTCTCCTGGTCCCGAGTCCAAGCCCCAGTTGTCTCCTGGTCCCGAGTCCAAGCCCCAGTTGTCTCCTGGTCCCGAGTCCAAGCCCCAGTTGTCTCCTGGTCCCGAGTCCAAGCCCCAGTTCTCTCCTGGTCCCGAGTCCAAGTCCCAGTTGTCTCCTGGTCCCGAGTCCAAGCCCCAGTTGTCTCCTGGTCCCGAGTCCAAGCCCCAGTTGTCTCCTGGTCCCGAGTCCAAGCCCCAGTTGTCTCCTGGTCCCGAGTCCAAGTCCCAGTTGTCTCCTGGTCCCGAGTCCAAGCCCCGGTTGTCTCCTGGTCCCGAGTCCAAGCCCCGGTTGTCTCCAAGTCCCGAGTCCAAGTCCCAGTTGTCTCCAGGTCCCGAGTCCAAGTCCCAGTTGTCTCCAGGTCCCGAGTCCAAGTCCCAGTTGTCTCCTGGTCCGGACTCCAAGCCCCAGCGAACTCCTGGCCGCAAGCGCCGGCTACCGGTTCAGCTGGACTCCCCCGGGAAAGGGCCCAAGCTCCAGCGGCCCCCTGGCCCTGAGCCTCAGCAACAGTTGCCTCCTGGCCCTGAGCTCCAGCGCCAGCAGCAGTTGCCTCCTGGTCCCAAGCCCCAGTTGTCTCCAGTTCCTGTGTTCCAGTCCCAGCAACAGTTGTCTCTTGGCCCTGAGCTCCAGCGCCAGCAGCAGTTGCCTCCTGGTTCCAAGCCCCAGTTGTCTCCAGTTCCTGAGTTCCAGTCCCATTAACAGTTGCCTCCTGGCCCTGAGCTCCAGCGCCAGCAGCAGTTGCCTCTTAGTCCCAAGTCCCAGTGTCCTCCTAGTCCCAAGCCCCAGCCTCTTCCTGACTCTGAGCCCCAGCAGCAGTTGCCTCCCGACCCTGAGCCCAAGCCCCAGTCCCTTAGTCCGCTGTCTCCCCCGGCTCCGCTACTTCCCCGGGTGATTGACAGCATCCCGGCGTACTCGGTCAGACGCCTATTGGATGTGCGTCGTCGCGGCCGACAAAACCAGTCTCCGGTAGGCTGGGAGGGCTACGGACCTGGGGAGCAAGCCTGTTTATTTTTATTTCTTTTTCGGAGTCGCTCCCTGGACCCCTCCCTAACCTGCGATTCCCACCGCAGCACCCTCCCTCGTCGTGCGTCCGCCTGGAGGCGTCCGTTGAGGGGGGGGTACTGTTATGTGACCCTCTCGGTTTCTGTCAAACTCCACCATCTAGTGGCAGCCGGTGCCACTACACCATGTGCTCTTTGTTTACCTCGTCAATTAACCACGTGCACTTCGCTCCCCACTCCTGCCTGCAATCACTAATCACCCGCCTCAGTATTTAAGCACTGGCTCCCCACAGAGCCAGTGCTAGTTCGTAGTGTTTGTTTTACCTCACATGGTAACTTCGTCCCAGCCTTCTAGTTTGTTCGTTCCTGTTACGGGTTCCGCTCCCGTTCCTGTCCCTATTACGGGTTCCGCTCCCGTTTCTGTTCCTCGTTCCCGTTCCTGTTCCTCGTTCCCGCTTCTCGTTCCTGTTCCTCGTTCCTGCCTGCCTGCCTTCCTTGTTTCCTGAACCTCGCCTGCTCGACCACGCGCCTGCCTACGTCCTTCTGCCTGCCTTCCTTCCTGGTTGCTGAACCTCGGCTGCCCGACCACCCGCCTGCCTACGTCCGTCTGCCTGCCTGACTCCCCGCCTGCCTACCGCCTACTGGAGTACTCGCCTGCCTTGCCCTTGCCTGTACCTTTGGACAATAAATCCCCTTTTCAACCCGCACCCTGTTGGTTTCCTTGTCTTGCGTTTGGGTCCTATTCTCGTAATAGTAACACAGGATTCCACTGCACCGAAACAACAAAGCAAAATACTAGACAGACTAATGCTGAAGAGCTGTTAGCCACGAGATTGAATGGAATGACAGCGGAATGATTGCTGGTTCCATTTCCTCAGGTCTCTGTGTGTGCCCCTATGGGGCACATTTTAATCTCTCCCGTGCCTGTGTTGCCTGTGCCTAAACATTTTCTAAGTATTTTATAAAATAAGTGTTTTTTTTACATTAACTGTGTTTTTGTTTCAATGGTGCAATACTGTCAGTTATATATTTTTTTGAGCATGTTTGTTTTTCCCTGGCACATTAATTGTGATGAATGACATGTTTACATTAGGTATGCCAGCTAAGGGATGGTTTACATTCAAGCCAGTGGCTTTTAAGTCATTAATCCCATTTTTGGTGGAAATTGTACACTGTGTGAGACATCCAATATTTGCATCGGCCAGTTTTAATACAATCGTTTTTCATTCCTTGTAGTTAATTGGAGTCTAACAGCAGTTTGTGTTGTGAGAACAAGATGTATTTGGTATGTAACAGTGCAATACTGCACAATAAAATCACTTATTTACAAAAAATGATTACTTTATTTTATTGTTCAGACACAACACCACTAAATATATATATATATATATATATATATATATATATATATATATATATATATATATATATATATATATATACATATACATGTGTATGTATATATATGTATCAGTGAGAGTGATTTATAATAAGAACTGGATATAGTGTCAAAAATGACCACAGAACTACTTTGTTTACTTCTAAACGTCTCGTCGAACTTGGAGCAGAGCTTCAAAACAACAGTCGGTTTATTTGCTTACATCCGGATCCCAGTGTAGTTAGAAATAAACGGTGAATGCTAATGCGCTCGTGTTGCATTAGCATTCACCTTCTTTATATCTGCGCTGCGCTGCACTTGTGGACAATAGTTTAATATCTACAGTTGCGCTATTCTCTACTTATCTCATTTATTTATGAAATTAGCCGTTGGCATGTAGCGGTGGGTGTCGCACATTGCAACAGACTGAAATAAGGGGTTTCTTGTTGCAACGCGGCCTTTCCTCGCAAGCCACGAGACCAGTGGCCTGGGGCCTGGGTGGTGTCAGGCCCCAGGCCACTTAAAAAATGGGCAGTGACAGGAATGGATGTCGATGGCTCGTCAACCACGCATCAATTTCGGAATGCCTGTAAACCATGAGAGGAGGTGAGTCACCCAAAAGTCACATCCCGACATAGAAAATGTCAACAATTAACCTGGGGTCTTGGCTGTAAAGTTTCATGTTGGCAAACCGGCCAAGTCCGTTAACATATAGGGTTAACCTGGAAATGCTGCTTCTTCAAACGGCGCTGACGTCCCCAGACTTAAATGACACTGGGGGGAGCTAACAGCGTCTCTCTCTCCCCCACTCGCCATCTTCTACCTTTATGTCCTCTGCTGACCAGCGATCACTCAGCAACGCAGTCACATTATCGATAGTCAACAATGTGACTGGGTGCAATACAGATACAATAAAGTCCCGCTGTTTATATCATTTTTTTCATTCATCAAAGTTAAAGTTCATCATGTTTATAATAGTTTTATGATGGCAAACCCCCCAAAAGAGTGCTAAAATCAGGCGCCTTTTGATTCCCTGCCGTAACATATTTCAATCCGTCTCCAAGCGTGTTGGGAAATTAACCTTGGGTGTCGTCCCAGACGGAAATGTTATTTTGATGGGAACTGCCACTCATATTGCCTAATAGAAAAGAATCACAATCCGCTAGACAACAATGCTGAACCACAGGCACGCAGACTCCTTTCTGAGGATAATCAAGTCTTCTCGATGACATCGGTTGCATAATAATAATAATACGTTTTATTTACACAGCGCTTTTCTGAGCACTCAAAGGCAATTGGTATGAAAAAGACAAATAGGAAACGGCTAAGCAAACGGATAAATAAATGGTCACGCCAAAAGACGGTGTCAGACGGGGCGCAGAGAAGTGAGGGGAGCAAGACGTTCAAGCAATCCTTAAAAAGGTCGTGTCTTGAGTGATGTTCCAACAAAGAGGTGGAATCTTTGTCTTGTTAGAGTCAGGGCTTGAGGGATTATTTTTACCCTACCACCCCACATTCCAACCTGACATCCGAACCTAGCCAAGCAGAGGGATTTGGTACAGATGGGCCGACACAAAGAGCACATTGATAAAGACCTGCCATCAGGCCAAACATACTGTATCACTTCCTCCCCTGCCTCTACCGTCATCTGCAGAGGAAGCCTATTGTTCTGCTACGGTTGACGGAAGAGTAAGAAGGGGTGAAATAAGAGACCTCTCTGGCCGACGAGGTTCTCGAGTCTGGAGACAAACGAGTAGGTGCTAAACGCCACGGCAAGCGACCGAGGCATCCGGCCATGTCAGTGTCGTGTCAGTGAAAAGGAAAAAGAAACATGCCTGGTGACAGAACAGGGTCACCTCAGGACAGCCAAAGAGGCCTCTTCCATGCCGGGTCCCCAGACATGCTGTGGTGACCCCTGAATGGGGAGCTTAAGTGTGGGGCCCCGAAGCCCGGTCCGAAGCTGAGGCTGTCAGTGGAGACTTGGAGGGCCACGAACACACTATTACATGGACATGAAACCGTTTGTATATTTGACGGAGAAAGACACTCACATTTACAAAGATGCATGCAACAGCTATGCATTTGTTTTCAATGTTGGGACAATTTAGACACCCCTCTTCCACACATCATATAACTACGTCAGCAATTCTTTCTTTTTTTCAAACAACATGGCTAGATTTGTAGGCGGTGTTCTCTTGGTTATGACACATTTACTCCACCTTATGTGTTCACTTGGTTATAACACATTTACTCCACCTGATTTGTTCTCTTGGTTATGACACATTTACTCCACCTTATTTGTTCTCTTGGTTATGACACATTTACTCCACCTTATTTGTTCTCTTGGTTATGACACATTTACTCCACCTTATTTCTTCTCTTGGTTATGACACATTTACTCCACCTTATTTCTTCTCTTGGTTATGACACATTTACTCCACCTTATTTATTCTCTTGAAAATGTTCACATTGGTATCACATTGTTAGTTAGTATCCCATTGTTAGTTAGTATCCCATTGTTAGTTAGTATCACATTATTAGTTAGTATCACATTGTTAGTTAGTATCCCATTGTTAGTTAGTATCCCATTGTTAGTTAGTATCACATTGTTAGTTAGTATCCCATTGTTAGTTAGTATCACATTGTTAGTTAGTATCCCATTGTTAGTTAGTATCAGATTGTACACGGTGTGGCTCGAATGCAGAGCCGGAACAATCGGTGAGATTCGCAGTTTACTTGGCTGTGGTTTCGAACTTTGTTGACAGTGTATACAGGGCGTTGTTTTTTCTCACTTTGAAGAGTTTTACAAAAAACATATTATTAATGTGTTGTTTGGAAAATACTGACACACCGTAGCCTATTCTTATTCGATCACGAGATTTCCAACATGGATGAGTCAGTGTGGGCTGAATAGTTACAGTGTTCAGTCATGCGTGTTAATTGAGGTGTTTCTGCCTGTTACGGATTAGTCAGTGTTTAACTGTGAATCAACCGAATGGACGAGCTAATCTCTACTAAATCACAAGATCACGAATGCTATGTGGGTACAGTTGGACCAAACCCACTCTGGTTTCACGCAACATATGCAGGAGATATGCAACAGTGGACACACAAAAGATGCAGATTATAATACCTCCCAATAATCACCATAACTCACCATAACACAGAGATACTCAGGTGATCAAACAAATGCATTTAAAATGGCCCTTTACTCAAAGCAATGTAAATAGCTTAAACTATATCACCCTAAAGATTAAAACAGCTTGCTTATTTTGCCATGTGTGTATCTCGTTTTATAGTACTTTTATTACTTAATTCTCCTGGGACCTCTTCCAGAAAACTCAGATTTCTAGGTTTGCTACATGAGTTATACATCTCAAGGCAATCTCCATGTTGTGGTCCCAGATGGAAACATTTGAGTCTACTCATTTTACATCACAACATTCACTGATTATTTAGTGCACATAGCGTTTTTGGGCCGAGCTACTAGATAATCAGACCACTCTGAACACCATTGTTCACCAACCCTACAGTCTACACGTGTTCCCTCAGACCAAGAACTTTACTAAGTAATTGCTTTGTATACAATATTATTCACACAACACCATTATTCCACAACCGTCTCTAGAAAACACGTTTTCTACTTTACATGTTTGAGAAACAAGGAACGCTTTACTGAATTAAAATGCAGGGTATTCCCATTAATAGATCGACATGTCAATGGACGCTTGTCTTTCATAATGTGTAACTATGGTAACAGGGTCGTCCCGGGACAGACCGGTCCGTCACGCACAAATAGACTTCCTGTGTGTTTGTAGATAAACTGCAATCTTTTTTTTTTGTGGTATTACTGGCACTGGTTTTGAATAAGCGACTTTTTGGAACCCGTTACAAAGCTTTGGGAAGTAATTAAAGCTGCACTCCCCGCACAGGAACAGCAGCTGGGCTACGGAGACTCTGCAAGCCAACGGGAGCGACTGGCGGAGGACTGGCGGAGCGACTGGCGGAGGGACTGGCGGAGGGACTGGCGGAGGGACTGGCGGAGGGACTGGCGGAGCGACTGGCGGAGGGACTGGCGGAGGGACTGGCGGAGCGACTGGCGGAGAAATGCCAACGCAGGTTTGTGTGTTGTATTACATTTCTACCGTTGTAGGCCTGTATGTATTATATCGATTTGATTACAAATACTATAGTATGTAATACATCTCGGAAGCTAAATTACCAATGTAGCTATTTTCAAAATTCGATTATTTGTATTGAATTGTATTGTAATCAAGATATAGAATACAGATTATTTTTGGAACCACTGTACATGATCTGTCTGTTCATCTGTGTGCAGTATGTTTCAATGCAATGCTGTAGAAATGATTTCCTTTGTGCACCGGTGCAGATGTTGTGCCGCAATCCGATTTATTTGACAGAAAAAAATCGAATTCTTCCACTCGATTACACAAAGTCTCAAACAGTTAAATCGGTTTCATCATAAACTGGATTGACAAAGTGCACCCCCGATGTCGTCATGGAGACGGCGCTCATCTCAGTGCCGAAGACGCCCGGCACGGCGGGGAGCAGCGTGGGCTTGTCAAACATGGGGTTTTCATAGCCACAGTCCAGGGGCCCCCCCGGGGCCCCGTTGCCCCCGGCGCCGCGGTGCCACGGCATCGCAGGCATGGCTATGCCGGGCATCCAGACGTGTCCCCGGCGAACCAGGACAACGCCCACGCCGGTCAGCGCCACGACAACGAGGACGCCGAAGACGGCGCCGAGCACCACCGCCGCGCCGCTCCCCCGGCGTTCCTCCGTCCCGGAGGAGGCCTGGAACTCGGCCTCTGAGATCCCGAGGTCGGCGCCGTGGGAGTGGACGTCGTCTAGGATGTCGCGGGCCAACGCCTCTGCCACCAGGCCGGGCCCCCCGTCCAGAGCCACTACCTGGATGCGGTCGCGGGCCCCGGCGCGCGCCGGCCCCGGGAAGTGCTGGCGCTCGGTGACCCTGGACACGCCCAGCTGTGCCGTCCGGTACGCCGGCCGGTCCAGGAACAGCCGCTGGACCCGCTGCCTGTAGGACCGGAGGTTGAAGCGGGCGGCGAACCGGACGGTGACTATGGCGCCGCACACGTCGCAGCAGTGCCCCGCGGGCCGCAGGGGCCGCTCGCAGGTCAGCGCGGGGCACGTCACGCCGCCGCAGATTAGATCCCGGTGTGCCGCATTGCCGCACGCACAGCCGGAGGGATGGCGGCAGCCGGCGGCCGTGACGGTGAGCGCCGAGCCGCCGTGGAACTGCGCGCGGCCCGAGGCGGTGCTGAGGTACCGGGCGAGGTCCGACGGGCCGCTGAACGCCTTTCCCAGCACCGACACGCTTTTCACGGCGATGGCGGCGCCGCCGGCGCCGGAGGAAGTGTCCACTCTGAACGAGGTGGAGGCTCTGAAGACGACGTCGTCGTGTTCACAGGGAACGCGCTCCTCGTGGACCGAGAACACGTAGCGTCCGTTCTTCAGGTCGTCGGGGGTCAAAGCGGCGTGCCACAGGCCAGGGTCGAACCAGCGCAGGGAGTCCGAGTCTCTGAACTGGACGCTCGCACCGGCTCCACAGCCCGGCTCTTCGGCGAGCCCGATGTAAAAGCCGGCCCCTGAGTTTAGGATCAGCTCCCCGTAGATTGGCAATGTCATCTCCTGTACGGAGTGGGCAGTCTCCACGTACACACTGCCCCGTGCAGGAAACACAACTCTGTCCCGGCCGCACGGGACCACTCCCGTGTTCCAGTTGGTCTTATTCTCATAGTTGGTGTCGGGGATCCATTGCTTGTACAGGGCATGTGTTGCCCCAAAGAGGCAGAAGACAAGGTAGACGTCTGGTCTTTTCGGCATCTTGGCGATTTTTGACAGGAAGTTAAAATGACCTTTGCTTTCAAACCTTGTGACCCGTCACATGAATGCACGGCTCAGCCAAGTAAAACTGATGAGTAGAGGAAAATATTGTCATTGGAAGCAACGTTAAATATTAACTTTTTAATAGGAGGGAAGCAAAGGTGTCCGATAGCATTTAGTTAATAAACTGTTTTCCTAACCGCATCTCGCATATTGTTATGGAACACACAGCAACAACTTCAATGTCTTTCACCAGCAGACCGTGTGCGTCAAACGCACACACCGAGTTGCGCTTAGTTAATGAGTTCAAAATGACCACACCTGTAGGCCTACGGAACACTTACCTGGGTTGATAATCACAGTGTCGCCACGCTGAATAATTATTCACTACCCGGAATAACATTGTTACAACTTTAGCCGAAATGGATGTAAGAAACGTGACTCTAGAGATGATGCGGACAAGTAACAGACTCTTCTCTAGGTAACGAGAACGACTTTAATGTATAGCACCATTGGCCTGATGCAGATACAGCAGGCCTATAAAGTCCTAGCTCCCCTGAAAGCCTACAGGACAACTTAGAAAATGCAAGAATGTTCCCTTCAAAACGGTCGATAGCTAAACAAGTGAATGCATTGTTTTTGTGTTATGTAGAAAGACCCGCAATGATGAACGGGTGGAGGAATCCCATCCGTCCAACATTGAAACGGCCGATGAAATGGAAATCATTCCCCCGTGCCCCACTCTCCCTCCCGGCTTGGAAGCAGCGGGAGACGGAGGCGGGTGGACGCTGTCCCGTCATCTTGTGTGTCAACGTCCTAATTCTGGGCTCTGCTTTGACAAGCTGCAGCGCCTCCAACAGCGTCGCCATTATCTCCGTCCACCGACAAATCTTCCTCATCGTTCTCTTCCTCCTGGCGATAAGTTGGATGCAGTGTTACGCGATCATTACCAGGAACACTGTTTCCTGCAAGGACAGCCACGCAGGACCTCTGTGGCTTAGAGGTTAGGCCCCATCAAGCCCTCAGGTTTGAATTTCCAGACGATAGTGGACCTATTTAGTTCTTAAAACTGACCCCCCCCCCCCCGTATACATCACACCGTTGACCTATTTAGCTCTCTTTTTAATTAACCACTGTACTGTTTTTCTTCATGCAATAGTACTAGCGCTTTGCTGTAGTTTGTTGTCCCAAGAGACTGCCAGCATCACATTTAGACTTTGAATGATTGAAGTTGTATTTAAGTTCAAGACTAACTTCAATCAACAAAGTGAAAAAAAATGACCAGATTTAGTATCACTCGTGGGGGCCAATCTCCTTTTGTTGGGGGGCTTGTCCCACTCCCTGGTTTTTATTGTTGTGAAAAGTGAAGCAAGCCATGCTTTAACTCCCTATCGGAATGACTTTCAACCAAAACGTAACGCCCGCTCTTCATACTGCAGACAGCTTTGGTGATCAGAAGTGCAAGTGCAGCTTCACCTCCTGCAGTGTCTTCAGAGGGGCCTCCTACTACCTCGACCCCTTCAACATGGAGTACAGCCTCTTCACCTCCTGCAGTGTCTTCAGAGGGGCCTCCTACTACCTCGACCCCTTCAACATGGAGTACAGCCTCTTCACCTCCTGCAGTGTCTTCAGAGGGGCCTCCTACTACCTCGACCCCTTCAACATGGAGTACAGCCTCTTCACCTCCTGCAGTGTCTTCAGAGGGGCCTCCTACTACCTCGACCCCTTCAACATGGAGTACAGCCTCTTCACCTCCTGCAGTGTCTTCAGAGGGGCCTCCTACTACCTCGACCCCTTCAACATGGAGTACAGCCTCTTCACCTCCTGCAGTGTCTTCAGAGGGGCCTCCTACTACCTCGACCCCTTCAACATGGAGTACAGCCTCTTCACCTCCTGCAGTGTCTTCAGAGGGGCCTCCTACTACCTCGACCCCTTCAACATGGAGTACAGCCTCTTCACCTCCTGCAGTGTCTTCAGAGGGGCCTCCTACTACCTCGACCCCTTCAACATGGAGTACAGCCTCTTCACCTCCTGCAGTGTCTTCAGAGGGGCCTCCTACTACCTCGACCCCTTCAACATGGAGTCTCGGGAATCCTCCTGGTCCTGACCGGCCTGGAGACCTTCATCGTGTACGAGGAGGAGGAGGTGGAGGAGGAGGAGGAGGACAACGCGGTGCTGCTGATCCACTTCCTCACCAACATCGTCATCATGAGTCTGATGTCCCTCTCCACTGCGGGGGGGGGGGGGGGGCGGCGTGCTCTACCGTCTGGAAGAGAGGGGCCGCGTGACGGAGGAGAACCCCACCCGCCGCCTGGACGTGGGGTTGCTGGTCATCAGCTACTTCAGCGTCGTGGCCGTGCTGCACAGGTGTGTATTGCATGTCCTGTACGATGTGCTCCTCTCTCCGTCTTTTGACTGTGTGTGTTCCTCTAAAGCCAGAGTCGAATTCTGTGCATTTGTTGCAGCGTACTTGGCCACAAAAGATTACTGCCCATTGTTCGGTTACCAGCCAAACCTGTGGGAGTGGGAACTGATATTGCCTGTCCTGTGTGCTGACAGCTTTGGCTCGTGCCAGCGTTTGGTGCCCGCCCCCCAGTTCGATCGATCCGTAGAGATCCAGTTCTATGGATTCACCATGTGGGCCGCCATTGTGTATTTTGGATTGGCTTTAGGACTATTCTACCATCGGTTTGAGGTGTACCTCATCGTTTAAACCAGGTGTGATTGTAAAATGTAACGTTTTAATGGCTTTTATGTCTTTCTTTTAACGGCCCTTCTATTGTAAATACGTTCTGTAAAATAAACAATCAGAGTAAAGTTTTTTTTGTTTCAGTTTTATTTTATTTGGTTTACTAGTCCCATTTGTCACATCAAATTTATCGTCTCGGCATTTACAGGGAGGATTTACAAGCGGACACTTGAGTTGTAACGGATTCCCATGGTAACTGCCCGGGGCTGACGTTGCAGCTGGATAGGTGAGTTTATATCTGCACCATGCGAGGCCATATCAAAATGACCCTTAGAACCGGGTCTAGCAAAGATGCCAGAATTTTCCCCAGCTGGCCATGTATGGTACATTAGCTGTGGGGCACCAGACACCCACATTTCCTACATTCTCACTGTGTCGTTGTTCTTCTAAAAATGGTGGTGGTGTCAAATATGAATACATTCCAAATGATAACGGGCTTTACCAATACATAAAAATGTATACATTTTGAAATGTATATATCCTATGATGAATGGTGAAAAGGGTTGTTTGCAAGCACAAGCCGAGCACAATGTCACAGGAAAGGGTCTGAGTTAGTGTATCCGTGTTGCCCTCTACTGGCTAAGATGCATTATTAATGATGGGAATTGTCTAATTGAGGTTTTCCGTACATTTGCAAACATTTCATATAAATGAAAACGGTACTATGTATTGCCTTAGTAATGTATTGACAACCATGTTATTTCTCTTCCAACACAATATATAACGATGTGGCCCAAATAAATATTCTTCTGAATAAGGAAAAATACTTTAAACATCAACACAATATATAGAACAGAATGTAAGACCAAAAAGTCATAAACATGATTACATCTGTAGAATGTCATTCTTAAATATGTATCTCTTAAAAGTCCTGTTACATTGTTTCATATACTACAACTATTCACAGAAGATGAGCGGGAGTACACTTTAAATCATGGCAAATACGCTCGACAAACAAAACACATTAACGGTGTTGCTTAGCATATGTTAGGAGCTAACCAGCAACACGAGTGACACCCCATGACTCAAACATTTAGCATTTCATCGCTCCACTCCAAAACGATATGGAAATGATTTATTTTTTTTATAACGTAAATCAATCGTAGCGTCACCTTTTTAAAAAAAAAAGTGCCACCCTCCGACCCCAAAAACACATTCCTCTGCATTTCAGCGTGAGGAGGATTACTAGGCCAGGTTAAACACGGTGACACTGACGAGAGGAGCAGCAGCAACACGCCAAAAGAAACAGGACACCCGGCGCTGAATCGTCCCGATGACTGAAATGACGGCGAGAGAGCGTTGGTGGCCTACATCCGCTGGATCTCAAACAGACGGACGTCGGTGTCGTACCAGATGGGAGGGTCCACATTTCTGCAGGAGGAAAAGAATGCGTCAATACACATAGAGATATAGGTAGACGTACGTAGATAGGAGACACGGCTGGATCGTCAGACGGACAGATAAACAGGCATGCAGTTGAGAATAGGCGAGACTTAAAGGAGAGCCAAGCCACCACATTCCCTTTTTATTCAGGGCTCCCCTGTGTCAAGGCTGTGGACCCCTTCGATTCAGTTTCAATAATGGAGGGCCGGCGCGACCGTCACATCAACGCACCCGTCCACCGATACCGGGAGACCGTATCAGCCAATCAGAGGTTATGCATGCGTTTCACCTAGAGAGGAAGTCGTCGGCGACACAAAACCGATCCACAAGCAACGTCCGTGTTTGGTTCTCCTTTTTGTTCGCGTTGAAATGAAACCGAAAAAAAAAAAGTATATTTCCCCCCCCCCCGCAGTCCTGGGGCGTCACTCACCGCAGGTACACCACACCCCACATGTAGGTGCGGAACCACATGGCGGTGCCTGCGTTGGCCTGGTACTTCCTGATCAGGATGGGGTGGGGCACGGGCAGCAGGCCTACCAGGGTGCCGTGCTGGAGGAACTTGAGGATCTCCGACTCGTCCGTTAGACCCCTACGGTGCACCAGGGGAGCAGAGATGGAGCTTAGGGGGAGGGCGACGTTGAAAAAAGACAACGGGACATTTATTCGTTTTGAACTTTGTTTCTTCTGTAACCTGCTTGCTGGGTTGGCATGTTGTAGGGTTTGAATGATGGGGGAGGGATATTTGCATATTATTTGATGGGGGAGTTATATTGGCATATTCATTTGCTTATTGGTGTACGCAAATTTCCACGAGCTATCACGAATCAACAAATCTGCTGTATAGGAAGTTCAGTCTAAGCAAGCTGGGAACGAACATAAATGGCAAACAGATTTACCTAATTTCTTGGCATACGTTGTTGAATAAGTACAGAACATCTGCGGCGGTAATGCGCCATTTGAGCTAGCTAAATGTTTCGTTCAGGGTGGCTTTACCAACAATCAAACATTGGCCTTCGGTGACTATTCAGTGGCAGAAGTACAGTAACAGAAAATGGAGCACCGTGCAGCTGCATCCATCCTGGCTTGTATCCATGGTTACGTACTTGTCGATGCAGATCTTCTCCACCTGGGGGACCAGCACCTGGAGGAGACGCATGATGGTCTGCAGGGGGAGCTTACACTTCCAGGAGAGCACCTGGAAGGAGACAACATGCAGCCCGTCAAACCCTGATCAGTACCCCACACGTCTGTGGAGTGATCTGTGGCTCGATCAATACACGGTCAATCCACACATCTGTGGATTGATCACGTATTGATCTGTGGCTTGATCGATACAGGGTCAATCCACACATCTGTGGATTGATCCGTGGATTGATCGCATATTGATCTGGGGATTGATCAATCCCCAGATCACTGCAGATAGATTGAAGATGAAGACCAACTCATTTCTGACCCATTCTGGTGTGGGAGCCCAGTAAGATGTGGAAGACGCACTTGACAAAGGTCTCCTCTCCATTTCAGCTTCGGTGTAAAAGACATCCTGGCGTGTGACGAGGACGGAAAGAGATTTGTCGTCAATGGTTGTCTCAAGCTAGACCGAGACAACACACCGGGATACAGGCCAGTCAGGAACACACAGACATGCACTGGATTCCAGTCCAAATAGGGCATCACTATTGAGTTGCACTGGAGGCTCGTGTGTGCCAAACAACCCATTGGTAAAATATGATACATCATTGTTGAATTTGAATTATTATAAGAAAATTGAATCACCGCATTCCCTAGCCAAAACTGGGCAAAAGATGAAAGATCCTGAGATTTCTGGCCTCATTGCTAAACCATCCCCAGGGATAAAGTTCCTTCACACACATCCTTACGCTCTTACTTCAGTGTCTCTTCCAGAGTTGGACTCGGTGTCACTGGTGCCAGCGACGGTGCTTTGGTCTGCTTGGGGTTTGAGTGGCGAGTCGGTCTTTGGTAAAGACACCATCGTCCCATCCTCCGACACCTGCGACTTTTCCGTGATCTTTTCGATACCTTTTTTAAAACGAGACAATGAGGTCGGCCATGAGACGGCGGAAAACAATGAGAGCATTGAAACATTTCACCGCTGTGTATTTTAGACTTTGACGTCACCATGTCAACCTTCAAATAGCTTTCCCTCCATCTTTAAAACGGTGACGCAAGAGAAATGGCGGGATCGATGTTTGACTCAGTGGAAAGATTCTGGGCGACAAACCACAAAAATAAAATCAAGGTCAAAATGTTAAAACCTTCGTTTTTAGATTGATATGATTACATTTTAATTTATTCTTTTGTTTATCCGTTCTTCGTTTTTGTCGTTGTTGTCTTCCCCACCCATGTTTGTGCCGTAACGTATGAGCTTGTGTTAAGTGTCATGCCATTCAAAAGAGGATGTCACAGTGGATGAAGCATCCCACGGGGACGGAGACGGAGATCCCGTACCGGGTATGGCGACCAGGCTGGCCTTCAGGGTCCCGGGCTCGGCGGGTACGGCCGGGTGCGAGCCCTCCATGGAGATGGTCTCCTGGGAGCTGGTCCGGGAGATGATGTCGGGGGTCTTCTTCTTCCTCTGCAGGGCCCTCTGAATGGAGGAAGAGTCAGACGGCAAGTTGGCCAGCTGGTGGAACAAGTTGCGCTTGCGGATTATGGCGTAGACCAGGTTGCAGTTTCCTGGAAAGAGGTATGAATAGAGGAAAACAAAGAAGTAAATTCTTTGGTCAGGAATATCTCGTTATAGAGCTTATTTCATTACATTGTTTTGTTCTGTTACCCTCCTGGCCTCACCACCCGGCCGTCAACTCAAATCACAGAGGTATATGTATGCATCTCTTGTGTTCTTATTGTTATTGTGCCTTGACTTGCACGGTTTCTATTTCTATTTGCTGCTGTGACACCAGAATGTTCCTCCTATGACTAATAAAGTGTTATCTCACCTTGCCCGACGTGATCGCCAAAACTCATGGTTGTCAGAATGACTCTTGAGTCCTCACCATCAAACTGGTACTGTATGATATTGTTAAAGGTCTTCAGGCCTCACCATCAAACTGGTACTGTATGATATTGTTAAAGGTCTTCAGGACTCACTATCAAACTGGTACTGTATGATATTGTTAAAGGTCTTCAGGCCTCACCATCAAACTGGTACTGCATGATATTGTTAAAGGTCTTCAGGACTCACCATCAAACTGGTACTGCATGATATTGTTAAAGGTCTTCAGGCCTCACCATCAAACTGGTACTGCATGATATTGTTAAAGGTCTTCAGGCCTCACCATCAAACTGGTACTGTATGATATTGTTGAAGGCCTCCAGCAGGAAGAAGACCAGGTGGTGGTTCTGGGATGAAGAGAAGAGGAACCAGCTGGTGGAGAAGGCTTCGAGAAGGTGGAGCAGCTTGTTGGCAGCAACCATGGAGAGGCTCTTCAGGTAGGGAGATACTGCAACAAAGAAACACACCCTGTTGGACTATTGGATTATGGGGATTATTGTGTGCTTCAGTCAATGAAGATGGTAGAGTTATCATTACTGCTATTTATTCACTTAGCAGATTCATCATTTTTTAATTTAGGAGCAGGTAGGAGTTAGGCATCTTGCTCAGGAAGGACTAGAGGTATGGACGGCAGAGCTTGGAGGTCAAACCCAGTAACCTTCTCCTGGGAATCGACTGCCCTAGCCACTCCACCATCCTTCTCCCTAGATACTCCCTAAATTCATCTCCATCGTTGTGAGAAGCCACGGAGCCCACTACCTCATTCTTCGTGGCTTCTCACAGCGATGGATGAGGAAGGTCCTGAGTATCTAATGTGTTCAAATCAACAGCGGGAGTGGTTCACTACTCACCGTTCACAATGATGGTGAGCAGACAGTCGTACAGTGGCTGGAGACGCTGGTGTCCACACGTGATGATCTTGTGGAACACCTAAAAAACCCAAAACACGTATATGTGAGTAACTTACAGATCCTGTATGACTCTAAAAGGTGCCCCTTTACATTGGAGAGTGTCTACAGACAGAACAGAGCTCCAGCGAGGGTCTCACCACTATGAGCAGGTCCGCGTGGGTCCCAGTGAACACTGGGATGTCCATGGGAACGTGGACGGAGTAGGGCTTGTTCAAGCGGACGCCAAAGTTCCTCTCGCCACTCAGCAGCAGCAGGATGAACACGCCGATGTGCATGAGGCCCACGCGGGCTACGCCAACACACACACACACACGGTTTACAAATACAACCGCTCAGAAATCAGTTAATCAGTAGTGTTTTTTTCTACGTTTTTTATTCATGTTAGAGCTTAGACACACGTTGAGTGTCTGCAGATTGTGTTTTTGTGCACAGAATAAAGGTAAAGAAATGTGATCTGTTAAAACCAAGTTCCAATCCATCAGGGGCGAGAAAACACTGCAGTTGTAGGCTTTATGTGATGGGTGAAAGAGGAGTGTATGTACACGGTAACATACACACAATGGATCCTTTTCTGACTACACCATTGGATTGCCTGTGGGTTATGTAAGACTCACACTGGTCGGCCCTCGCGTCGTTCAGGTAGAACAGTATAGGAACCAGGACGTCCAGCACATCGCTGCTTTTCAGCACGAAGAACAAAAACTTCTGCAAAATCGAAACAGATTTCGCTGAGTCCAAACAGAACACTGCCGCTGGTTTGGTTTTCAGCTAATCATAACTTCCCTTTTTCAGATTTCCACACACCTTATTGAAGTCACAGAGCTTCCAAAACAGCACGAGCAGTTCCTGGTGGAATTGGATCTTCTTGGTGGAGTTGGGTAGGTAGGTCTGAGTCAAGGGGTTGGTGAGCAGGCGCGCTAGGCCTTTCAGTATGAAATCGTAGTCCTGTCCACGAAGAATCCAGGAAAGAATGACTTGGCAAGATGGTTATAAAATACCTTTTTAAATGTCAGCTCTGTATCTTGCACCATAATGAATAAGAAAGAAAGGCATTGTACCTCTTCTCGATGAATTCTTGACAAATAATTCACAAACAGGTTATCTGGGCCGGTTGACTGCGAAAAAAGAGAGCAGAGATATCAAATGTGATAAAAAAAAAAAAATACCAGTTATGAAAAGCTCCCGAGTGTGGTTCCTGTTCCTCTGGCGCCCCCTAGTGTCAGCTCTTACTTCCTGCTCCTCGATGCTGGACGGAGAGACGGGGCGCCGGGCCATTCCGCCCTCGTGCTCCAGCGTGACGATCAGCATCTGCACCGCCTGCTCCACCAGCTGCTCCCGATAGTCGGAGAACAGCAGGTGGTTGTACGGGATGCCGTAGCCCACGGGGTCGTAGGCGAACACCACGTTGAGCAGGGAGGTGAACAGGGGCAGCGCGTGCCTGAGGACGCACCAGGGGTGAGAGGGTGAGAGTGAGTGACTATGCAAGTGAGAGAGTGAGTGAGTATGCAAGTGTGAGTGAGTGTATGAGTGCGTGATTGTGAGAGTGAGTATGCAAGTGAGAGTGAGTGAGTATGCAAGTGAGTCAGTCAGTCAGTCAGTGAGTGAGTGAGTGAGTGAGTGAGTGAGTGAGTGAGTGAGTGTGTGTGTGTCCACCTGTTTTCCGTGGAGCAGAAGAAGGTGACCCATGGGTTGAGCACGCTGTGGTCTGAGGAGGGGGGGAGGTACATGGCCTCAGAGAAGCATGTGAGCAGCAGGCGAAGCAGCTCGGCTCTGGTGGCGGGCACAACAACGTGGAAGGTACTGGAGTCAGAGGCACCACTCATTCTCTCTTCACCGGCATTCTCGGTCCGGGATTAAGAAGGTATTATTTGAAGCCCTTTGGAAGACTAATTCTGAAATAAACGACACGTCGCCGTCCACGGCTGTGTCCCCTTTACTCAGAATTATTATTATATACTGTTATATTTAAACAAACAAATCCTAATCTTTTTTCGCATGTAACTGTTAACTTGCAGACCTGTTATCACTCTGTAAACTGTTGTAATCAGTCTGTGATTACCTTTGGCATTCGGCCTACAGCCTCGAACCTACGACCCAATCACAGCCGCGCTGATATCCAGTATTCAACAGCCCTCTCTCTCACATGAAAAGCTTAATCCCCCCCCCCCCCTGCCCCATAATCAAGCCAGGGATTCTAACTGTAACTCAGTGGGGTTCAGTCATTGTCATAGATTGCATTATGGATGCAGTGAACAAGTTGCATAGTACAGACGAACACAAGCACAACATCCAAATAATGGAATAAAACTCAATTCTCAACTCTCAATACGTTATGGGTCTTTAACCTCATCGTGGAAAACATTAAAAACATGTCTCTAAAAACAGCCATTTATAAGGAGCTGTTTTGAAGGCACTCAAAGCGCTTTGCACAGGGAGTGTGGGAAGGGATTCACATACTTGTCACTGAAAGGTTTTGGACATGAAGCGGGCGTGCGGGCTTACCTGTTCAGGTCATGGATGTAATTAAGGGGAGGAGACTGCGCGAAGCCCACCCCTGCCTCCCAGATGTATTCACAGCTGTCGATGGACTGCATGTCCTCAACAGAGTCCTGGATGTGGGATCCACAAGACGTCAATAACATACCATTTTATTTCACTTTTTATTCAGAGCGACGAACAGGGAATTATGAGTCATGTCGTTAAGAAGCAGGTTAAGGGTTAATCGGTTACGGACGCCCAAAGGCAGTAGGCTTGGGACATTGGAGATCGAACACGCAACCTTTTGGCTGACAGGCGAATACACCCCAGCCGCTAGATAAGACGCATTTTAAACTGTGCAAAAATATAGTTAAGAACTCGTGTTTATTTAAATAGTAAATCAAAGCTAAAAATTTCATAATTATTACAATCCAGTGTTACACAACAACGATGGCAGCTTTCCGGGAACAGGCAAGGCATCCGTCATTCCTCCAACATGCTCACAACATTCCAGCTCGTTAATGAGACAGGAAACTTCCTCGTGGCCGTCAGTAACCTCACACATATTCCTCACATGTCATCTTCAGACTGACCTGGTCGACGAGTTAGGAAGCACCGCTTGGCACAAGGAAGCAGGAAACAACCTTGCCTTTTTTTTTTTTTTTTTTTGAAAACGTGAGAAAGCCCTCAGGATTGGATCTGTCTCTTTTGGTCAAAAAAGATATTAAGCCTTATAATTGGATTTGGATGTAAAAAAGCCAATAATTGCATTTAAATTGGATCTTGTTGTCATGCATAAAGAGCGGGGACTAATATTATTATGATTGGGAATGCGTGAACAAAGTCGATCTGAATTGCGTGCCATCTGGAAATGAACCCGACGTCACAAAAAAAAGACGAATCGCGAGTTACCGTGACAACATAAAGAAGGTACCAAAAGAAGTGAAAACATGGAGGAACATGGTGGGTCTGTTTGGCGCGGTTTGAGGGGCCACTCATGCACTCACGGGGCTTCTCTTGTGGCTGTGCACGGTGAAGTCCGGGCAGAAGAGCAGGTCCGCCACCGCCAGGAGGAGGGATTCGGCCAGCGGACGAGCACTGTCGTCGTCTTCCATCTCCTCCGTCTGACAGGAGGAGGAGGAGGAGACAAGGTGGAGGAGGTGAAGATGAGGTGGAGGAGGAGTTGACGAGGTGGAGGAGGTGCATGTGGAGGGGGTGAAGATGAGGTGGAGGAGGAGACGAGGTGGAGGTGGAGGAGACAAGGTGGAGGACGAGGAGAAGGAGACGAGGTCGAGGAGAAGGAGACGAGGAGGTGAAGATGAGATGGAGGAGGAGAAGACGAGGTGGAGGAGGAGAAGACGAGGAGGAGGAAACAAGGTTAGGAGACAGGCAGCAAGGGTATTTACCACTTGTCTTTCCACTTGACGAACAAATAAATGTTAAGCCCAAGATAATACGTTATATATTTGATTTACATTTAATCGTGCCTGGCTTCCTCCATTTTAGAAATTGTATTTTATGTGAGTTGGACAATACCAGGTGAAGGACGGGGGTCTGGGTGAGCGTTTTCATCACTATGATAGGATGAGTGTCAATTCATAGAACGTTAAAAATAGTCAATTTTAGTTTTTGCCTCAGATCCGTCAAGGATAGCCACTGTGTGATGACTGCAGGGCAAATAACAACATACGGATTATTAGTTTTCGGTCACAAATCAGTCACAAACCCTTAAACATCGTGCTAGGAGGATAGCCAACAGAATGTGTCATGGCCCTTCATGTCCTGTTAGAACGCATGCTCTGGCTGGCTAGCGATGGATTAGCGGTGCGTACATACGCTCGTGCAAGGGGAGATCATTCATTCATTCATTCAGCACTCACCCCGGCCCGCCCGGCCCCAGGGACCGTGGACCAGAAGAATCCTCTCCAGTCCTGGTCCTCGAAGATGTAGGGGAGGATGCGGGTCAGAATACGGGAGCAGTTCAACACCATCTGCTTCTCCTTCTCTGAGGGGCAGCCTGACCCCGCCCCCTGCACCAGCTTCTCCACCGCCTGGCCGCAGACGGGTGGAGGGAGAGTGGTATGAGTCCGATGTATGTGAGAGGTAAACACACATTCATGCTACTCGCTCACGCACGCACGCACGCACGCACGCACGCACGCACGCACGCACGCACGCACGCACGCACGCACGCACGCACGCACGCACGCACGCACGCACGCACGCACGCACGCACGCACGCACGCACGCACGCACGCACGCACGCACGCACGCACGCACGCACGCACGCACGCACGCACGCACGCACGCACGCACGCACGCACGCACGCACGCACGCACGCACGCACGCACGCACGCACGCACACACACACGCACACACACACACACACACACACACACACACAGTCACTCGCTAGCAGACACACACACACTCATACACCTGCACACTCACTCGCTAACACAGAGACACACACCTGCATACACACACACACGTACACCCATTCCTACACCTGCACACGCACTCACTAACACACACACACCTGCATACACACACCTGTACGTACACACACACACACATTCATACACCTGCACTCACTCACAGACACACACACATCCAGGGAGAAAGAGATGGATAGTTGCCTCTTTTTCATGGTATTCTTTTAACTTAGTATTGTAGAATATACTTTTAGACTTTAATGTGGTGAGTCTAAGTCTGATGTATTTAATCCATTATTCGGTTTATCGGTCTTTTAGCAGCAAATGTTAACCGAGTCTTTTTTGACCAACACAGGAACTTTGATTTGCATGTAAAGAAGTCCATGCACGTTTCTTTCAACTAACGTTTGCCAAAATCAAGTATGTATTATCCTTCCAAGATCTGGGAAACAAATCATTCCTGTTTTTCTCTCCTCCCGCCTTGACTTCTTCAAGTCACCGTTCACTCACTGTTTTAGTATTTCATGTTCTTTAATGTCGTCATTGTTCAGCACCTTGTAACTCTTGTTTCAAAAGGCGCTCTATAAATACATTGTACTAACTTACTTACACGGTGTCCTTATTGGATTCTGTTATGTTTCGGAACAGACGCCTCTAAAGGAAACAGGACGTCAGACCGGAAAGGAAAAGGTGGGAGGGCAGTTTTGCCCAGCAGTAAGCACTGATACGCTGAAAGAAACCTTTGCAAACATGTGATCTTATATTGCATTATTATAAAGAACCGGGGGAGGAGGCCTTCAAAAGGATGCGTCTCGAGCGGCCACCTAGAATCCATTAAAAACACTCCTATCCCACTGCACACTGTGTGTACCTTATAGCACAGAGTTGCTAAGTTGGAGGGAGACTCCTCTCTGACAGCCCTTATCTCAGCTGCGGGTACCAGTGCAAAAACATCCTGCACTGTGGTGCTCGTGTCCGCCCAGAACTGGTCCCAAAAGGCATCGTCTGTGGCTTCCACGGGCTGTAGAAAATATAGAAACACCATAATACATTTACACCAGCTGCTAAGTGACAGCCTTAAGAATAAAATAAAATAAAAAACAATGCTCTTTTTAATGAACGGTTTCCTCTCTTCCCCCTCGCAGTGATATTCAGCTGTATGGCACATTGAGTCAAAGCCAGAGGCTATTTGCAAAGTAAACACAGCTCCCAGTCTCGTAACCAGACAACGGGAAACATGATCTGGTCCAGCAATCTTAGCAGTCCACCTGCCGCAGCTGGAAGCGTGGACCCTTTTTTTGGTTGTTGTTGAGATCTACGTCACCAGGAGATTGGTTTAGCTTGCACCATCACAGCCTTCATAATAAACAGACGTTATGAAATGAATGAATGCATATATGCCTGTTGATGGTTTATTTACATGTTTTATGAATATGCCTCCTTATGACGATTGAATCATTGCAGAATATCGCCATACGGCGGCACAAACGGTCGAAGTGTGCTATTTGCTTGATCTGAAATAAGCGTCGATTTTGATAACACCGTGCATCTCTAGCAGAAGAAGACATCCACAACAACATCCAATCTGCTAAATTGATTAAATCATTATCGAGCCCTTGTCATCCGTGCACTCTAGAAAATAACTCGGGTGCAGTCATTGAGATTGTCTCCGTAATCGTGGTAGAATGAAAAATGCAATACCTGTGTTTTGGTCGTCAGTTGGATCACGGCTTTTCTGAAGTTTAATTTAGAGTCGGTGCTTCCCATTTTTGATTTGCTCTTTATTATAGAGAGAGCGCAGGCGGCGGATTGTCGCTAATCTCACCTCCTTCCTTCGCTTGAGTCACTCGCGGAGGCGTTTTTACGCCATCGGTGGCTGGCCGGCGAACTGCAAACACCAACTTCCGGGGTTGGTGTGCGCGTCGGCTCATCGCTGCATAATCACTGTTTCTTCCAAGTAGGCCTACACGACTAACCATCCGTGTGTTTGTTCGTGAGAAATCAAGCATCACGATACAGCTCAAAATAGCCCGTTTCTTATCAATGTTAAGTGCCTTTGTATGGAGTGGGTAACACCCACTTTGACCGCATATTTATTTTTCATTATAAACAGCGACGTCTTACACTTAACATTGAGTCACGGTGTCGCGACATGGTAACAACAAATGTGTTTTTATGCAATTCCCAAAAGGGATTATACCGACGCGTTGTTCTATTGTAATCTTCTAGCGTGCGTGTGTGTGTGTGTGTGTGTGTGTGTGTGTGTGTGTGTGTGTGTGTGTGTGTGTGTGTGTGTGTGTGTGTGTGTGTGTGTGTGTGTGTGTGTGTGTGTGTGTGTGTGTGTGTGTGTGTGTGTGTGTGTGTGTGTGTGTGTGTGTGTGTGTGTGTGTGTGTGTGTGTGTGGTGCCTGACGTCCGCCGCGCATGCGCAGAGCCATGTAAACACAACGTCCGCGGTCAGTGGAAGTTAAAAAGGCTAGCTACTATTTTAGTGTTTCTTGTATTGAACCCTGCCAATGGGATACTTGTTTTTGCCGGCTTGTCGTTGACCTTAGCTAATTTACCAAACTAATTGGCAATTAGAACGTCTGATTTCAAAATGCATTTATGACAAAAGCCTCCCAAGTCGTCAGTTGAACTGGAGCTAGCACCTAGCTAGCATGTACCTAGAGCCACACTGTTTTACCATCGCGGCACTAGTCCGCTAACGCTGTCCTCCGCACCTTATTCATAGTCACTTAGTCGTCATTTGCCCCACTACTTCTTGGGGTCTTAATGTAGATTGCCGTTTACACGTTTCTCTTCCCTTTCGCCATGACAATTAAACCCGCAAACGGCATCGCGGTGATTGCAGTCCGTGTTTAGCCTGCTAGCTGCGCCGCGGGCCTTCAGAACAAGAGCTGTCCTCAACCGACACTTTGTTCGGTCAATAAAAGACTGCTTTTAGATTGATGCTTTTTCACGTCTTCTTATGTTGACTGAAAACAGGTGAGTTCTTTGGAATTTTTTAATCTACCTGTGATACCTGAAACCTTATTGCACTCTTAAAGCAGTTAAACATTGGTTGTTCGGTTGACCTGAGTTGTCGAGCTAATGACGTCACCTGTATGACGTAGTAAGCCCACATAACGCCAATGGCGTGCAAGCTTCTCTTACACTGTAACCAACTACACCTACTTATTGATAAATGCTCACTTATCAGACCAACCAGGACTCCCATTGTGGGACACATGAGACGCTATTTGCGTGGTGCTTGCTTACATATGTTTATGGTCTGCGCTTTTGTTTTGTGAAAGGAAACGGCAGCGCAGCGACGGGGAAGAGCCGAATGGACAGCTGGTCCCCCAAGCAAAAAGGCTGAGCAGAACCCATCCTCTCTCCCCCGAGCCAGGGCGGGACGCCTGTGAAAATGAGGTACATATACGGGCGTGTCTTTGATATGAGAAGCACACGTACTTGTATCCAAACTATTATTAATAACTCCGAAAATACCGTACTGGTTTCCCTCGCCATATTGCTGTTATTCAGTTTGAGGATTACTTGGATCAAATATTGGCGTGGTGTCTTTCTCTTCATCCAAGTTATTTCACTAGGCATATTTCATTGGAACTCTTGTGTGTTGCTCTGCCACCCGGGTTGCTGACGGAGTCTCTCTTTTTCTACGTGTTAGTCTTCTAACAGTGAGAGCAGTGGGATCAGCAGCCCGGAGCACCTGGTGGGAAGCTGCAGCAGCCAGTATGCCTTGGACACCCTGGCTGGCCAGCGAGACCCCGGATCCTGCAGCCCCCTCGCCTCCTTAGCGGACTGCTCCTCCTCCGAGGCGGCCGGGCCGACCGCCCCGCTGTCCTACCATCAGATTAACCGCATCCTGAGGGAGGCCCACTTCCAGAGCCTGCACAGCAGAGGCCAGCACACAGACACATGATGCAGCAGCCTCCCGAGCATGCTTCTCTTGGCCAACATGGGGGGAGCTGGCCACTACAGCATGCCTGGGCATGAGTCGGCGAATCACAGTTAGCGTTAAACACCAACCCGCATCCCAAGTTCATCAAAGCACTGAGTTGCGTGCACATCTATCGACGGACATGCGTGTGTGTTTTCATCAAGGCAATAGTCATGTTAGCAATAATAACTGTGAGCCAAACTGAGACGTTTTTTCTTTTGTGAGCCTCTTATTTTGTTTTTTTTGGCGGAGTTTGGTTTACGTCTATCTCAAAGAGCTTCATCATTTGCTGACGCAGAATCCGCATTTTCTGTCAGAAGAGCATCTTTAGCCCATTGACCTTGTTTCGCCTCCCAGTGTGATGTGGGGATGTGCTGGAATATGTGCTGTGTACAAAGAGGGCAGGGAGGATTTGCACTTAAAACCCGTTCAAACTTGTTGAACCCTGGGCAAGCTTCAGGGTTTAGCTCCCTAGACTTATCTAGGAAGCACAATGTTTCCACGTTCAAAGAGTGGTGGGGGAGGATTTTGATGCTAGGCAAACATACGCTGGCAAAGCTATGCTTGTCTGTCCACTGTTGCCTGAATGTGAAGTAAACAAGATCAAGTACTCTTAGAAGTACTCTTTAGAAAGGGACAATGCATTCTTCTGGCTTTGCGGTACGCGGGTTACTTAAAAGCGCTGTTGTTCCTATGTTAAGACATCCAGGTATAAGCACTGAGCTCAAGGCTGTGCGTTTTCTCCTAATGTTGTGGGATTGGTTTCATGGTCCAGGCACTAGCATTGCTCATATCTTTTAGGACAGTTTGTATGTGTGTGTGTGTGTGTATTTCAGGTTATTGAAGCAATTTTGGAGATGTTTTATTTTTATGATATCCTTTTGGTATTTATGGTACATGCCGTAATTTTATTTTGAATTCGCCATACATTTGAAAAATAAAGATTAGATGTTTTTTTTGAGGAAATGTGGTTTGATCGGTTTTGTGTGTATACTGGCATTTTCAGTTGAACAATTCTTGAAATCTCGGCACACGTATACTAGTGAACAGCTGACCAGTCAATCGGCCACATTCGGTCCAATTGGACCAATAATGAACAACTCCCCTTGTGCAGCGAGCGTCATTAATGAGATATGACCTGTGTGTCGGAGGGGGACCGCCAGCAAAAGGTTCCTTTAATTAGCACACCACATGTCCTTGTCTTGTCATAGACCCAGCGTAACAGATTACATACATTAGGCCACCCCACTTTGCCAAGGCTGCTTTGCCTTTCACCAGCGCTGCTCCTCACGGCTAGCCTTGTCTTGAATCCCTAACCCATCAATTTGATTCTTTTTTCTTTCAACATGACAAATTGGCCAATGATGAAGCATGATTAGTTATCTCTTGGCTCCGTGGCAGGTAGTTGGTTCTTTGTAGGCAGGGGCGCGTGCCTTCTCATGGGATGATATCCAACTACCTTGCGGGAAACTGCTGCTTGCATAGTGAGTCTTTCGTGGAGATTATTTCATATCCAACTTGTTGAAGCCACCGGTTCAGTTTGCTTAATTGCAGAGGAGGCGAAGTATACATCTTTTTACAGGTTTTCTTTAAGAACATATGCGTTATAATATTGCTACTTGGATTAGGAACCAATGCATAGTTGTTGTTTTTTGCGGTTGTTCACAAAATGAGCAGAAGATGGCAGCACACTATGAGTTTCAGACTTGTATTTGATAGATTACCTTCAGGATATCATGGAATCAGTGATAACATATCAAACATCATGCCGAGTGAATCAGCTCTCTCTCTCTCTCTCTCTCTCTCTCTCTCTCTCTCTCTCTCTCTCTCTGTGTGTCGCTTACACACACACCTCTCTCTGACACACACACGCTGTCCTTTTCATGGAGCACCCCAATATGAGGGTGGGTGGTGATAAATGGCTGGTATCAGTAAAGCAGAGAGGCAGGAGAGAGTTAAATGAACTGTCCTTGTCCGAGGGTCTATGTATGCGCATACATTGTTATATTTTTACCGTGGCCAGCAGAAAATCTGGGTTAGTCTTTGGCTTCTTATTCGTGTGTCCTTTCTGCTCCGATTCTTGTCTCTAGAATGGTGAAGTTCTAGTGAAAAATCCACCACACAATACAAGGTCCTGTGGTGTAGATGACAAATGAATGCTTCATATTCGTCACAGCAAGGGTCTCCACAAGCTTGTATGGGGTTGCACAAAAACAAGACTCTGGACAGAAAAAAAAAAAGCCTTTGCAATTGTTAACTAAACAAAATGCTCATTCTAACTAAAATAAAGCAATTGCGTCAGCAAACCTATTCTTTATGACCATGGCTGCGGATTGTTTAAAGTGCAGCTCAAAATCCACTCGTGGGAGGTGAACGATTCAGTGGTGTTAAAACCAACAATGGGTTCAAGTGGACCGGGCACATCTACCGGGCTGTGCCAGGCTTCGGCTGAAATGTGTTTGGGCAGCTGTTGCCTGGCATGAGAGGGTGATAAGGCTGGCGTTAACAGCTCTTCTTTCCACGCCAGTGAACACAAACATCTGCTTTGGATCCCCTCCTCCACGCGATAATAAACAAAAAGCATGCCTGCTCTCATACCCGTGTGTTCATTTCCCAATACAATGCCCCTCCAAGTCCATTAACACGGCCCTTTTGCCCAGAATATGGAAGGCCATGGCATGGAACATAAACATTGTTTAATATTAACAAATATTCGGCCTTCATAGCTGAATGTCCAGCTATACAATTCATCCCAGAACGAGCGAGAGTGACCTCTGCTTTGTATAAGGCATTCATGCGAAGTATTCTTACCTTTCCATGTATAGAGTCACTAAGGTGTAGGCCTCACGGATCAGCTCAATGAGGATGGGCCAGTGAGTTTGACACATGTCCACACCATCTCTCACCATGTTCCTCTGGGGGGCCTGGCTGCCACTGGAGTCTCTGGTGTTCCTCATCATTGGTGTATGTGCTGCCGATTCAACAGTTTGCAATCACAGGTCAGAGAACCACCGTCACACAGGGGTCTCAGCGTTGGGTCCACGTCTCTTCATCATTGATCTCCTTCCCCTGGGCAACGTCTTCTGTCGACACAAAGCACATTTCCCCTTCTACACCGATGACACCGACACCCCCCACCCTCAGCCCCAAGATATGAAGACATGAATGACCAACATTATCATCGAGCTCAACAGCAATAGAAGCAAGGCTTCTATTTCTAAATGCCCCAACCCCCCCCCCCGTATGAACCGAATGGGAAGAGGCTCTGCAATGCGGGGCCCTGTTGCCTGCGTTGTTGGCGCCCAGAGAACACGCAGCACGCTACATCGGGGGAAGGGATGTTCCGGCAGCCTGGCGAGGGCCCAGTCTCTGAGCCGCTGACCCTCTGCCACACTGGCATGCTTCGTCGGGAGTGGACTCGCATGGCGCCTCTCGCATCCACCGAGGTGCAATTTGTTGCGTTTGGACCATAACTGTCAGGAAGAGATATACCCTCACTTACATAGCTGCCCATAATCCCCCCCCCCGCCACCCTTCTCTCCCTGTATTATCCTAATTGAACCCAAGGGCCGCCAGCACCATCAATAGCTGAGCTCATCTGCAAATTAATAAAACATGGGCCCCGCACCAAAAGCCTGTAATAGATTTCTATGCTACTTAGACATGCTAAGAGAGAGCGAGGGAGTTCGTAGGTGATTGTCGTTTTGAAGCAGAAATGGAGGCACGACGCAACATAGTCAGATTGGGATTTTGTTGCCAACACCAACGAGAGCAATTCCTTGGTAACTACCTCTGCACCCCAAATACGTTCCTCGATATAGGGGCTCCGCCTCCCCCCTCTCCCTCTCCCCCTTCTCCCCTCTCCCCCATCTCCCTCTTTCCCCTCTCCCCCTCCCCCCTCTCCCTTTCCCCCCTCTCCCCGGTCGTATCCGCCTGCGGGAGAGATCGTAATCAGCCACCTCTTCAGACATTTGCAATTGGATAAATATTTGGCCGTGGCGTTTTTTGAACCACAGACTCCAACAGGTGAGCAGCCCAGTGTTCCCGGGTCATCTCCACCGCTGACGTTGCCATGGAGTCACATGGTTCTGGAGGGGGAGTGGAGACTGGGCGCCGCCAGCGAGAGCCACATCAGCAGAAACAACAGAGGGAGAGCGAGGGAGAGCGAGGGAGAGAGGCTGGGCGGGGCGGGGGAGGGTGACCTTGTGTTTATTTTGACTGGACTGCCGCCCACGTGATGTGGGTAGGAGCCCAGGGCGGGGGTCATCTTAATAGGACCTGGGTTCTTAATAACAACACAAGCTGGAGGGTGCTCACAAAGCGGCCTGGAGTTATTAAAGACATTCATCACGTCTGTTAGCAGTCATTCACCCCCTCCCCCCCACCCACCCCCCAACCTCCACCCACACCCCTCCCTGTCCGGCCTTTATGATCACTCCTGTGAAATCACGGCCCTAATGACCCAACCTCTTGTTCACACTCCCCTTGTTCCTGATTTTCTATCTCTCTCTCTGTCTCTCCCTCTCTCTGTCTCTCCCTCTCTCTCTCTCTCTCTCTCTGTCTCTCTCTCTCTCTTTCTTTCTCCCCTCCTCTCTCTATCTCGCGCTCTGTTTCTCTCTTCATTTTCTCTCTCTCTCTCTCTCTCTCTCTCTCTCTCTCTCTCTCTCTCTCTCTCTCTCTCTGTCTCTCTCTCTCTCTCTCTCTCTCTCTCTCTCTCTCTCTCTCTCTGTCTCTCTCTCTGTCTCTCTCTCTCTTGCTCTCTCTCTCTCGCTCTCTCTGTCTCTCTCTCTCTCTGTTTCTTTCTCCCCTCCTCTCTCTATCTCGTGCTCTGTTTCTCTCTTCATTCTCTCTCTCTCTCTCTCTCTCTCTCTCTCTCTGTCTCTCTCTCTCTCTCTCTCTCTCTCTCTCTCTCTCTCTCTCTCTCTCTCTCTCTCTCTCTCTCTCTCTCTCTCTCTCTCTCTCTCTCTCTCTCCCACATGCGGTCATGTCCCCAGCAGTGTGTTTCTAGAAACCCCCTCCTCTTACCAGAGACCGATGCAAAAAGCTACTGCCGACTTTCCCAGACTTCACTCCCCCTGCTGTGTGTCTCCTAAACAAAAAAACTAAAAAAGGCGGGTGACTGGGAGCCCGAAGCAGATCCATACTCTAGGGCCGGGGCTCCTCTGAGATCCACAGAAAGGTAAGCCTTGAGTGCACCTCAAAGCGTTCGCTCTATTCACGGGCGCATTTTACAGCGCAGTGTGCATTGATGAAGAAAGGCCTTCAGGCACATAAAGACAGGAATGCTGTAAAAGCATAGGCAGCCATGACAACAGCAGGGGACATCGCGGCTGGCTGGGAACAACCACAAAACAGATAGAGGGATGCTGGGGGAGGGGGAGGGAAGGAGAGACCAAGAAAGAAAGAAAGGAAGAATGAGAGAGAGGGAGAGGGGGGAGGGAAGGAGAGACCAAGAAAGAAAGAGAGGAAGAATGAGAGAGAGGGAGAGGGGGGAGGGAAGGAGAGACCAAGAAAGAAAGAAAGGAAGAATGAGAGAGAGGGAGAGGGGGGAGGGAAGGAGAGACCAAGAAAGAAAGAAAGGAAGAATGAGAGAGAGGGAGAGGGGGGAGGGAAGGAGAGACCAAGAAAGAAAGAGAGGAAGAATGAGAGAGAGGGAGAGGGGGGAGGGAAGGAGAGACCAAGAAAGAAAGAGAGGAAGAATGAGAGAGAGGGAGAGGGGGGAGGGAAGGAGAGACCAAGAAAGAAAGAGAGGAAGAATGAGAGAGAGGGAGAGGGGGGAGGGAAGGAGAGACCAAGAAAGAAAGAGAGGAAGAATGAGAGAGAGGGAGAGGGGGGAGGGAAGGAGAGACCAAGAAAGGAAGAAAGGAAGAATGAGAGAGAGGGAGAGGGGGGAGGGAAGGAGAGACCAAGAAAGAAAGAGAGCAAGAGTGAGAGAGAGGGAGAGGGGGGAGGGAAGGAGAGACCAAGAAAGGAAGAAAGGAAGAATGAGCGAGAGGGAGAGGGGGGAGGGAAGGAGAGACCAAGAAAGAAAGAAAGGAAGAATGAGAGAGGGAGAGGGGGGAGGGAAGGAGAGACCAAGAAAGAAAGAGAGGAAGAATGAGAGAGAGGGAGACGGGGGAGTGAAGGAGAGACCAAGAAAGAAAGAAAGAGAGGAAGAATGAGAGAGAGGGAGAGGGGGGAGGGAAGTAGAGACCAAGAAAGAAAGAAAGAGGAAGAATGAGAGAGAGGGAGAGGGGGGAGGGAAGGAGAGACCAAGAAAGAAAGAGAGGAAGAATGAGAGAGAGGGAGACGGGGGAGTGAAGGAGAGACCAAGAAAGAAAGAAAGAGAGGAAGAATGAGAGAGAGGGAGACGGGGGAGTGAAGGAGAGACCAAGAAAGAAAGAAAGAGAGGAAGAATGAGAGAGAGGGAGAGGGGGGAGGGAAGGGAGAGTAAGCAAGCTGACACAACAGAACATACTTTAGTGTGAGCGAAACGTCAATCTAAAGATTGCAGAGTAAACCCTGCCGGTTGGACTGTGTGCATCATTGTTACGACCCCAGAGGGAAATATTTGAGACTACTCGTGACTCTATTTTATATATATTTTTAGCTTTTCTTACATTTCTTTTTATACTTTTTTTTCACAATTCCAGACAGATGCTTGCTTTGGATAAATCCAAATCCAGCAAAATACAAGATGGAGTGGATTTCCTTTCTCTTCCAGGAGACCGAACCAACAATACAACAACTATACATTTGAGGTAAAAGCACGTCTGTCGTAGTTTACCGTTCTGAACTGAGACGCAGAGCAGTCCGCCAACCATTTGCACACGGACTCTACGATACGACAAGGAGGGACATCGACTTTTATTGCGCAAGAAAACCCAGAGTGTTTGAAAAGAGTTACATTGGGAGTTGATCCAGACCGACTCACTTAGAACCCCCTGTGTTGATTACCATGGTCAAGGCTTTCCCCCCCCCCCCCCCCCCCCCCCCCCCAGGGAAGTCACTCACTGTCATCATCGTCGCCACCACCCATAAAAAGCAGAGCCCCAAAGAACATTAACTGAAGAATTTATAGCTACCATATATTTGAGTGGAGGGCTGCTAAACCCCTATGAAGGCTCCCACCGCCCCCTCTCTCTCTCCCTCTCTCTCTCCCTCTCTCTCTCCCTCTCTCTCTCTCTCTCTCTTTCTATTCCTCTCTCTCTCTCTCCCTCTCTCTTTCTATTCCTCTCTCTCCCTCTCTCTCTCTCCCTCTCTCTCTCTCCCTCTCTCTCCCTCTCTTTCTATTCCTCTCTCTCTCTCCCTCTCTCTTTCTATTCCTCTCTCTCCCTCTCTCTCTCCCTCACTCCCTCTCTTTCTCTCTCCCTCTCTCCCTCCCTCCCTCTCTCCCTCTCTCTCCCTCACTCTCTATCTCTCTCCCTCTCTGTCTTTTTCTCTTCTCTCTCTCCCTCCCCCTCTCCCTCTCTCTCCCTCTCTCTCCCTCACTCTCTATCTCTCTCCCTCTCTCTCTCTCTCCCTCTCTCTCTCTCCCTCTCTCCCTCTCTGTCTCTCCTTCTTTCTATCTCTATTGGCGCTGTTGGGTTTTGCTCTCTATGTCTCGCTGGGTTGTTTTTTCCCCTGTTGCTTTAGAGTGCCTGCAATTTCCCTCGCTTTATTTTCATTGGCATTTAAAGAGCATGGTCACTCTGCTGAATGCACTCATTCAATAGCAAGCTTTTAAACATTCACAAACAGATAGACACACACACAATCATGCATGGCTATATATATATATATGTATATATATATACCTATCCACACACACACACACACACACACACACAGACACACACACACACACACACACGTCTGAAAGTATTTTTTCTATGCTGCTGATTGGAGAGAGGCATCATTGATTGGCATGTTCTGTGTTCCTCTTGTGTGCTCCCTTCAGACCTGGCCCTCTGACGGGAGCTGAGATGTGTTCAGGATACTCCCTTCATCCTGAATGATACTCTGTGTGTAATGCACATATTAATCTGATCTCTCCATTGGCCCCATCTCTACGCGTTATAGCTTTATAGGTCTCAGCGGACTTTGTAATCTTGATCACATGAAATATTGTCATTATTATTCAACTTGTGTCTTCCCATTGACCTCCTGAGAGCGGTTCTTCGTCCTGATATACACACGCTGAATGAAAGTCCCTGTGCTGAGCATTTCGTCAGCGGGAATAGGAATAAAACGAAGCTGTGTAGCCTTACAGTAAAAAGTTAACAAGGTATTTTTCATTAAATGAAATGACTCCGGCCTGCCTGTTGACACGGAGGTCCTGATGAATAATTTAGGAATATTTTATCACGAGTAACCGTGAAGTAGGCAGATGTAACGTTTTATAACGTCTATTTATAGCAGAACCGTGACTTCTAGTTAAAAGGCTATGTAAACCAAGTTAATTCCAATGATTAGAGCGAAGCTTGAACTGACTATTTTGTTTTAGAAACATTGGGGTTTACTACATTTATATATTGTACTCAAATCCCTTAGAAGTAAAAAAAGATTATTTTATGAAACCTTTGTTAGTGCAAAATATTTTAATGTCCCCAAAATGTGTCCTTCAGTGCTACTACTTACAATACAAGGCAATACTTCCTAAATCTTCCCTTTGAACAATCGCATGATCAGAGTGTAAATGGACGATCTTTGAATCCAACAAAACTTAAACACATGTCCTTCTCTGTTTCTTTACATGTCTTGTTAATATTTGCTCTGAATCGAATTCAGCTAAGCGGATTTTACTTTGGTACACACTCCACATGCAGAAATGCGCACACACACACACACACACACACACACACACACACACACACACTCTCACACACACAAACCCACACACTTTGCACTTTGCAAATACACAGCCGTAATTACTTCACACCGTTGGCTCAACAAGCACATCTGGAACAGCTGGAATTGTCGGTACATCTGCTCTGTCCCAGGTGGAGCGAGTTTTAGCACTTGATTTAAATACTGACCGTCTTCCTCTTCATCCCCCCCCCCCCCCCCCCCCCACACACACACACACACACACACTCTCACCCACTTACTCACTCACTGACTCACTCACTCACTCACTCACACACACATACACACACACACTCTCTCACCAACTTACTCACTCATTCACTCACACACACCTACACACTCCTCTTCCATCTACTGTACTGTCACTTCTGACCCCCCGCCCCCACCTATCCCCCACCCATCTCCAGCTCAGAGTGAATGGGCCATGTTACTCAATCGAGGGTAGAAAATGATTTTTTCCCAAATCCTCATTGGAATATCACGGAATACCGCAATACTTTTTCCTTTGTTTTGTCCCTGGTGTTGTCTGGGTCTTCCCACATCTCTGGTGCTTTCTCTCCCCTCCCCCACGTGGACGGACCCAGAGTCGGTGGGTGTTGGATTGAACCGTTGGGCCCCAGAGTGTGACGGGACCCCTGTGCCAAGCCATCTTTGATTCAGCTTTCCTTCGGTTGTTTAGTAATTTGTTTCAAATGTGGGGTTTTTTCTGACCGCTGGGAGAGAAGAAAAATCTTTTTTGAGGCTTTTTCAAAGGGCCTGCCGAGCGAGGGGAATTTGTGCGTCTGAGTGTGGAATACATCACAACAGCCTTTCATTTCACTGGCGTCCTTCTTGATTTCTCCTTCTTTTGATGATCTTGGGAGTGCTATTTTCTCCCTCCTCCATCACCTTCTGTTTCCCCCAATCAATCTGCTTCAACTTACCTAATGAGCTCATTATGGTTTCATAAGCCATGGAGATGGATTACCGTGCAGCAGAAAATGTCCTATTGATTCCCTTTCTGCACCAGGACCGTAATGGCTTCTGCGTTAGCAAACAGGGAGCCGGTCAACAGGATCCTTCTCTCCTGTCTCCTACCGCGACCGCTCGCAGCGTTCCTTCTTTCCGATCGTAGCGGAGCCTGGTACGTCTGCTAGCAGCGAGCTACGCCGAGGGGACTTAGCTGTTTGTAGCGCTCACGTTGGCCTAGAACACGTGCGAAGGCACATCCCGCTATTAAGGGAACTGCACTAGTATTCCCGGTGCTGCACCCCGGTATCAAGGGAACTGCACTAGTATTCCCGGTGCTGCACCCCGGTATCAAGGGAACTGCACTAGTATTCCCGGTGCTGCACCCCGGTATCAAGGGAACTGCACTAGTATTCCCGGTGCTGCACCCCGGTATCAAGGGAACTGCACTAGTATTCCCGGTGCTGCACCCACGCTCTTCTGTCGTTGGGTAGCTTTCCACTCCGGCCCTTCGGTTTGTCAAAGTGGACCGGCAAACAAAACGGACATGGTGCCCGATTTTCAGCCAATCAAAACAAAGGCGAAGTTGTTACACTTGGTCAGCTTGATGGAGGTCTTTAATTTTTACGGCATGGTTTTAGCAGCCATGACGGATGGACCCATGTGCTGGTCTAAAACGACAAGAGCTCCTGTTTGTCATGCAGGCAAGTCTTCATGCCAGTGGCCATATATATATATATATATATATATATATATATATATATATATATATATATATATATATATATATATGTCTGAGGACAGAACAGCTTTATGTGTGTAATTTGTGATGGTGTGTGTGTGTGTGTGTGTGTGTGTGTGTGTGTGTGTGTGTGTTTGTGTGAACATGCATGGGCACGCCTATGTTCATGTGTATATGCCTATTTACATGTGTGTGTGTGTGTGTGTGTGTGTGTGTGTGTGTGTGTGTGTGTGTGTCTGTGTGTCTGTGTCTGTCTGTCTGTCTGTGTTTGCGTTAGAGAAAGGGGAGACACACAGGGGGGAAGGTTCGGGGTTGGGGTAAAAAATCGGAAAACACAAAGTCCAGTACCGGCGATGTGGGGGAGGGGCATGTGGAGTGAGTGACAGGATTTGCGGGCCGTGTGAATAGTGCGCAGTCAGCTGTGGAGCGCGAGTCATTTAAACAGATTTACGCCAAGCCAAGCGGGCCGCCTATTCTCGGCGGCCACGCAGTCGAGTTTTGATTCCAACCCCCCTCTCCGTATAATCTAATGGGCTTTGAAAGTCTGCCACCTTCTTCTGGCTGACAGGTTGTGCATTTGGATCTAATTGAATCCATTTACATCCTGCACACATGGAAAACACATGGAGGCCCGCCCCACCTGGTTCTGATCAGCTACTGAGTTGGGAGAGGCAGACGCTTAGAGCCCACACAGTGCCAGCGGAAGACACGTCGAGTAAACCAAAGAGGAAGATGAAGAAAGAGCGTTTTTGACGTTGGCCTTTTTTCTTCCTTTTTTTTTTGCCAAAATACAAATATTCCCTCTTTGCACATTTGACTTCAAGCCATTCTGGCGTCCTCTCTTTCCCTTTTCGCTTCTGCTTGCTGTGTGGTATTCGACCACAAGGGGGCGTCCTGAAATAACCATAGAGCTTTTCTGAGATCGTTTTGTAGAACTTAAATCTGGTGGCTACTGCCTCTCGGGAGAATGCAGTCCGTTTTGTAGCAGTCAGTATGAATTAGGGTCTTTCCTGGGGACGTACTAAGAGGGACTGATGCATCCGTGATTCAAAACAGCTCCATGTGTGCATGCCTATGGGAGAAGGGAGCATGTAAGTAGCTGCATGTGTGTGGAGCTGTGTGTCTGTATAAAAGCCTACTGCTTCTACATGTGTGCGTATAGTGAACGTGTGTTCTGTATGCGGAACATGGCGTGCCTGGCCTGAGCGTCCTCACCTTCAGCAGGTCCATCTACCCGACCTCTCCGGACCACACCCTTAGCTCCACATCTGGCTGGACCATCCCCACCCCCGAGACCCCCTCGCTAGCACCCCCACCCTGCACCTCATCAATCCATAGTGTCAGCGCTGCCACACCATTGGCCATGGCCAAAGTAAGCCTCGACGCCACGACCAGAAGATGATGAATGGATGTTTCCGGACAGGAAGCGGTTGGTTTAGGAGACACCCCACCCTTGCTTATCTTCCTGATCCCTTTTTCACTCTCCCTTTCTGCGCCATGTCTGCCTCGCCGCTGCCCTTGCACCTCAAGTCCACACGAGCCAAGCACGTCCCTGGAAATAGAAGCATGCTAAATAAGGGCTTTCCTTTATGTGGGCGCCGGTCCCTCACAATGAATGCGCCGAATGTTCTCTGCTGCGACTGCTATGACCAGAGGCGCGCAGGGCTGGAGCGATATGAGTGCACAACTTTCCAAGCCGTGCATTCCCCCCCCCCCCCCCCCCCCCCCCCCCCCCCCCCCTCGCATAGATCATACGACCTATGGAAAAAATGTAGGAAAAGTAAATGCTCAAGTCAACAAAGGATCTTTAAATAATGCTGTGGCACTGCGGTTTATTTTTATTTTTATCATTGTAATGACTACGGTACCTCACCGACACCCCTTTCATTCAAAGGCCGACCGTAGCGGTTAGGGAAAAAGACCAGTTCACTCGGCTCAATTCCCCCAGGATGAGAACGGTTCCCGGCCACAAGACGCACAGTTTGTAGTCCTTGGGACTTTGGCATGCCGCTCATTGTTGTGTCTGCCTACCCATTTCATGTCCATTCTCTGGTGGACAATACTGTCCATTAAGCATTATGCATCGCTGTATTGGCCTGTTGAAGTGAACAGAGGTCTGCCTGTGTTGTGTGCGCTGGTGAACATCAATCACAATCATTATAACGATGGGCCATGACTTTGCTCTGTGTTGCTTCTACAGTGCAACACGGGCCGTTGTCCTGAAACACCGCACAGGCCTTTTCAAAGGGTTCGGGGGAGCGGTTCGGAAATTGATGGTGAATTTGGGTTACACATGGCTGTTGAATATTGATGGTTGCGTTTGGACGTTTGAACGTTTGTCCTCACATCGTGGGACCTGTTCGTTCTCCTTTTGTTTGTACTACCTTGGAGGAATGGAGTCATATCTCTGGATGTGTTGCTTGTTTATTGGTTGCGTGAGTCTCAACTTGGCTTACCTCTCTATATTCCTCGCACACATAAAGAAAACAGCCCTTTGTTCCCTATCAAATAGCCACGTCGCTATCGTGACGTGGAATCTAATTAAATACGTTTAACGTTACATAAAACTTGACTTCTTGCTTTTTTTTTTGGATATTTATTGGATATTCTCAAACTGTTCCAATCTGTATTTGTTTATCATTATTTTTGTGGATTAATTGAAAAGAAAGCTAGCATGATGAAACAGGACGTTCAGTGTGAACACGTTAATTGATTTCTGCTGTCATCCTTTTCAGTAGACAGGAGCTACAAACCAGACCTTTGTTTACAAACATTCTAGGGAGGAAGGAACAATTAAAGAAGGCATGTTTATGATCACACACACACACACCCAAGCACACACACACACACACGCACACGCACACGCACACATGCACACACACAGCACACACTACATTACACACCCACATACACAAACACACACACACAGCACACACTACATTACACACACACATACACAAACACACACACAGCACACAACACACACCACATTACACACACACACAGGCACACACACAAACACACGCAGCACACAGCACACACAGGCACACACACAGCACACACTACATTGTACACACAGGTCTCATTTAATTCTTTATGATGCACCTGGAAATTCTCATGATTTTAATTAGCGAAGGTGCAGTAGGAGTCCGTACTCCGTGGCGATGCTGACACCCCAGGGTGCCTGGAGCCAATTAAAAAAGATGTGCTGATCAAACAGCCTGGCCCAGAGTCATGGACGGCGTGATCCCTTGAGCCTCGACGGCTGCAGAGGGAAGGCCACGGCTCTGGGGCCTCTGGCTCTCCCACCCAGCAGGGCCTCCACCAGGCTGCAGCCAGCCTGCTCGCCTGCCTGCTCGCCTGCCTGCTTCCAGGCTGCTTCAAGGATGAGCGGCTCGCTCCCATTGGACGTGCAGTGCAACGGGCGGGACGAACGGCTGAGCGGCTCGCTCCCATTGGACGTGCAGTGCGGCGGGCGGGACGAAACGGCTGAGCGGCTCGCTCCCATTGGACCTGCAGTGCAGTGGGCGGGACGAACGGCTGAGCGGCTCGCTCCCATTGGACGTGCAGTGCGGCGGGCGGGACGAACGGCAGAGCGGCTCGTTCCACGTGAGAACCCCTCTCTGATTTCAGGGTAAAAAACACAATTGAAACAAATCGTCCCTCGGTTGGTTTAAGTCAGCAGTAAAACGCCGCGACACGCGAAACCAAAGCCGCCATGAAATGACTCTTCAAAGTGTTAGGACGGAACACATCTACTTTTATCACATCATTTAAACTGTTCGCTGTGCAATCAGTGAGCAATTCCTTCAGTCTATCTATCCGTCCATCTGTCTATCTGTATGTCTCTTTATCTCTCTCACACACACACACACACACACACACACACACACACACACACACACACACACACACACACACACACACACACTACATTATAGTGGAAACAAGATGCCGGAAGGAAATTGCTAAGTAAACTAGCCATGTGTGGTATAGGTTGTGAGAATGTTGTGGCAATGTGTGTGTGTCTGTGTGTGTATATGTCTGTGTGTCTGTGTGTGTGTGTGTGTGTGTGTGTGTCTCTGTGTGTGTGTGTGTGTGTGTGTGTGTGTGCGCACAGCAGGTCGTAGATTCATAAAAGTGCTCTTACATCTTCAGGGTGTCCTGTACAGCAGGAGAGTGAGTTATGGCTCATCACTTTTATGTTGGAGCTACAAATGGCCATTAGGGTGTAAAATTAATCTGACAGAAAGGCCATCTGCTATAGGGTGCTACAGGGGCCCCCACAAACCCCAACTTAAGGACGTTTTTTAATTAGACACTTCATCTGGAAACATATACATGTCATATGAAGTGATTTGTCCACAAGACAAATTCATGATGGTGACGTGAGATGGTGAGTGAAGCAGACACAGACGGGGAGATGAAAATATAATAATGTTATCGTCACGTGTTCAGATTTAAATGTCAACGTTATTACCGTGCTTCGGTATTTCATGGATCATTATGTAGGCCAGGTTTTTTATTTAATTTTTTTGGGACCCTACGTTTGATGTTGAGATGCTTGTTTATTGATCAGGATCATCCACCAGTCCCAGAGTCCGCACCTTGCTGGTGACTGGAAGGCCCTGAAACTCTGCCAGCATCTGACTGCCTGTCTTGATCAGTCCCAGCATCCAAACACAGTCACTGTGTTTGGATGCTGGGAATAGGATTAAGCCATGAATCCCATAGATGAGGTCTGTTCTTTTTTAGTTTTTTTTAATGAATTTATAGCACATAAAAGTAATCAATTCACACTGACTTCAATCATGATTTTAAAACCTAATTAATTTAAAAACGTAATTTCCTTCAAAACGGCAACAAACAGAGCGGGGCTTCGCCGCGAGCGGGGCGTGCAAATCTACGAACCGCGGGCCGTTGTTGTCGTTACCGTGGCGATGCGGGACAATGCGTGGTCTTCGGGGTTCAGGGTACACGTGGCGCTGCGTGGCTCCCGATCCACCCTCCGGCCGCCCGTTGGCTGATTGGGGATCAGCCAGGTGTGAGGGCTGCTCGTGGGGCATGGGGGGGAGAGAGAGAGAGGGGCTCTGCAGGGCGGCCTGGTTGTGCACCGAGCAGGCATGAAGCCGCTGCCTGGGCTGATGACGGTGGCCCAATTCTGGCCCTTATGAGGGGGCTCCCCCCCCCCCATGCTGAGGGAGTCTGAGCCGCCACACTGTAGAGGGCTCACAGACAGCGCTGCTCTCCTGTTGGTCATTTCTCCCCATCACTTTTTAAAAGAGTCATTTGTTAAAAGAAAGAGTCTTGGAAAAAAAAGAAGCTTGCCCCAAGAAATGTTAGCCAACAATGAGAACATTTTGAGAAAGGCTTCTGTGCACGATAACAAAACGTGGGGAAATCGTCCAAGAAAAGTAGAAGAAAACAAGTAACGTGTCTACTCCTAGGCTGTGGACCTTTCTCTGCGCCGCTAGGCTATCTTTTCCTCGTAGTAATTAGGGGCTGGGAATGGCCTTGTCCTAACTGAGGCACAAATAACCAGGCCTATCCTGATGTCCATCTGTATGGCCGCTGTTGTGTCTATCTGCCTCTTTCTTTGTCATGTCTCTTTTTTATGTATGTGTTATCTGTGTTAAATACTACATTTTGGCTTGTAATTATTACACTTGCATATCTACAGTTCCTGCCTCTGAGTACTACGGACGCTTTCCTAAAGCGCTACATTAACCTGAATATATAAACATTCAACAGTTCTGATTAGTATCCCCCCCCCCCCTCCCCTATTCTACGACCCACGATGGCATGAGATCATCCGCGCCCGCCACTTGCTCGCCGTTCTCCTCTTCCGCGGCCTCAACTCTGAGGCCTGCGCCGCCGCACAATGAAACACGATACAACACATCACAAGGCACAACCCCCCCCCCCCCCCCCCCCCCGCGCCGCCGCCGCCCTCCCCGCCGGTTTAATTACTTCACCATCAAACTGACGAGCGCGATGCCCCCCTCTCCCACGAGCCAGCGTCCACACTGGAGCCCGGGGGAGCAGCATAAAGGCGGGGTTGTGCGGGATGAATGCAGGGGGTCTCTGTGGAAGCAGGAAGCCCAAAGGGCTGCTCTGACCTCGCCATGGATAGAGGGCCGGGGCTGGAAGATACTGGGCCAGTGTCTGGGCCGCCCCCCCCCCCTCCCCCTCCCCCCCCCCCCCGGTTTCATCTCCATTATCACTGGCCCGCTAAGCCACGTGATGTTTGTGTAGCACCGCGGCGGGCAGCTGGAGACCGAATCAATCGCCTCACAAGCCGCCTTTATTCCCGCCAACCGGCAGGTCTTTATTTATTTATTTGTGACGGAAGACAGCCATTTTGGGTCACGTGACTATGGGACAGTCATGCAGCCACCCCCCCCCCCCCCCCCCCAGATGCCTCACCCCGCCCCTGCAGATGTTGGAGAACAACATGGGCCATAGGTTTAATGATGGAGCCACAGTGTTGTCTGTGTTTCTTTAAGCCAGCAGCAGCTGTATGAGACAGCCCTGCCGATAGGACGCTTCACAGGAACACTGCTGCTCGTCTCAGTGGCAGCCCACTCTGCATACCTCGAAACTCATAGCAGGGTGTGTGTGTGTGTGTGTATGTGTGTTTGTGTGTGTGTGCGTGCGTGCGTGTGTGTTTGTGTGTGTGTGTGCGTGTGTGTGTGTGTGTTTGTGTGTGTGTGTGTGTGTGTGTTTTGTGTGTGTTTGTGTGTTTGTGTTTGTGTGTGTGTGTGTGTGTGTGTATGTGTGTGTGTGTCAGGGGGCTCTGTTGGAAAATGAGACTCAGAGTCTCTGGGCCACAGTTTACAAAATAAACTCCAAACGAAAGGTTGACAATGCAGGAGTCAACAAACACATAGTGAATTTGAAACATATGAACGAATGCAGATTTTTTTTAGCTAAATGTGGTTAACTGATGAGATTTTGAGCGAGGCCAGGAAGGGGTTAAAAGTGTTATGCAAGCCTCACTGGGTTCTGTGGGTATAAAGGTGAAGGGAGGTGAAATGCACTGTGAGGATAATGGATGATAAGTCCATCTTAAGATAAGTCGACCTCAACTGGCAAAGCAATCATGACCTCCCCTTTTGCAATTAAATTTGATCTATTCCATGAATCTATTTTATTCCATTTAAAGTGTATAACGTCCATTTTCTTCATTGTACACAGTAAAACCTGTGTGGCCCTTCAAACATAATCACCAAGATGTAATTCACGTTGCAGACAATATTTGTATTCTTCTTTAAACTGATCAATACTGCAGATATCTGTTTAAAAACATCTTCATTAATCATTAGTGGCCGTTATTAGATTTCATTGCAAACAACTGAACGTAGGCTACAGGATGGTTATAGCTAAATCCAACTATTGTAAAATATTACATGCAATGCATCTGTATAATGAATAACATTAGTATATGTTAGAGAGATAAATTGATCGATTGATAGATGACTAGACAAAGTTAGTATAAATAAATGGAGAGCTAGAGACCTTTGTGCTTCCTAGTCTGACATCACCCGTGTCTTTTCCAGACGTCGGTTGTCCATCGGAGAAGCGGCTGTAGACGGCCTATAGCGGTCAGCGTCCATGTTGCCCTTCAGATTACACCTCATTCACACAAAACACACGGCGGCACAAAACACAGGCTATCCTTGTGGTCGGTCGGCAAGAGTCAAACTTCAAAGAAAAGCACGTGGTGAACGATGTGTGACTGCAGTTCGTCTCCAGATGGATCTTGATACCGTTACCGGGTCAGAACCAGACAAAGAATTAGAATATAATAATAGATTTGTTAGAGATTATTCAACATAATAAATGATATGTGAAACGCACTTAACCAATGAGAGATAACATATGACAAACATGCAAACGCTTGTGCACACGCACACACACGCGCACACACACACACACACACACACACACACACACACACACACACACACACACACACACACACACGCACCAACACACACACCGACACACACACACGCACTCAAACATTCAAGGTGAAATAAACATCATCAACTGAAAGGTCTATCTGGCTAATTGATTTATCCTCAACTCCAAATACTTTTGGGTTTGTTGTTCCGAGGAACTGCAAATAAAGATGTGAATAGTGTATCTCCACCTTAAAACGCAGTCAACAGAAACACGCTCACACTCCTCCGGAGCCACAGCGCGCACAACGTGCACCAGGGCTCTTCTCGTTTGTGTACATGGCTTACAGTTGACTCGAGTGAAATTCATCTCAAAACCAAAACGCCTGTATCCAAGGAGCCCAAACAAAGGGAGCCTGAGTTGCCTTGAACTGCGTGAGACGTGTTTTTTTTACCGCCCTACTGAATGAGGAACTGCAGTGATGAAGGATGCGTCTGATCAAGGACTTACTTGATTCTCTTGGTAATGAGGCCCATCTGATATTTGAATGTGGTATATTGATATACGTATATCAGGAGAGAGAGAGAACGAGAGATGGAGAAAGAGAGAGCGTGTGAGATTTATATATATATATCTATATCTATATGGATGTACAACATGGCCATATTTGCATGGGCCATTGTTCAGAAAAAGTGCATACACCCTTGATTAGTTCATACTGTTTGTGATGGCTACAGACTTGTGTGTATGGAAGTGTTTTATGTGTGGTAAGCAGAGCCAATAGACTGTGAGTTTGTAGCCGGCGTGCAACCAAGGGCCCACTGCCCATTCTCCTTCTTAAATGTGGGTGGGATCAGGGAGTGTCAATCTTCAACGCCTCATCAATCCAGGACAATTCTCATTGTAAATCTGTTTTCTCCCGAAGAAATCGCTCACTCCGCCTTAATCACCTTTGTGTGCCTGTATGTCCTTCACGCACACGCAAATCTTTGCCTTTGCGCGCAACCGACCAATCTCTAGATTAGTGTGCATTGTGTTCGTGGAAAAATTAAAACACCACAAAGTGATACGCTACTAATTCTTACCGAAACCTAGAATTGTAGGCACACATATTTTTCTTTGTGCAGTGTCTAAACTGGCACAATGTTGATGAATTGTGGTACAGCAATTATCTATATTTAAAATGTAAGAAGCTAAACAATATAGCAACCTAATAATTAACCTTCATATAAGAGCAATCCTTGCTATTCAAAATATTTGATCATTAATTAATAATGATTCAAATTTAACCCTGGTGCTAAAGCTCATACAAATGATTAGGGTATAATTATAATCCAAATAATTATTATTATTACATATGATTATTATCATTTTTTATGTAATCATACTGATGATGTGCTTGTTATTGTTAGCCTGTAATGAGAAACCATAATTCAAACTAAACAAATGTGACTGTTCCACCGTTGTGTTATCGCTAAATAGTCACACAATAGGAAATGCAGACAATCAAGTCATTGTTTTAAGGAATTTATTGTTTAAGTTTGAATGAAGGAACCATGCAACCCTTATTTCCACTAGGTCCACAACACCATGCAGGTCTAATTTCAACAGTAGTCTTCCCACCGATGCTTCTGGAAATCATTCATGGATGCATTTTATTAAATGCATATGATAGTTTTATTTTTATTTTTAATCAATTGTCAATGTTGTTGGTCTAAAACCAACAACATGTTTTTGTTTTATTTAGTTAAGATATTGTAGTGCACTGGCGTGAAACCTTCACACGGTAATCGGCTTGCAAGGCTTCCACAACATGCATTTAACGAGCCATGCTCAAAAACAACACGGACAACACGGCCATTGATAACCACAACGACGCAATCTTCCATCGAATTGGAAATCGCGCAATATTTCCAAGGAGATGCTTCGTTTAAACCGTGGGCCCACTACCAGGCTACGACAAACCTCCAGAAAAACACACTCGAATGTGGCTCCTTGCAGACTTGCCCATTAGGAAGGACTTCCGTGCCGCTTCCCCTAGTTCGCCCTCTGTGAGGTGCCTTCGCCGTGGTGCCCCGCTCGGCTCTCTCGCTTTATAGACATTTGAACAATTATACATTGTTTCTTCACAATTATCCGGAAAGCGAACCCCGACGTTAATATCATCTCCCCCTCTGCCGCATTCCCTTTGATTCACGCCTGACTCGTATGGCTTTAGGGCCAATGAGGTCCGCCTTCGGAGAGCCTTGAAACCGTCTCTTCTTATCGCCTTCCATCATCGAAACCTGGGATGCCTTGAAACCGCAGGGCCACTTATTACCTTTTTCTTTTTTCTTTCAGACAGCCCAATGCGGACTGGCCAACAGCCAATCAGAATCTTGTTTACACTATGTGAGTGACAATTTGGCAATGTTCCAACCAATCAAATTCTCTATTCAATTGGTTTTCATTTATAAGCATTTAGCATAATACAACACCCGAAGTCTACGGAAATAAAAAGACAGATGACTCGTCGTCTTGTCATTATTTATGTTTATTTGCCTTGCAATTAATGGTCATTGATGCCTTATTCTAGACTATTCTTGAGTCAAAATGAATATTGGCCCACCATCACGATTCCAGGTAATTGTTGGGTTGTATAGTAAACATTTATGTATATTTAGTTAGATAAATTCATAAGTGACAGAAATCACATGTCCTTTGTGTGCAGAGACCCAAATTAAATTGAAAAATAGACCCTCAATGTAAAAGACATGCTGCCACAATATGTAGGTTATACTGATAAATACATGTTGTTAATACAATTCATTATTCATAATAATAATCACTGCCTTTTCATTCAATTGTTTTGAGAAGGCCAATTAGTATAAGCATTAATAATATTTAGTTATTGTTATTAGTAGTAGGCTACTGGTTTAATATGTCATATGGGCCCACCATTAAATTGTATTTCTTTATTAATTTATTTAGTATTTTCCCCTCTTTTTTATTATTATTCATGTCGTCATATTTCACTTTAAGTGCACTCGTTATGTGAAGACTACATTCAGTCATAATTTTTTTTTAAGAGGTTATTCAATTCTGTCCTTTAAATGCGGCGGTTTAGCATTTCCAGTCACAACCATTGGCTCGGCGTGGTGGCCAATCAAACCCTCTGCAGCGCATTGGCGTGCAGGTCTCCGTCCAATGGGCGAATGTGTTTATCCTGCCTGAAGATGCAAAGCACGGATCGCATTGGGAGAAAGAATCGCTGTTTTTGCGATCCGAGCCTCGATTCACCAGTTTGGGAGTCCGAACCCGAGTGCTTTCTCTAGACCGAACGGTTGTCGCACAGCCTCAAATGGAAAACTAGAGAATTTGACAATAGCGACATTTTTCTTTCTTTTTTTAAATGGCCGTCGCACTGAGTCTGCACCCTTCACTTACTTTATTTTGCCTTTTTCTAATTTATTGTTATGCAAGGATTTAACATACCAGTAAGTAAGATTTTTTATATAGCTTTTAATATGGATTAAAATGGATGTTGGACATTTAAAGTTCGAACCAGCGTGAAGGCTTACTAGAAAAATATCGAATCTGCTGTAATATGGCCTATATATTTACATATATATACATATATATTTATACATATATATTTATTTATTTACAAATCATGAGTAGTTAACAGAGATTATCAGGCTAAAATAAAAACAGAATCTCGCATTCACCTTGTCTTTTTAAAGCGAAAAATATTATAAGGCCCTAATTTGTATTTTAAATACTGTAAACAATTACTGTTGAATTATATATATTTGTATGGATGCATAGGCGCGTCCGTTTATTGTGGGCAGCAGATCAAAGATAATTAAATTGTAGGCGAAGTAATATCTTTTGCATTTAAAAGATCAGGCTGTTTATTCCACAACGCCAGCCTTTTTATTGGACAGACCTTCCCTAATAAATTTTATTTACCAAATAATACATTTGGTAAATATAATTTTCTTATAGATGTCTGCCATCATTTCCAGGCCTAAATGTCTGTGGGAAACTGTGTTGAGGAGAGGGGGTGAATGTTTCCACTCTTCCCAGGGGTAGTGACTCCGCAGCCGGCCAGCCTTTTGCATGAACTGGCGCTTCCTTCGTAGCGAGTCTCGACCCTAGCCTACCCTACCGAGCGATCATCTGACTTACTGGGCCCGACTGTTTCTGATCGGACGGTAATAATAAAACAGCAACCCCTATGCGAAATGAACGAAGGATTCGAACGGCGTTAAATGAGAGAGATGTTGGGAGAGATGAACGCTCTCGTTCCCCCCACACAGGATCCATTCCTTACGACGACGTGGTTTCGCCGTAATGGCATTTCCAGCAAGCCGCATTTCGACATTGTTTTAACACCACAGTTGGTTGTTGCTTCTTTATTTTTTGTTGCGTCGCTTTACGCCGTTTTTAAAGCGGACTGCGTGGTGTGGAGCAGCAGAGGCGCAGAGCATGGCGAGGCACGGTAATGGCTGACTGCGAGCCCTCGGTGCGCAGACAAAGGCAGCCCCGAGCAGGCGGCCATTCACCTTGGCTTTCTCCGAGCAGGATTCCGTTTGAACAATCAGCAGCATCGCCAGAGATTACGAGGCGTCTTACACTGAAATTAATGTCGTTTATAGTGGTTAAAAAAACAAAACAAAAAGAAAGGATGGATTGTTAATCTGCCATGCTGTTTTACCATGGCTTGCTTCAATGTCAGATCTTTTTCTGCTCAGTGTCTAGCGTGCCAAAAAGGGGAGTCTTGTTGCTTTTGGTTTGTTGTCATGACACACTTTTCTCAGTAAACTGCTTTCCTTGTATGATAAAAAAAAAAGTAAAGCTAATTTGGTACCTTGATTCATAATTCCACCATTCGCTCGTTTGGGATACTATTTGATTGTACGACCTGAAGCAGGGAAAGGGATAGAAGTGTGTGTAAGAGTGTAGCTATTTTGCTCACGCGCTTTCTCTCTCTCTCTCTCTCTCTCACACACACACACACACACACACACACACACACACACACACACACACACACACACACACACACACACACACACACACACACACACACACCTTGTGCAGCAGCTGATGCGTCTCATGAAGAGGCTTTCTAATGGTATTAAAGAAGGTCTTTTTTACTTGAGCATTTGGGGTGAAATTGAGGTTTCTGGTCTGTCAGCAGCCCTCTTTCTATATCCAGGCCTTCGAACTTAGCCATAGCATATTGATACAGTTAGCAAATACTGTTATTAATAAAACAAGCCAATAGGCTACTGAAGATGGCCTTGTAAGTAGCAACCCCACAATGAACGGCCAAAAACAAGTCGTTCCCATAATGGCACGCGTGTGAAAGGGACGGGAGGGTTCTTATTGTAAGTAAAAAATAAATTAAAAAAAACGCGAGACAATAGGGGTTGCAGGAGAACATGCATTGCATGCTGCATGGAGATGGTTGTGCCACACTATTAAAAGCGAACCAGTGTGTACGCAAAACATACATTCGAGGCCTGCATTTGAAGCGACACAGCGCTACGGCGTTATTTAACCCACACGATTTCACAAAACAGTGCACGTTGGATACGGTTAGGCCTGCGTGTCCACGGTGACGGCTGCCGGGCTAATCGCGACTGTCCGTGGTCAACGCGGAAGGCCTCCAGCATGTATCGTGTGAAATGTGAGGCAAGTGCATTCAAAGAGAGCCCCCGTGTACGCTACAGAATCCACACCAGTGGATGTGATGTTGTGGCCCTGGCGACTCGAGGCGCCTGTTTCCGCCAAGAACGGCGTGCGACGCAAAAACGTTTCCCAGGTCGATCGATATAAGCGGGTAGGCGCCTTGTCCCATCTTTGTTCGGTGGGTGTTGAAACCTTAACCGTCGTTTCCATAGGTTGACTTGTTTTTGCTATAGCGTCGGTGAAGCCTAAAGGACACAGGGAAAGGGGGTTGCACCCTTTATGCAAAATAAACATCGATGTGACTAATTTACTTCACTGCAATATTTCATGTGGTCTCTCTCCCCCCCCCCCCCCCCCCCCTTTTCCCCCTCATTTGCATTGTTAACCAACGGTATGTCGTCTAATTGTCTTTGAAACGCTCACCGTACATCGATAATGACAATTGCTATTTTCTCCCCTTACAGAAAAGATGATTGGGAGCTACGTTTTCATCATCAGGGGAAGCAGCCAACGATCGGCTAAATGCAACACATAGAGCGGAAGGATATATTTTATGGGTTGCATTTGATTCTGCTGGCCTGGCCCTTCGGATTTCGGATTACTCCACGTTTGTCGGAATGGAAGGACGGGATTTCGCTGCGCCGGCGCACCTTTTATCCGAGCGAGGCGCCTTGGTTCACCGGACCGCCTCTCGGATCGCTCCCTCCGGCCACAGCTCTGTGCAGCATGCCGGCCACTTCCAGCCAGGAAAATATTACCCGTCGCACATACCAATGGCTCCTCACTCAGGTTTGGAAAACATTAACTTACTTCATGTAACAAAGACTAACCTTCCCGCTGACCAGACCTATATTTCCCATTTAAATTAAATAGTCTCTTCCCATTATATTTAGCAGAAATGGCCCACAGGCTATATGCTAGTTGCACACAATCCACCAGTTTATATCCCGATTCCATAAATATATGCTTTCGACCAACATATTTGCCCCGAACAAACAAAAAAGAAGATGTGTGTTTAGATAATTGCTGCAACATGTGTAGGGTTTTAGACGTTTGGCAAAGGCTGCATTGAACTGTATTCACAACTGACTGAACAGCAGGCACGCACGACGCACGGGCACGCGCTGCTCAGTGGTCTTGGTGCTGAACGTCAGACGAGATTTGCCATTTCATGTTAAATTCATGGACGTCACGTTGGCACCCATGGATGTTTTTCCAAAACCTGGCCACATTATCCTGGGCCTTGCGGTGCAGGTGAATTGACTGGGACATCACGAGGTCGAGTTAAACAGCCCCAGGCTGTGTGTTTAGTACTACAACGGCTACCCAATGACGGGCACTGAAGTTGTCGGGGTGCAAAAGTGTTCACGGTGCATGCGTAAGGTTTAGCGAGTGACTCGGGTGTCCCGTGTATAAAAGGTGCCGCATGCAAATCCGCACGGTCGCCCACTTTATCCGAATGGCTGCAGTATCAGGTCCCGGTGTGCTGATGCGTTGTCTTGGTGATTTCCCGAAAATCGGTCGCAAAATAAAAGGTTGACCTTGCTTGCCATGTGCCTTTGTAACAAGAATTGAACGGGATATTATTGCTTTACAATTACAACATGGAAAAATGCATATAGATACACATGTGCCCTTCGTCTTTTATGTGGTCGGTAATTGCAAAGGTCTACAAGACACACATATATTTAGAACTAAATAAAACCATAATTACTGATTTATAATTGACATGAAGAATGCACAATTGTTTTTTTAATATCCATTGGTTTACCCATTCCAATGAACATATGTATGTATGTATGTATGTATGTATGTATGTATGTATGTATGTATGTATGTATGTATTGATCAATTTTTACATAGTAACTGAATCTGTTGGACATGGAGGATGAATAGTGTGGCGATGCATTTAAATCCTAAATCGTGTGTAAATGTGGGCTGAATATGTAATGCATATAATTCAGTTAAACATTAGACATATTAGAACTACTCTGTTCAACACACACACACACACACACACACACACACACACACACACACACACACACACACACACACACACACACACACACACTTATTTAAAGCCAATAAATACAAATAGACAAATGCCCCCACATAGCCTCAGTGCAGGTTTTGTCCTAAGAGATATTTTGATGGCAGTATTAAGGCTGATGCTAGCCACAGGCTAAAGGCACTTTGTTAATCAGACCTGGCATGTCTTTTGTCATAATACGCCGTTGCTTACTATACAACGCCATGCAGACCTTTCCCCCAAAATGTCATGGCTGCTCCGTGAACAACCCAGGTCTCTCTATTCCCCGTCCCTCTATTGTTCTCTCTCTCTCTCTCTCTCTCTCTCTCTCTCTCTCTCTCTCTCTCTCTCTCTCTCTCTCTCTCTCTCTCTCTCTCTCTCTCTCTCTCTCTCTCTCTCTCTCTCTCTCTCTCTCTCCTCTCTTTCCCCCCCCCCCCCCCCCCCGCCATGACATCACAATGGAAGGATTCACTGTTTTACTTTTCAGAAGCTGAATCACTTCAACCGAATTAACTTCAAATGTGAACTCAGTTCTTCATGTCATTCCTACAACTGTGCTCCTGCCTTGTGGCTTTGGTTGGGTGTGTGATTGAGTAACAAATTATAATAATAAAAAAAGTCAAGTGTGTCCAATGTAACTGACACCTCTGAATTAGTCAGAAACATAACATCTAAACCTTAAATGGAAATTCAGCAAACTGCAGCACTGTATGCAAACACAAATCTTTATTTCCCAATTAAACCAAATCACTTATTTTAAAATGAACACATATGTGATTATGCAATACACTTTACAAAATTGTTTTAATTTAATTAATTATACATTAGTGATATTTTTTTAAACCACAACAATAATGCAACCACCACATACAGTGTCATTCATATTTAGGACCATTGGCTTTAATTCAGAGCTTCCTCACAGGACCTGTCAGCCTTTTCAAGTGTCCTGTACGTTAGCGCAATTAGCACAGCTGACCGTGTCGCTCGCTGAGTGTGTTAAATCCTTCAGTGTCTCTACGTCCCCCCCCGGGACTCACTTGCACATGGTTTCCCATGAATACTTTACAAAAAATGTATTAATATTGTAGGGCTGATTTAAAATATCTACAATATTATATAGATATAGATATAGATATATATCTATATATAGATATAGATATAGATCTATATTTATATATCTATATCTATCTATATCTATCTATCTATATCTATAGATATCTATCTATATATATATATATATATATATATATATATATATATATATATATCTATATATATATATATATATATCTTTCTGATGTGCCTGCTAGAAAGGGCTGCTTTGACTCTTCACAGGTATTTCTTGTGAGGCCCTTTGGTTTCTGTGCTGAAGCGAAACCTGGCTGTCTTTTTTAAACATCTTCCCATGGAGATTTTAACTGGGGGAGAAAAAAAAGAAAATAATATTCCGGTAAAGTTGTTATTTGGTTACGACCAGGAATTGGACTGGAAACGGAACGAAAGATTCCAGCTTCCCCCCGCTGTAAGCAACCATGTAAGCGCAGCAGAGATTCTGTCGGTCCATTTTCCACCTTCCATCTTTAGTCTTTTGTAACGTACGTCGGGGGGGGGGGGGGGGGGGTAAGATTCATAGTTTACAATCACGCTGTGTTCTTGCACCCTCGCATGCCGACGTCTCCTGTGGCCATGCACACACTAATACCGCCATTAAAACATTTAAAACGGATCCAAGATGGCTAAACCACCTCCCCCCCCCCCTCTCCCCCCTCCCTTCCTCCCCCTTTTTTTTTTTTTTACGAAGAGCTAAAAGAATTCATTTTATCTTCTGTTGACTCCGGCTAGACTAGCAGTAAAGAGCTAGCTGTCTTTACCGCCTGCCTTTATGGCCGCCGGCTCATCTTTCAGCCAAAGTGTTCTGATCGGCGGGCTGTGGTCAAGGTGTGGCCGTGCTGAAACGACAGGGGTTCTGACGGCCCTCCGTGGCTGAGATCTGCGCCAAACAAACCTTGTAATCAAAGGTCATATATATGTCACCTTGCTTCACTCAACCCACCAGTCTCTCTCTCTCGCTCTCGCTCTCGCTCTCTCTCTCTTTTTTTTTTCTCTTCCCCCCCCCCCCCCCCCCCCCCCTTTTAAAACAGGAAGCCTTTTTTCTTCTGGTGTTGTTGTCTGGGAAGCGGTGGTCTTTCCTGCCTCTTGGTGTTTGGACCCTCCCCCCCACACCGGGTCATTGTTGCAGCCTTGTGTGTGTTTTACGGCTGCCGTTTAAGATAACCCCCCCCCCCCCCGCCCCCCCCCCCCCCCCCCCCCCCCCCCTCCACCTCCTCCAACCCTTTTTATTGTTTTCTGGTAGGATGTCCCTGTCGTTCTTTAGATTTTATGTTCTCACTTGAGATATCAGAGTAGCTTCCTCCTTCAAAGGTGTACCCCCCCCTCCCTCCTCCTTCTTCTTCTTCTTCATCTTCATCTTCTCCCTCTCCTCCCTGAAGTGGAATACATGACTATCCTATCAGTTAGCGATCGAATGCTCTGACAGCACCCGCTGTGGTGTTTTGGCAGATTACTTTCCGATGCTTAAGCCCTCTTTAGAGGCAATGTATTTTACAGAACAAACTTGTTTGTGTTTGTTCAGGAACTTTCTTTCTCGAGCCGTGTTGAGCACACACACAGACACTGTGGTGGTGTGAGTGTGTGGCTTGCATTGATCAACTCCCAGACCCTGTCGCGGCTCGCGAGCGCAGGGAACAGGGGGTCTGACGTTTGGGGTCGTGATTATTAAGCGGCGACGATTCAACTCGTAGTCCTGTGTGTCTGTGCCGGGCCATTTTAAAACAGTAACGACCTCCAGGGCAATGGGGGGGGGGGGGGGGGGGGGGTGGGGGGTGGGTGGGGGGGGCGGGATGGGTCTGTAGAGCTGTGAAACCGTAACGGTTGAAATCGGACCAAAAAGAAACACACGCAAATGTCGACGACGATATCTCAAGCGACAAACGCGAAATATTACAAAGAAATAAAGGTAGCGCTCAGAGTTAGTCTCAGGCCAAGTTGTCTTTATCTGAGGCGTTGAGTCCGTCTGTCTATATTCTGTCTTCATTGCCTCCCTCCCTCCCCCACAATCAACCCTTCGTCATTTCACCGGTTGGTTGATGGTCATCGACTTGTGTGTCTTAAGAGGTTACAGTAGAGGGATCAAGGTGGAGCTGTTGTTTGGCCATTAAAACACTTTTGTCGCAATAAGTCCATTGGAGGCCACCGTATCTGACAGCTGTCCCCACAGCAAACCGTTATTTAAAGCGGTTTGCCGGTGCTCCATCTTTGCTTCTTGTTTACATGGCTTCTTAAATCTCCCCTGTGAGCTCCCAATTAGACGGCAGCCTGCGTCCTCTGACTTGGACCGTGTGCGCTGGTGGATTCAGTCAGGGACAGGCGCCTTTTTCCTCACATGACGATCTGCGAAACCGGCAATATCCCTGTTTGTTTGGTGTTGCTGCAGTATCGCCACGCCGTGTTGACAAGAGTCTGTCATTAAAAAGAACTAATGTCTCCTTCAACGTGCTACATTGGTTCCACCGTACCGAACAAGAGGAAACGCCATTCAAGTTCTGACCAGAGAGAGAGAGAGAGAGAGAGGGAGAGGGAGAGGGAGAGGGAGAGGGAGAGAGAGAGAGGCTCCAGCCGGCCTGCTGAGCATCCCTACACCGTGTGGAGCGGTGCCACAAAGCCTTTGCCTCCAGCGTGGGGCGGGAACACCAGAAAAACACAAAGGAGACCCACGGGTGAGCGAGAGAGGCAGGGTAATACCTTCCTGTCTCTGGTTTCACCGCGTTGGATTTCAAAACCTGCTCATCTATTTTTAACAACCCCCCCCCACACCACCACCGTCACCACAGTGAGGAAGTGAGATGTACGAAGTGAGAAAATAAGGGCATTTTTCCAATAACCCCCCCCCCCCCCCCAAAAAAAAACCCAGAATGCATTTATGGTCTTCACTCGTGACGAGTCGATTTCTTTTAATTGTTGAAGGAAATGCGGAAACGTTGAATTGATGCTGTTATCAATGTGTGACGAGATGAAAATTGGCTAATGCATTTTTTCCCCCAAAGTCAGCAATTGCTGTTTTTAGATCTAATTTGGATCTCTTTCTCGCTCCATTTCTCTTTTCTCTCTCTCTCTCTCTCTCTCTCTCTCTCTCTCTCTCTCTCTCTCTCTCTCTCTCTCTCTCTCTCTCTCTCTCTCTCTCTCTCTCTCTCGTGCTAGCTTTTTTTTTTAATGCTGTCTCGCCCTGCACCTCCCCCTCTCTCTCTGGCAGTGCGAGGCCTCCTCTCATCATGTGGCCTCGACCCCCCCCCCCCCCCTGTGCACAGCCCCCTTCACTGTGACAGCTGGCAGACATTATTAACGGCTCAAGCAGAAAATCCAGATTACTTGTGTTTTTAATTTCAATTTGATTATTGTAGTCATCCGAAAAAAAGAGAAAAAAAAGACTAACAATAATGGACAATGTCCTTTTGTCATGAGCCATTGTGGTCAGTGTGTGTGCCTGTGAGTGTGTGTGCATGCTCATGTATCTCTGAAGGAATGTTTGTGTGTGGATGTGCTTTTGTGTGCGTGCGTTTGCGGGCGTGCGGGCCTGTGTGTTTATGCGGGGCATGGCTCCACAGACATCCCTCCCGCTCTCCTCCCCAGCGTTGGCACCCCACGGTGGGCTGTGAGGCCCCGACAGGTGCGTTGTTAACCCGCTAACATCTGAGGATGTCCCTGCCTGCTGGCTCAGTCTACCGCCGCCGCCGCCAGGGCTCCCACTCCCCAGCTTCCCCCAGTAGGAAGGAAGCAACACGATTTGCTGTGCGGCGCTGCATCCCAATGCCTTCCACCCCAAGTGGTCTCGGGCCTTCCACCCCAAGTGGTCTCGGGCCTTCCACCCCAAGTGGTCTCGGGCCTTCCGCCCCAAGTGGTCTCGGGCCTTCCGCCCCAAGTGGTCTCGGGCCTTGTGTAAAATGTTGCATTTCTATCTGTCCTTTCTATGACTTGTCATTTGTTAACAGTTAGAAGTAGACTGCCCAGCGATGTTTTAAATGGACCGTCTTTTCCGTTGCTTTTCTCTTCTTTTCTTTTTTTCTTTTTATGTTACACACACACACACACACACACACACACACACACACACACACACACACACACACACACACACACACACACACACACACACACACACAAATATAACCAAGACAAATGAATTTGCACCGTTTTATTTCGTTTGGTTTTTAGATGTTCTTACTTCTTCATCGACACACTAACCCATTTACCCTCTTGCTGACTTCAGCTCTCAGGGACACACTCCCCAGCGTATTTATCTGAGGTGCATCCTTAGTTACCTGCACCTGAAGGCTATGATCCACGGGTGTAGTTGGCATGTTGGGGGCGGAGGTGGTGGAGGAGGAGGAGGAGGAGGATGAAGGGGAATAACAGGAGCTCCATGGCTGGCTGTCACTGGAGCAGCAGGCAGCGATGACAAGCACCGCCGTACAATGAGGAGCTGAATGTATGCGGAGATTCGCCATTAAACATGCATGCAACACGCCTCTCAAGGATGCGTCAGCCCTTTTGTGAGGAAAACAAAGATCAGGAATTCCTTTTAATACGTCCTCTGGGCCGGCCCATTCCTGCTGCCTGCTCCCTCAGTCCAAGAGACTTGTTGCTCTCACCTCCTCCATCCTCAGGGTTTCCTTCCCTCTCTCTGTCTCTCGGTCTCTTCTTTCCCTGTTTATCTGTCAATATCTCCGTCTATCTATCTATATCTATACATCCATCTATCTATATATTTATGTATCTATATATCCATCCATCTCCATCCATATATCGATATTATCTATGGTATGTCTTTATATCTCCATCAATATGAATGTATCTATCTCAGAGAGAGAGGAGCAACCAAGACATCCAAAGGTTTCCGATTTATTTATTTATAAATCCCTATTTTTCCTTTTTTGGCCGATCCAGCCAATCCCTCTCCTCTTTAAGCTCCCTCCGTTCCCTCCTTCCCTGCCTTTGTCCTCCATTGTCCGTTGTTGTTTCTGGCTGATTCTCCCTCCGCCCATCCCTGCGGGCTTGTAGCCGTGTGTCCCTCTCTCCTTGCAGTGACCACTAGGCTCCACTGCCTGCCCTCCTCGGTCTCTCTCTCTCTCTCTCTCTCTCTCTCTCTCTCTCTCTCTCTCTCTCTCTCTCTCTCTCTCTCTCTCTCTCTCTCTCTCTCTCTCTCCTGCAAAATGACTCGCTGCTGCAACAGATGTTAGCACGCCTTTGCCAGCTATTTGTACGCTGCACATATCGCCACCCATCGCCTCTCCAGTGTAGCCGTGTGAGGGGGGGTGGATGGGGGGGAGAGGCTTGGGTGTTTGGTTGCGGGGGGGGGGGGGGGGGGGGGGGGAGAGAGCAATTGCATTTGAGTGAGTGAGTGAGCGAGAGAGGGTGGAGGGTGGAGAAGAGACACACACACACTGCTTGAGTGCAGACAGCGCACGGAGCGTGCATCAATACACACACACACACACACACACACACACACACACACACACACACACACACACACACACACACACACACACACACACACACACACACACACACACACACAGAGCTATAATTGTTCCCAGGGGGATGCGGGGGGCTGGCGGTGTATGGGTGGAGGAGGGGCAGTAGTAGATAGTCTTGTTCGTCTGTTTACATCTAATTATAGAAATAGGTCTATTTTTCATCCACTGCTCAGGCTTTTTCATAATACTACGAGAGACGGGGGGAGAGGGCGGGGGAGAGAGCGGGTGGAGGGTGGGGGGTGGGGGGGGGGGGGGGGGGGGGAGATAGTGAGTCAGGGAAGTAAGGCAGTGCGCCAGGAGAATAAAAACAAAGCATGGACAGCCTTTTCTCGGCAGTATGAGCCGTTGTCTTGGCCCCTCAGCGCCGGTACACACTCCGGGTACTTTGCCCCGCGTGTGCGTGTGCGTGTGTGTGTGTGTGTGTGTGTGTGTGTGTGTGTGTGTGTGTGTGTGTGTGTGTGTGTGTGTGTGTGTGTGTGTGTGTGTGTGTGTGTGTGTGTGTGTGTGTGTGTGTGTGTGTGTGTACCTGGGACTCGTACTATATGATACCTTCATGTTTGATGTAACTAAGATGTACCGATGGACTTCCTCCCACTCGCCTTAGCGTCGTCACGCCTAGGTTCTCTCGACATTCAACCTCACAAAAACAAAACGACCCTCACCCCCCACACCACCCGCCTCTGGCGCCAGCCCCCCCCCCTCGCCCCCCACCAGCGCGGCACCTCTCTCCGACCCGGAGGAGCACGCTCGTCTGTCACACCATGCAGTGAGAACAAAGGGAGGAGGGACGGGAGCCCGTGTGGGGGATTAAGGTTGGTGGAGTACAGGATGGATCTGTAATGGAGGACACCAGCAGCGGCGCTGGGGCCCGTGGCTGCTGTCCAGCTCTGTGGTCCGTCTGTAGGGGGCCTGGAGGAGGGGAGCCGCCCGGGGTTAGATGCTGGCTGGCTGGCAGGCAGGCTGGAAGGCTGGCAGGCTGACAGGCAGGCCAGGCAGGCAGTCACCTGCCTGACTGCCTGCCTGTCGACCTGTCAGCCTGCCTGCCTGTCGACCTGTCAGCCAGGTGGGAGGTGGATCTGGGAAGGCCAGATCAGCAGGTGTCCTGCTATGGGCAAGATGCACAGCTCTCTGGATTTTAAGGAGACACGGGTGTGTGTGTGTGTGTGTGTTTGTATGTATATATGTGTGTGTGTTTGTGTGTGTGTGTGTGTGCGTCTGTTCACATATTCCCACATTGTAATAAAATACAAGTGAATTCTGCATGTGTGCAAGAAC
>JACYXH010000163.1:0-7500 GCA_026745465.1 Lota lota
ACCCAACCCCAACAACCCCCCCCCCCCCCCCCCCCCCCCCCCCCCCCCCCCCCCCCCCCCCCCCCCCCCCCCCCCCCCCCCCCCCACCCCCCCCCCCCACCCCCCCCGCATCCCCCCCCCCCCCCCCCCCCCCCCCCACTCTCCCCACCCCCTTTCCCTAGCCCCCAACTCCTCACCCCCCCTCACGGACCCCCCACCCCCCTCCCCCCCCCCCCCCCACCCCCCCCCCCTAACCCCCCCCCCCCCCACCCCCCCCCCCCCCCCCCCCCCCCCCCTCCCCCCCCCCCCCCCCCCCCCCCCCCCCCCCCCCCACACCCCCCCCCCCCCCCCCCCCCCCCCCCCCCCCCCCCCCCCCCCCCCCCCCCCCCCCCCCCCCCCACAACGCCCCCCCCCCCCCCCCCCCCAGCCACCAACCCATACCCACTAACCCCCCCCCCCCACCCCCACAGCCCCCGGCCCCTGCGGACTCAATTACCACTGACAGATGGTCCTGCGCGGCATTCAGAGCATGAGAGACCACTCTCTTCTTTTTTCTTTTTTGTCGCAGGCTCCATTCTTGCAGATAATAAAACCCACATTGTCTCTCAAATTAAATGCCCCTCAGCTCAGGAGGGCAAGCGGAGGGGGGGGGGGGGGGGGGGGGGGGGACGGGAGGGGAGCACCCCGGTTTGACCTTTCCTGGGCTGGATTTATTCCCCTATCGGGCTGAACTGTGCCACTCGGGACTCTGAAAGCACCAGACCTCCATGAGTCCAGCCCTCCGCTGGACTCATGGAGTGTGTGGATGTCATGGATGCGTTTGACATTCAGATGCCGTACGTAACTCTTTTTGGGGAGCATAATGATCCGCGCCCTCGCTGCGACTTTCTCGCTCCCCCTCTTCCATGTGAGGAGAGAGGTGTCCAGGAGCGCAGAGGGCGGCTAACTGCTAACAGAAGCTCGCGAAGCTGGTCCCCGTAAAGTGGTGTTGTTCCACAGAGCCAATAGACCTTCTGTCTTCCGCAGAGGGTGTGATAGGCTAAACACCACTGTGGCTCACTGTGTTCATTTTAAGGTCAGGGTCAGCGCGCTTAGTGTGCATCAGTGAAGCAGCTATAGGTTTAGCTACGCTGGTGCGCGCGCGCGCACACATACACACACACACACACACACACACACACACACAGACATACACACACACACAAAATAATTAATAATGAATGTTATGAGCTACACCTGTGTTTACCCCTCCATTCCAGCTTTGTGAAAAGGCTGCCTAAAGATTCATTATCGATGCCACAGTGAAATAAATCAGTTGAGTCTTGAAACACGAGCATCTGGGCCCATTAGACAAATCGCAAAGTCATAAAATATTGGGAGCCGTTTCTTAAACGTCATGAGATCCTTCCTCCGATTCATCCTCCAAATGCAGGGGCTTGCATTGGCAGCTGTGTGTGTGTGTGTGCAACAGTAGGTAGCAATTTGAGTGTGATTACAAACCAGCATCCAGTGTGTCTACCGAGAGAATCAAATCAGAACGTAATTCTCACAATCTCTCTCATTTGCATTACCCTTTTGGCACCACAGCAAAACAAACAAGAAGATTTAATTAACCGAACACCGCTTACGTATTCTGCAGACCTGTTGTAAAACACAGACCTCAACGGCCGATGGCTACATCAATACACGGCTCATAATCAATTGCAGTGCTAGCAAATCAGTTTGGGGCTAAAACAGACTCAAGTCTCATTTGTACTTTTGCATATTGATTAGAGCGGCGATGAAAGGTCTCATGCTGGATCGCGGGGGCTCATCCTCTGTTGCTTTTCCAGAAAGACCCCTGGTGGCCGGCAGGATTTCAGTGTTACAGGAAGCGCGGGCGCCACCCACCTGTCCACCCCGCGTGGCAGCGACACAGGCCGCTCACTGCGTCGCAGCCGTCCGCATGGCCACAGGTGCAGCTCTCGCGACACTTCAGGCCGTAGGTGCCCTCCTGGCAACCATTGAGAACACCTGGTCAGCACAACAGCATCGCACACAGCACACATGTTTTCTCTGTGGCCGTAGCTTTATCTCTCCAAGTTCTAAAAATAACAGAAAATAGATGTTGTGTGTTTGGGCTTTTAATGGACAGGTGAGAGAGAGACAGGATAAGGGAGAGGGAAGGACATGTTGGTCAAGATCGAAAGTGGGCGTCGCCTACGCCCTGGGTGTCTCTCTTTGCCCGGTGGAACACATTGTTGTTCGGTGGGCAATCCACCAAATGTATCGTTGCTATAACGATGTAATGCCGCTCTAATCTGAAGCGGTTTACGGGGAATTGCGATACATGTCCATGAGGAACAGCAACATTTTGCCTACAGGTTAGACTGCACACAGACATTAGTGTCGAACCCAGAACCCTTCGTCTGGGATTCAAACCTCCGTCCTGTTATCCCCAACCCCCCCCCCCCCCCCCCACACCCCCACCCCATTAAATTAACACAGAGCTCAGTGGCGGTTTCCTGGTTGTTGTCATAGTAACAGGGGCTGACTCACCGGGCAGGGCTGGTCGCAGTGCAGACCGCTCCAGCCAGGGGAACAGGTACAGGTGCCATTGGAGGGCTCACAGGCGGCCCCATTGGCACACAGGCAGGTCTGGTTGCAGCCGGGCCCCCAGGAGCCGCTGGGGCAGGGGACGGAGCAGTCTGCCCCCCGCCAGCCTGAAGGAGGATTGAAGATTGAAGATTGAAGATTGAAAATTGAAGATTCAACAATCAACAAGCAACAATCAATCAATAATCAACAATCAACAATCAACATTCAAGAGATTCAAGATTCAAGATTTCTAGGCAATTCAATTCTCAGGACAAGGCACGCATCGTCTACGTCGTAGGTTAAACCAAAAGTACACAATATAAGAAATATAGAATGTAAAATAAAATACAGATTTAAAATAAAAATAAAAATACCATTAAAGGTAGACGTGTGCCAGTGTGTACATCAGAATCAGAATCTTAACGTACAAGTACGCAAGAGTAAAATTCTTAGGCTTGGATCCTCGACAGTCACATAGCAGCATCAATACAAGATCACAATAACAAAGTAAGTAATAATACATAATCATAAGTAGCAACATCAATACAACAATGTGTTCAAGCGGTAGTGGTACCAGCCACGGTGGTAGTGCAAAAAATATATATATATAATAATAAAATGCTGTGCAAAATACAGAATATAATGCAGTTAATCAAATAATCGGTTGTTGTAGTGTGCGTGGGGTTGGTTTGGGGGTAATGGATTTTTCCAGGAGCCTGGCTGCTTGGGGGGGGAAAACATAGACAACATATACTGTACATAGATCTAGGTATGGGGGGGGGGGGGGGGGGGGGGGGGGGGGGGGCCCGGGTGTGCCAAACATACATGCTCTGTATGGCGTGTGTGTTCCCATACCATCACACGTCCCGGGTAACATCCCACTGGGTGTGTATGAAAAAATGCAAACTTGAAAGATTATGGGAATGGGAATTTTTGGAATAGTCTTTATATTCTTGGAGGGGGTGAACAGAATAATGTGAAGGCATTGTGATTATTCAATTTCTATCGCCTATCGTTTCTATCTGTCTATATGTGTCTTCTACTCTGATTTTCATTGTTCCACTTTCAAAGAAACAAAGTCCAACACTGATTAAATATTCAACATATGCACCATCCCCAATGTAAAAAAAGACTAATCCTGAATGCAATGTTTAATGTAGGATTGTTAATTATCATTCACCGTTGATACATTTATAAACTCCATTAATACTCATAGAAGGTTTTTCCGGTGCATATGTTATTACATAAAATGGTACAATAATTTAATCCTTCACTACAATGAATATACTAATTAACTCATTAATTAGTAATTCATGTCAGGAATAGAACATTGTGTTCTTATCAGCTAAATTGCATGATTCAAGTTAAATTTCAAATTGTATAGCTAAAACCAAAAATTTATGTTATAGCATGCAAAGAAAGAAACAGAAAATAATATCGTAAATACAATCTCTTAGTCAAACCAAAATGTTCACCAAAAATTCAAGCATTCATTTGGCATTTAAAATAAGAAATGAAAACAGACAAACATTTACACATTTACAAGTAAATTAAATAGCGTATAAAAGCAGAGAAGGAGAACAGGAGGATAAACAAATTCGAACACAACAAAAACCAAAAAACCGAATAGCATGGTGGTCTTATTTCCTGGCGCGTGTTAGAAGCCAAGCGTTTGCAGCATTTTGACTGCTGATCGATTTCTGTCTGAGGCGAGCACACAGAGTTAAAGTAGAGGAGGCACCCCATGAGATAAAGGCACGCACGGCTCTCTCCAAATCAACAGCTGAGATCAGGTTGACCTTGACTTTAATCTTTTCTCTAATGGTTGGACAACACGGTTGGACAACTTGTACATGGGAAGCTCCATACTGCAGCCCGGCCAGTAGACTATCCTCTACAGTTTAGCAGGCAAATAAGTGTGTGTAACACGCCTGGGAAAGACCCAGTCAGAGAGTAGCGAAGCTAGGCTGGTCAGTGGGTTCGATTGGACCTCTGGGTCGTTCCCACCATAACCATTTCACTGAACCTGGATGTTGCATAGGGTGAATGATATCACAGAGAGAAAATCATTCCATCCTCCACCAATCAGGGAGGCATACGTATTGATCCATCAGCATTTTATCTGTGCTTAATCCCTGGTGGTGTAATCAATAATGTTTGTGATTGGATTGTTACACATGCCTGGCGGCCATTAGTATTACGCTGACAAAAATCGGTCAGGTTAAGCGGAAATGAGTTGTCGACGAAAATAATCATAATAAGTCATGTCTTTATATTACCGCATAAAATCCTATTTTATTTGTCTGCATTCAGTGTGTTGACACTCAGGGATGTTGAGATTGTACCACAGCAGACTATGGTGATTTAAAGCTAGTTTTGAATGGAGCTTTGGAGTCAATATGTTCACTAGATGATCTGTGAGGGTGGAAGGGGCGGGGGGGAAGGGGGGGGGGGGGGATGTAGTTTTTGAAAGATGAAGACCCACTTGCATACATCCATTCCAGCCATATTCAGCTAAAGAGTACGGCCTTTTCATGAGTGGTGTAAAACAACGCAAAGAAAGATTCTAAGGGATCAAATATTTCTGCAGCAAGTGCACCGTGAGGACAGCATATATGGATATTCAAATCCAAAGCTAGTCCTATTTAGGCATATTTAACATTTACTCAAGTGAGCGGGTCAGAGAGTTCAGAGATAAAAGAGCCATTACGTTTACTTACAAGGACGGTCCACCCCAATGAATAGAACCGACCGCTGCTTATTAATGGGGGGGGGGGGGGGGAGAGAAAGGCTTTTAAAAGGAAGAAAATGACCTAGAGCGCACACACATTTCCCACCGACAAGAAAACAACCAAAACATGTTTTCTTGTGACCACCCCTAGCCCGCACGCCCTTGCCAAGACAGCTCGGCTTACTGGGAAAGGCATCACAGCCAACGTTTACGGGTGGACTGCATCCAACCCCCGGGACGGCGCGACTACGTCGTACCTTCTCTGCAGGCGCAGGAGCCGTCGACGGGGGAGCAGGAGACGTGGTTACGGCAGGAACAGGAAGACCGGCAGCTCGGCCCGTGCAGGCCAGCGGGGCACACCGAAGCGCAGTCCTCGCCCTGTGGACAAAGTGGACAAAGTGGACAAAGTGGACGGCACGGGACGTTCACGGACGAAGACAAGCATGGACAACCATGGCTTTGGCTTCTTTGGCGTGAGACCAGACGTGATGGAACGTGTCGTTTCCTGCTGACGGGCGTTACGTGGTCACTGGGTAGGTAGCATTGAGATGTCCCATCCGGAAAGGATGGGCCACTTGTGGTTTGAGATGTCGATGGAGGTGATAACGTTCATGACACAATGCATCCTTACTTGCGTTCGTGCTGACTTAACTGTCACCCAGTTGCACGGGTATAAACTACTCCCCTCCCCGTAAACCCCCACTCCCTCATCATACCCCTGCCAATCATTGGTTACACAAATAGTCAAAAATAACACACAAAGAACACAGTGGCAAATCTAGATAGCAGTTTGTGTTTTTTTATTTATTATAGTTTATATATTCTATTTTATTAAGGGAAGGATCAGAGCAAATTCCAGAGTGACCAGGCGGCGTGGGAATCCCTGGACATGGCCACACAGGAGGAGACGTGAGTGCGATTCATCCTGAAAGTCTGGAGAAAAGGCTCCTGGGCGGGCACCATGCATCCAGGGGAGCAGATCCTCCTGGCTGCCTGACGATGAGGCCTCTTCCTGGTAATGAGCTCAGTAAGGGGACAGGGTTGGCCATGCTGGGGGGAAAAACCTTCCGGTCGCCCCACCGCCAGGAGGACATGGTTGGCCACGTCCTCCCATTCCCGCAAGTCAATATCGAATTTCTGCAGGCTTTAAAAGCTGAGCACTGCAAGGATTCCAACATCCTCTTCACTCCATAAGTGATCCACCCCCCTCCACCCTCCAACCCCCCCCCCCCCCCCCCCCCCCCCCCCCCCCCCCCCCCCCCCCCCGCCCCCCTCCTGACCATGGCATTAGAGGAGCGAGACCGCCGCCTCAGAATGACATTTCCCCCATCCCCGTCCTCCCATTCCCGCAGTCATTCGAATTTCTGCAGCTTTAAAAGCTGAGCCCTGCAAGGATTCCAACATCCTCTTCACTCCCTAAATGATCCCCCCCCTCCCCCTCAACCCCCCCCCCCCCCCCCCCCCCCCCCCCCCCCCCCCCCCCCCCCACACACACACACACACACACACCTCCCCCTTCTCCTCAGTTTTGCGGTTTGAGTGACAGGTGACACAATGATTTAGTGTCCCAATTAGCGGCCCAGAGGAGTCTGGCGCGGAGCCCTTCCATCCCTCATCAGGACCTGCCACGGCTGCCAGCTGCTCAACGCTGTCATTATCGTTTTGAACTTGGTTTAAAAACCGGAGGTAGCTGACGAAGTGCTGGTGGACGCCAAGGGCGGAACACAAGTCTTCCCGTCGTTCTTTGAGAGACATAAAAAGCAGCCCCCCCCATCTCCATGGACCCCCCCCCCCCCCCCCCCCCCACCGAAATCCACCCCGCCACCAACCACTCCCTGCAAATGCAATTTGTATCAACCGCATACAATAACCTTTGTTCTGGACAAAATGGCGAGCCTCAAAATCTGCTAACAACAGCAGAGGTGGCAATGGTGTGGAGGTGTGTGGGACCAGAGGAGGGTGGTGGTGGTTGGGGGGGGGGGGGGGGGGGGGGGCGGGGCAATTAGAAGTTTCCGGACCGTCTCCGGAGGACAGGCAATTTGCTGGTGAGCGGCCTCACGGGCACACAGGTTCATCGAGCCGCAAACGACCACGCGGATTTCATTTGCGTCCGCCACTGCCGGCGTTGGTGTTCACTTCCCTTTCACGCGGCGTGGCGATGGCGCTCAGCAGCGGACGCAGGGTGTGCTCATTAGCCGCCTGATTCATTTTCC
>JACYXH010000163.1:10000-110000 GCA_026745465.1 Lota lota
TTGTTTTGATCAAGTTCAATGCATGCTTGGCATGAAGGCCTACACACAGGAGAAGTTTGCTCTCAAGTACTTTAATGGTTTCTCTTTCTAGGAACGATTGCTAATTAGTGTGTTCAAATAAGGTTGTTGAATTAGGAACCACTTAACAAAGGTAGTTATAAAAAAGACAAAACATAACTTCATTTAAAAGAGGTGAACGGCACTGTGCAACATTTGACTATTCGGCACTTTAATCATGCAATCAATGCTAGTGAAGACATTGCTATAAATATAAACATGAACTTCATCCAAAAGGCGACATTGTATCTTTGATTGAGACCCCGCAACACAACTAGAGCCAGAGCATGCCACTCACCATCAGACCAGCGGGGCATGTGCAGGAGCCTGTAACACTGTGGCACTCGGTCCCATGGGCGCAGTCACACGTTGACCTGCAGCTGTCGCCGTAGTAACCAGATGGACAGCTTTCGTTGCAGTAAAGCCCTGTCCATCCAGAGGAACAGCTACACTCACCAGACAAGGGGTGACAACTTGAACAAGCCAAGACGCAGAGGAAGTGGGGAAAATAGAGAGAGAGACAGAGAAAGAGAGAAAGAGAGAGTTGTATCTTTAAAGAAATATCTGTTTTTGCCATAGTAGGGTCAAACAGTGGATTCTCAAGCCGTTGGCGATCCATCCATCTGTTCGCGTCTACAGGCTGGCGCTCAGACAAATGAGGTGTCCCTTTTCTCCCTCGTTCCCCTAATGATTTCCACGGCCATCGCCCAGGTCCAGCCAGCCTCAGAGCATCAGAGCATTAACATTGCATTAACCATGGATGCTGCTGAGTAATACTGAATGAAGCAAAGGTCGCCATTAAAAGCTAACTCCGTGACACATGGCTACGAGGTGTCCAGATTCTAAATGGCGCGCTCATGGTCTAGAGCTGGGATGGAACACGATTGGTAGTCGGAGAGTGTTTAGTCTCACAAATCAGACCTTCCATTGATGGCAGACAAGGTCGATTCTATAGGTGAACTGGGCGTTTCACTTTCTTTCGCTTCATATTTGTTCCGACCAATCGTGTTGCTGGAGTCAGGGATCTGTCAGCGCGTGATTGGTGAACGCATACTCGGCCAGCAGTAGGAAACTGTAAAAAAAAACTGTCTGTAAAGTCTCTGTAAAATCAACACCACTTTAGAAATACACTTTTTCAAATCCCCCCCCCCCTGAAAGCTACACCCACTCTCGCTACTGAGTTTATTCAGGAGAATATCTCCGTAACGGAACAGGAAACAAGGCGTAACTCCGCCCCTCGTAGTCTCTGGTTTCCGGCCCAGCATCTGGTGCAGTCCCGCCCCCAGCAGTGAGGGGGCAGGGAGGGGGCAGGGGGCAGGGGGCAGGGGGCAGGGGGCAGGGGGTAGGGGGCAGGGGGCAGGGAGGGGGCAGGGGTAGGGAGGGGGTAGGGAGGGGCAGGGGGCAGGGGGCAGGGGGTAGGGGGCAGGGGGCAGGGGGCAGGGGGCAGGGGGCAGGGGGCAGGGGGCAGGGGGTAGGGGGCAGGGGGCAGGGGGCAGGGGGCAGGGGGCAGGGGGCAGGGGGCAGGGGTAGGGAGGGGGCAGGGGTCTGGGTGTAGTGAAGTCGTCAAACTAAATGTTCTGCGCATGCTGGTTTGCTGCCTGTACTGGAGCTTACCTGACAGTGTTGGCAGCGTCGCAGGGACAGTACTTGTCACATATGAGGCCGTAGAGTCCCGCGGGGCAGAATCTCTCCTGGCAGTTGGGGCCCTTGAAGCCCGTGTCGCACAGACACGCCCCGTTGATGTGGTAACACTTGGCTCCGTTCTGACAGTCACACTTCTGGCTGCACTGGGAGCCGTATGTGCCGACTGGGCACTCGTCCTGGCATCTGGTCGCAAGGGAAGGAGATTTGTTTTAATGCGAGAACTAACACATTACAGGTCAAATAGAGTACAATTCATCAGTGACAATAATAACAGATCTAACCCTTTTTTTTGGAATGAAACCGAAACAAATCTCTTTTAGTTTCAGTATGCAGGAATTAATTCATTAATGCATCACGCCGTCAACTCTTTTTGATTTATTTTCTATCTGTGAGCACGCTAGTTTCATCTCAATCAAAGTACAACTGTGTAATTACACCTGGAAGAGTTAGATGGGAGAACACCCAGGTGCAGAATATGCCTGCCAGGTTAATTCACCTGCCACTCGCTGAATGAATGAGGGCAATTTTGTGAAATAATAAAGCCAAAGAGAAGTGTAGTCCAGCAAGCGTTTTTTATTCAGGGAGACAATTGCTTCAGCCAAACTAATAAAGCCAGACTGCTACTAGGCTGCTCTGGCCGTCAGAGAGGGAACTAAAGAGATCTGTGGTTTCAATGAGCCTCTAATACAAGCTCATTACTTATAATTAATGAGAAGAAGCCCACCGGCATGTAGCCCGTAGTGAGATCAATGGACATGCTGGAAGAGGACCATGAACGGAGGCTAAAGACAGAAGCAGTTGCTGGCCGGTATAAGCAGGAGACTAATTAAGCGTAAAGCCCTCTGTAAATGTTTCGAATTCCACATTCTCACTAATGAACGTTCATGCATTTCTTTTGCTCTTTACCAAGCAGGAACATTCCAGTATATCCAGGTATCCCTCTTGCTTACAAATCCACAAAGAGACTAGGTCAGTGGATGGCTTGGTTCCTGTGTAAACTGAATGAGGGAAACTATCCCTTTTTTTTTTGTTCTCGATATCCATCAACGTGCGCCAGATTGTCTGGCCTATATTCAAACCGCAAGAACAAAAGTTCTTCTTCGGAGGAGGAGGAGGAGGACTTTTGTAGCCTGTGGCCTCATCGAGATGTTCTGGAGCCGGTACCAGTCGCATACCGCCGTCCGCTGAAGCCAGCCGCGCACTGGCACTGCCCCGTGACGTGGTCGCAGAGGCCTCCATTACGGCACGAACAGTCCCTGCTGCAGTTGACGCCGTACTTTCCAAGCGCACACGGCTGCGCACAGACAGACCCCTGTGGGGAAGAGGCGAGCAAAGCGCATCCTCAGGCCCTTCACACAGCCATCGATCCAAGGCAGCGCAAGCGCAGTCAGAGCTGCTAAGCCCTGTTCTAATATAGATGATGCATGTGGCAGCAATTTAGTTTGCTTTTATCCGCCAACAATATCAAGTTCTAACCCTCTTAAGCCGCTGATCTGGCAATGCAAATACAACGACGCTGGCTTGTTGAAAATAAATACATAGGCCAATTGTTTTGTCTTATGGTCCAGATTGGCTTTCATATATACTAGTATATATAGTGGTTGACCTACAGTGACCTACAGTGGTTTTAGTTTTTTTTTTTATATATATATGGATATTTGGAAATCACTATTGAAGATGTTTCATTATATATTGCTCCTTCCTAGCTTCCATTTACCCCATCTCCCCCTCCCTATCCTCCTTCTCCCTCTCCTCTTTCTCTCTCCCCCTACCTATCCTACTTCTCCCTCTCCTTCTCTCTCCTCCTCCCTATCCTCCTTCTCCCCCTCCTCTTTCTCTCTCCCCCTACCTATCCTACTTCTCCCTCTCCTTTTATCCCTCCTCCTTCTCTCTCCTCCTCCATCTCCTCCTTCTCTCTCCTCCTTCACCCTCTTCTTCTTCTCTCTCCTTCTCTCTCCTCCTTCTCTCTCCCCCTCCCAATCCTCCTTCTCCCTCTCCTTCTTCTCTCTCCTCCTTCTCTTACCTCCTCCCTCTCCTCCCCTCCTTCTCCCTCTCCTTCTTCTCTCTTCTCCATCTCTTTCCTCCATCCTCTCCTCCCCTCCTTCTCCCTCTCCTTCTTCTCTCTTCTCCATCCTCTCCTCCACCCTCTCCTCCTTCTCTCTTCCCCACCCAATCCTCCTTCTCCCTCTCCTTCTCTCTCCTCCTTCTCTCTCCTCCTCCCTCTCCTCCCCTCCTTCTCCCTCTCCTTCTTCTCTCTCCTCCTTCTCTCTCCTCCTCCCTCTCCTCCCCTCCTTCTCCCTCTCCTTCTTCTTCTTCTCTCTCCTCCTTCTCTCACTTCCTCCCTCTCCTCCCCTCCTTCTCCCTCTCCTTCTTCTCTCTCCTCCTTCTCTCTCCTCCTCCCTCCCTCTCCTCCTTCTTCTCTCTCCTCCTCCCTCCCTCTCCTCCCTCTCCTCCCTCTCCTCCCCCCTCCCCTCCTACCGTCCATCCGGTGGGACAGGAGCAGTCTCCGGTGATGTGGTGGCACGTTCCTCTGTTCTGACAGGGGCAGCGCTGCTCACACTGGAGCCCGTGACTCCCGAAGGGGCATCGCTCCCCACAGCTGCACCCGACCCAGGGCCACACGACGACACCCGACGACCGGGCGAACCCCCCACCCGACGACCGGGCCGAACCCCCCACCCGACGACCGAGGACAACAATCCAAAAACAACGAAAGACAAACACACACAACACCAAACACATTACCCCTCAGATATCGGCCCAGTCGACACACTGCACACGTCTTTTTGTTGACCCTAACTCATTTCCCCCATCTAGTATTATCCTGTGTGTGGATCACGCAGCACCCGTGACACCGTGAGATGACGCGAAGCACCTGAACACGAAAGTCACAGAGGAAGAGATTCTCCTCTTTTTTATCCCCCCCCCCCCCCCCCCCCCCCCCCCAGGGGGTTTGGCGGCCGGGCGATACTCACAAAGCGCCAGTGTACCCTGACGCGCAGATGCACTCTCCCGTCTCGTGGTGGCAGGTGGCACCATTGAGGCACTGGCAGGGCAGCTGGCACGCCTTGCCGTAGTAGCCGTGCTCACAGGGCTCCTCACAGCGCCAGCCCTGGTAGCCGTCGGTGCACACGCACGCACCTGTGATGGGGTTACACTTGGCGCCGTTCTGGCACTGGCACCGGTTACTGCAATGAGGTCCCCAGTAGTCGCTCTCGCAGCCTGCCGACGCAGAGAGAGACGAGAGCGTCAGGGGGGGGGGGGGGGGGGGGGGGGGCGGGCGGCAGTACACAGACACACACAGCATGATCATGATGATGGGGGTGTTTGGTGTCACCGTAATTGAGTTAGCACTCTAGGTGTGAAAATGAAAGCGATCACGGCACGGCACCCAGCAGCAGTGCCTCGGTATCACTTTGTGGTTCATTTTGAGGTCTGGACTTTTCATGACTCCATGTGAATGTACGCCAACTTTAAAAAGAGTGTCTCAATGCCATGATCCTTTTTTTAAAAGGTGAAGTAAGCTAAATCTATTGTTTTTACCCACACAACCCAGAAAGTAAAGATGTTTCAGTTGAAAAACAACAGCATTGTTTCCAGGCATTTGTAAGCTCTGTGAAGTGAAATCAGTGTCTATCTTACACCTAAAGGCATGTGCTTTCCTAACTCCCAGCGGAAACGTATATTTTTGGAACCCCAGCAACATTTTGCGTTTAGTTTGTTCATGTCCCCAAACGAGAGCATGATAAACCCACAACGACGCAGTGGCTCGTCTCAAAGCAAGACGGTTCCCACGGTAGGGAATCGGTCGGTACCTGGGATAGAGAGAGCTGTCTCTGTCCTGGGTAAATCAGTTGTTCTGGGGATCTGGCCGGGATTCAAAGAGGTTGATATCTCCTTATGTCTCTCAATCAGCAACAGCAGTTATTGCCTCGCGTAAAGGGCGCAGCTTGAGGTCTGGGCCGGCGCGGCCAACGGCAGAGAACATATTCCGATATTGATTTTCACATCATGGCCCGACCCGGTTAGAAATGCAAGGACGGCCGACTCGCTCCCTGTCTGCCCTTTTACTTTGTGCCAGCGCTCTGATCAACGGGAACATAATGAAAGCTGTTCCACGGGCCTTGCTCAGGCACACGGTCGGAAACGCGAGCCGCCTTCCCCCTAATGCAGACAGCTCTGCCTCCAAGGGGGTCCGCCAGTATTGCCTCTGTGGCTGGATAGGGCTATAGGCCGTATCACAGGTCTGCATCGGGCGCTGGGTGGAGGGGGGGGGGGGGGGCAGCTATCGATTCAAACTAATCTCTCAGGGCCTCTAGTCTGGCATGACTGAATTCCCCGATGGTTGGACTTGTGCCACGCAAACAACCCTGGGATGTTAAATGTTACGGTGTAATGGATGGGCGGTTTAGCCACGGCTCGGTTCTGATGTGTGCGTGGGCCCTGCTGATCGCTGCTCCTTCAGCACACAACGCCACCTCATCAACTCTCTCTCTCTCTCTCTCTCTCTCGCTCTCTCTCTCTCTCTCGCTCTCTCTCTCTCTCTCTCTCTCTCTCTCTCTCTCTCTCTCTCGCTCTCTCTCTCTCTCTCTCTCTCTCTCTCTCTCTCTCTCTCTCTCTCTCTCTCTCTCTCTCTCTCTCTCTCTCTCTCTCTCTCTCTCTCTCTCTCTCTCTCTCTCTCTCTCTCTCTCTTGATTGTCCACACGCCCACCATGACACATCCTCACCTCTCACACACAGAACCATGCTTATTTTTTTCACACTGCGCAAGGCTGGAAACATTTAAATATGGTGATGAAATGACTATGATGATGTGTATAGCAAAAATAAATACAAATAAAACTGACAATCTAGGCTGAGGCGTCTGGTTCTTGAGGCCTCAATCAAATGTTACTCTCTAAAGCGTTGAAGCATTTTTATTCCCCCACTCAAAGACCTCGACACATCAAGAGCAAAGCCCATTATCTCGCAGTCGCTGTCCTCCAACTCTTGTACTGTAGCCTCGGCTTTGACGGCAGTGAGCTGGGATTACCCCAGTCAGAGTTCACCATGTGCTGTGGGCAGAGCGAAGTGGAAAGATCCAGAAACAACTTCTACATCCATTTTATTTTTATTCAGGTGAAGCCCTTCAGGCGTCTGGGGGATGGAGCGGCGGGGGGGGGGGGGGGGGGGGGTACGCGCTGTGAGGGAACCAGACCCCCCCCGAGGGATGGTACGTGTGGAAGTTGAATCCCACCACAGAAGCCCGGAACAAGGAAACCTCCGGCCTAACCACCTTTTAACTCGCCTTGTCCCTGGTCACTGAGTCCAAACACAAAGCAGGATCGTTGCGGGTAACCTCACACAGAGCGGTGTGGGAACACCAGGGTACAGAACCCAGGGTACAGAACCCAGGGTACAGAACCCAGGGTACAGAACCCAGGGTACTGTGTGTTACAGAAGCAAACAGAAGACGTGCAGCTAGAAAACTACAGAAGTGGTTGTCAAGAGAGAAAGAGAGAGAGAAAGATAGAGAGGGAGAAAGAGAGAGAGAGAGAGAGAGAGAGAGAGAGAGAGAGAGAGAGGAGAGAGAGAGAGAGAGAGAGAGAGAGACATCACTGTGGCGCTGAGCATTGAAGTTTGTTCTAAAGTCTGCATTTACAAGATTGCCAGTTGTGATATTTAAAACAAACAGCTTGCAGTCAAAACGTCACTGAAAAGAGTACACTGAACACTGCCTTTTCAGCAGTGGGCCTGTCTGTGCCAAAGCTGCTGAGACCTGATCATGATGATAGAAGAAAACGATTTACCTGTGCCGAATATCCTTCAGTATTTAAATGCTCCCAGTAACATTCCATCATAGCTTCTCCGTTGGGATAGGGACAGATTCCATATTCCAACCGCCATCATGTCTGATTGGCATGGATATTGGTCAGTGGGTCATTGTGACTTACAGCTAAACGGATTACAGAGGGAATATCCCTCACGTTCAAACAAACTGGAACCAAACGATGGCTCACGCCATCGCCATCGTCATGCCACTCAACCAAACCGAAACACATATGGACTGCATTTGTACAGCGCTTCGCTAAACTGTTGCCACTCAAAGCGCTTATATTTCAGGCACGATCAGCGCCTGAAATTCACCCATTCATTCGCACGTTCACACACGACGGCTCTGTAAACCATGCAAGGCGACAGCCAGCTCGTCGGGAGCAGTTGGTTAGGTGCTCAGGGACACCTGGCACCCTTGGCTAGGGTGGAGCCAGGGATCAAACCAGCAACCTTCTGTTTGCCAGATGACCTGCTCTATCTCCTCAGCTATTACCGCACGGTATAACATGCGATGGGGAGAATACTTATGATCTGCTACTTATGATATGCTACTACAGTAAGTAAAACCTGGCCAAAAAAAAGGGGGATACAAGTTTCCCAGTAGAATGTCCCATTTTTGACAGATCGGCAGCAAAGCAGCATAGCGCTGTCTGACGGTCAGCTGCCTTGCCTCCATTGTCCTCTGCACCCTTCACAGGGTCTGACCCGGCTTTGGCACAGAAACAACTACAACTCTATTATTATCATTCTTGTGCTCTCCCTCCCCCACCTGTAGACTTCATGAGTGGAAGGAAATCATTCAGCCATTCAAGCAGAATGAAATGGAAGAACCGCTTCCTGTGAGTTGGCTCGGAGAGAGAACAGCACGAAGGAGTAATGCTTTACAAAGGGCATTCAGCAGGAGCCCGCATAACCATTCTGCATGTTCAGCGCAGCGTCGCAGAAGCATCATTTAAGAATCAGAGAGGGTTGTATAATGGTCTGGAGGAAAACCGACGCAGGTTGAGCATTGAGAGACGAACGCCTCCCACTGTTAAGAGCTAAACGGCCGACCTCGATGGCACTGTTTCACTCTCATCCTGACTCCACGCTGATCCAGTGGTTCACAACCTTTGACTTTGGGTGCACCACTATACGGTCATAAAGACCTTTCGCGGACAGCCTCGTGAGCAAGGGGAAAAATAGATGAATGGCTGAGCAAAGGGCGGCAGCGCCCTCTACATTCACAATCATTACTGCAAGAAGGCCACGGCCAGTAGGAAACAGTGGAAGGGAAAAGGCAGCAACGCTAAATAAACAGCGCTGTCTGTTTATTTAGCAAACACAGATTAACGCAAGACAAGCAATGGAAAACATTACAATGGCAAACATATGATGGAATGCACAAAGCAACACACATTTTGAAATAATAACCAGCCAACCTATCATATTTACTGAATAATATTTATAACATGTATTTATTTCCAATGATGTATATAATTATTTATATTATTGTAAATTTGTATTTTTCAAGACTACAATCCCACGTACCCTCTGCGCGACCACAGGTAGAAAAACACTTCTCTAATCTAGAAGACACAAGAGGTTAACGTCGCTGAAGCATGCCTATGAGCTTGACAAATGCATCTCAGAATATAGAGAGGCCCCTGCCAATAGCCATGGGAGCCATCCTGCTAAATTGGAATAACAGTGCGCCGCAGCCTCGGCTGTGGGGCGTGTCGTTGGGCTGGCCCCAATTCATCTTATCTGATACCCTGCATGTTCACCTTCCCCTGGGGAACCAGCAACACAGGGCTCCACTCACCCAGTGACACACACACACACACACACACACACACACCAACGCACCCACTCACCTAGCACGCAGGCCTGCACACACACACACACCAACGCACGCACCAACGCACGCACCAGCGCACGCACCAACGCACGCACACACACACACACACACACACACACACAAAGGCAAGGACACACACATACACACACACACACACACAAAAGAAACGGACACACACACACACACACACACACACACACACACACAAACAAACACACACACAAAGGCATGGACACACACACACACACACACACACACTCTATCTCCGTGGAGGGCTTCCGGGTCTCATTTACGCAATGGAGATGCCACTGCACTATACCGCCCAGCGTGAAATATGTTGTCTCCCCCCTATGCCGTGGCATCGTTTGATACGGATGCAACAAGATGCACCCGTTCTCTATTTCTGATCCACAGAGTCAAGTAAAGTAAACCCCTTGATACTCAGGACCGCGCGTCACCCATTGAAAAGCCTGTGCTGGGTGTCTATCCACAAGAACATCGGCATAGTTGCGCTCATTTCTCTTTGCGCTGCAGAGGCCGGGTCGATACCCGCCCCAGCGTGTGTCCGTCTGCAGGCAGGGCATCTCTGCAGCGCCTCTCTAACCCGGTTACATCTCGGAGAGTCCGAGGCCAGTGGGGCCACGGGGCCACGGGGCCACGGGGCCACGGGGCCACGGCGCGGCGCGTCCTAAACAAGCAATAAAGTGTGAAGTGACTTCTCGGAGGAGGAGGAGGAAGAGGAGGAGGAGGAGCAAGGGCTCAATCTAATAAAGCCCGGCGCGGGTCGCAGCAGAAGCAGTAATGCATGTACACTGCTGCTGCGATGGACATGGCCAGTGCCCCTGCTCAGGAAAGCAGCAGAAGCAGCAGTGTTTTCAACCCCCCCCCACCCCCCCACCCACACCCACCCCCCTCCGCTCAGCTTTATGTGTGGGTCAGCAAATTGTTCCACAGCCCAATACCCCTACCAATTAATAATTCACCCTTCGTCCTGTTGTGCAGAGGAAAACAACGCAACACAAAAGCCCTTTATGTCTCTGGCATGGGACAGCCGCACGGTATAGTAGGAGAGTTATTCAGGCTTTTTATGAAGCTGTCCCTCGTACAGCCTCAACAGAACAACGTGGGGAATACAGCCCTGAAGTGAACCGACATAACAGACACAGACACACGGGCACGGGTCAGTGACGGGCGACAAGTGATGCACAAAAGACGATGTCAATTCGATAGAAGCAACCCCTACCACTTCTAATTTGCACCCATTGATTTCCTATTTTCAATTATTAATTCTAATTAGACTGAAGAAGAATGTGCTAACGGAGAGACGTGGTCAATAGCAAATGGGTGTGGGGTGTCTAAGGGATTAATGCTCAGTCATATAATGACCAAGTTGGGCTTGCCGTAAGTGGTGCTAGCACAAAGACTGCAGGTCTTCATTTAGGCCTTTATGCCTGCCCCCCCCCCCCGAAAAAGTTCAGAGATAAATAGAATTAATTCTTTTCCAATTAGATTTGCGGCGGCAAAAGAGGCAGGTGGAAACGTCCAGACACTCCTTCCTCCCTGGCAACTGCCTCGAGTGCTTCCCCAGAAGGCCTTCTCCTTACAAGTTCTTTGAGAAAAACCCAACTAAATGAAAAGCATTTCCCAATCAACGCTTGGGTTCATAAACAGCCAGGGAGCTAATGGTTGTCATCCGGCTCAGGATGCCGCTCGATCGAACATTCAAGAGCTACCGTGGTTACTCCTGGGAAGTACGGAAAAAGCGTAAAAGTTTAAAAGTTTACAGTTTAAAAGTTTACAGTTTAAAGGTTTACAGTTTAAAAGTTTAAAAGTCACCAGTGCGACAACACTCCCACGCAAAGAGTTAATTACGTTCCAAGTCGAATTGCAGCACTTGTTAGGAATATTGAACACTATGAAAACTCTCTGAAAAGCAGGCTTTTCATGCTTGTATTCGATTCTTTTTACCATCCACTTAAATAAATGTACAAGCAGATAACCACTATCAACCACCGCCAGCATCAGTAGATCTTTGATGTGTTTGTATAATCGATACAGGCACAGGTGGATTGCTTCTTTATTCATGAGTCAATCTTTTTCTCCAAACTAAATACATGCATGAGTGAAGAGTAGGTGTGTATCAAGATGTATGCAAGGTTGTTACCTTGAAGAAATAATACAGGTACTGTAAATAAAGCGACACAATGTAAAACAATGGGTGTAACAGCTGTGGGCCCTAATCATCTAGTCTTTACTGTACACATTCAATCGCTTGTCTGTTGGTTAATGGGGCTTGCCTTGATCTGCACCTGGTTCTTAAAGAGAAACCGCGGAGCCATCTTTCAGTACAATCAAATCACACACTTCATTTGGTTGGGAAACTGAAATACCTAGTTATCTAGAAGAGATGGATCATATTAAGGAAAGGCAAATATTGTACCTAAGGTATAATGTAGGTTATGTATAGAAGAGGAGAGAGAGATGGCATGCTGTCAAATAGTTTTCCTAGTAGTTATAGTAGTCAGAGGAAACAGTAATTTAATAATACATTCACACTTCATTTGCTTCAGACATAAGAAGCCTTACATTCACACGCACGAATGCAAACGCACACACACACACACACACGCACACACACACACACACACACACACACACACACACACACACACACACAGACACACTCTTTCTCACACACACACACACACACACACACTGACACATACACACACACTCTCTCACACACACACACACACACACACATACACACACACACATACATACATACGCACACAAACACACAAAACCACTCATGGGCCATTACATTGATAATTGCTTTTTAAGTATCTGATATTATGCAAATCCTCATCAAAAAGCCATAAATCTTCTCAGCAGGTTCCCACCTGACCACGGTTATAGCCAGCCGAAAGGGGGACATTTTAAGTGAGGGAAGAAATACCACCGCCGAGCTCTACAGAACTGGACTCTCTGCTTAGAGACTACAGCCCCTCAGATGTGTGTGTGTGTGTGTGTGTGTGTGTGTGTGTGTGTGTGTGTGTGTGTGTGTGTGTGTGTGTGTGTGCAATTCTGCAGGGCCAACGAGTGGAATGACTATCCGAGCGGATCAATCCTGGGTGATCGCCATCTGAGGAGGAGGAGGAGGAGATGGCCGGTGTTCAAGACGAAACAACAGCCTCCGTGTGCCACCTCGCTGTTGATTATGTGCAAACAAACAAACCTGTCATGTTTATATTGCGGCCGTTTCCATTAGAAGCGTCTCCGACGCACAGAGGCACCTCTCAGAGGCGGTAGAGATGTGCATCTTGTAAAGAAAGCTGTTTGTTATTCTGTCCTTTCTCCGAAACTCACCGTCCGCAAGAGCAACTCTCAAAGTCAAAATCAAGGCTGAAATACAAACGACACAAAGACAGATATGGGTCCCTGCCTTGTGTGTGCGTGCATGAGTGAGAGCGAGCGTGTGTGTCTGTGTGTGAGAGAGAGCATGTGTGTGTGTGCGCATTGTGTGTGTGTGTGTGTGTGTGTGTGTGTGTGTGATAGAGCGTGCGAGTATGTGTGTGTGTGAGAGACTGTGTGTGTGTGCGCGCATTGTGTGTGTGTGTGTGTGTGTGTGTGTCAGCGTGTGTGTGTGTGTGAGAAGAGAGAAACAGAGAGAGAGAGAGAGAGAGAGAGAGAGAGAGAGAGAGAGAGAGAGAGAGAGAGAGAGAGAGAAAGACCGAAGGGAGAGGGGACCATTCTCCTATTGATAGCTGTGTTTAAGAAACTGATTATAAACGAATGAAAACAGCATGAAAGAGGAAGGAATACTACCACTTAAAATCACAACTCAAATCACAACAAAAGACACTACAGCATAGCACAGTATATCCAAGAGTGGTTGTCGTAGACTTTACACACAACCCTGTGTTACATTTACATCATGACCTTTACCGTGTGCCACAGCAGAGCTAAATATAATTTGCTTGTAATAAAGCACCTTTTTTTCTGTCTTGTTTTTGACAAATGGAAGCAAGAAAAAAAAGGAATTCTCCGTTTAGAAGCCTGCTTTCCAAGTCAAGGCAAGCAACGGTGATATTGATCCGTGAAGCCAAACCGACTTCTTGTTTGGCGGTGAAGGGCGATTTTGTCATTCATACAACAGTATGTCTACGCTTAAAATGGGAGCGAGTTCCAGAATCCTAATGCCAGGGCTGATGTTTTAAAAGTGAGAGGCTGACGGAATATCAGGGTGCCAAGTCTCTTTTGCAAACCTAATTCCTCAGGAGAAATTCATTACTTTGAGGATGTGCGTGCGACTGAAAAAGTAAGTCAGCACTTTTTCTTTCCCTTAATTTTTTTTTTTTTGATATATATTTGATCCATCTGAACTCGATTGAAAAGTCTTAATGAGCTGCATGCTGCAGGACACGATGGGCTTTCATCGTGGTCTTTGCCACGTGTGTGTGCTTCACTCAACCAGCGCATTCATTTGGGTGGACGGCGGGGGATGGGTGTTGAATTGACAACCCCCTACAAATACAAACTCAACACTTGACCATGGATGACCTTGTTTTCCTACAGCACCACAGCTTAGGCTGAAGAGGTCTGTCAGACAGGCGGCAGACTGGGTCTCTCTTGAACGCATCCCTGTGTCTGGCGGCGATTGCATTTCCTTTTAAAATATGCTCTGATTCTTATCATGAAGATGCCCTTTCGCCAAAAGCTAGATCTCTTTGTTGCACTTAATAGACCGAACTGGAGCGATAGCGTCGACTTGTGTTATGTCCTTCCACTTTGTCATCCCTCTGTGGCAAAAGATACCAATTTAATTGAATTTCTGGGCTTTTAATGTCTGCATTAGCCTAATAGACGAGAACTAAGTTGTTTATCCTGACCTTGGTAGATTCAGCAGAGGTTATTTGTAGGTTTGGCAAAGCTTCAGAAAGAAAATAACGTTTCACAAAACATAACAGTAGCTTGTATTGATCTAGTCGTCAAAGTCACTTAGAGACAATTCAAGACACTGACGTGTACATGAAGCACAAAGCATCTGATCTAATGACAACACTGGGGACTGCAGCTCAAACCACCACACTTGGTAAAGGACACCTCCATATGCAGGTGTTTCTATTTCAACCAATGAGACAAGCTCAATAAAGGTATTAATACAACCCAAATTATTGATGTTAGGAGGTTAAAATGCTAGCATTGGCCCCGTTCAGGTCGGCCATTGAACACACCCCACAAGCTGCCTGAACCACAGAACAGGGAAAGTCCCTCCGTGGGGGGGGGGGGGGGGGGGGGGGAGTGCTCGGGAGCACAGAACACAACAGAATGCAAAACGCAACCCCAGATTCCCCGAGGGCCCGGAGGCAAATTTGATTAAAAGTTTGTTTTTCTTTAGTCTCAACAAACCAAGGAGCTCGTCGATGCGGCACTGACAGTTAATTGGACTTGGCAGGGCCGTGAGTTCATTCGTCAGCATTGTGTGGGGCTTGCCTGGAAGGAGCAGGACAATCAATGTCCCCCAGGTACGCCTGTAATCACTGCTACACCACAATGAAGTCCAGGGTTAGACATGGGGGAGATTGCAGGTGCGCGGGGAGAATGTGAGAGCGGCTGTTAATATGCTCCCAGTTCCACCGGGTGCTACACCCAAGGACAGCACTGAGCACCCCCCCCCCCCCCCCCCCCCCAAAGCAGAGGCTGTGAGGACCACCCTGAGGACCACCTTGAGGACCACCCTGAGGACCACCCTGAGGACCACCCTTGAGGACCACCCTGAGGACCACCCTGAGGACCACCTTGAGGACCACCCTGAGGACCACCCTGAGGACCACCGTGAGGACCACCGTGAGGACCACCCTGAGGACCACCTTGAGGACCACCCTGAGGACCACCCTGAGGACCACCCTAAGGACCACCCTGAGGACCACCCTGAGGACCACCTTGAGGACCACCCTGAGGACCACCCTGAGGACCACCCTGAGGACCACCTTGAGGACCACCCTGAGGACCACCCTGAGGACCACCCTGAGGACCACCGTGAGGACCACCGTGAGGACCACCTTGAGGACCACCCTAAGGACCACCCTGAGGACCACCCTGAGGACCACCTTGAGGACCACCCTGAGGACCACCCTGAGGACCACCTTGAGGACCACCCTGAGGACCACCCTGAGGACCACCGTGAGGACCACCGTGAGGACCACCCTGAGGACCACCTTGAGGACCACCCTGAGGACCACCCTGAGGACCACCCTGAGGACCACCTTGAGGACCACCCTGAGGACCACCCTGAGGACCACCCTGAGGACCACCGTGAGGACCACCTTAAGGACCACCCTGAGGACCACCTTAAGGACCACCTTAAGGACCACCTTAAGGACCACCCTGAGGACCACCTTAAGGACCACCTTAAGGACCACCTTAAGGACCACCTTGAGGACCACCGTGAGGACCACCTTAAGGACCACCTTGAGGACCACCTTAAGGACCACCGTGGCCCGACAGCAGCGTTACACCGACAGCTATACTTCATACTTCATACTTCATACTTCATACTTCATACTTCACCGAGAGCGAGGACTGAAACTAGCCGCGTTTTAATTGACATTTGAATAATGTTCATTTGATTCATTATTTGTATTATTTATTGTAGGTATTAATTATTTCTGTATTTTTTTATTTTTATTTAAATGGATTCTGAAGGGCGACTAAATAAATAATCATAATAGGAATACTACACAAAGATGTTCTGATACATTTCTGATGCAATGGAATTACGTTCAATCTCAACGGTTGAACTCTTCTGTTAAACACAAAACGTGTTCACGGTGGGATTTCGTCCAAGTCAGTAATTGTTTCCTACTGACAACATTAAAGGAAGATGTGGAGTGCTGATGGCGGCTGGTTGAAGCAGCCTCACCTGGCCCGAGTCACACTGATTGGATTCTGGGGCTGGGTGAGGCTGCACACCTGTTGTGCATTGAGAAATCAGTGTGCAACAGGTTAAACCAGCCGTCAGCGCACACACACTCCGGGAGACCTCCTGCATGGCAACAAGAAGCATCAGCATCAGCATCAGCATCAGCATCATGTGTCATTGTCTGCAAACCTTCCAATAGACCGGCTTTCAACCCCACCACCCTGTGTCCCCGTCTGGAGGATTCCAGTAAAAGTCACCTAGGTGGAGTGTAGCAATGGACCTTGCTACAGAAGAATAAAAAATGCTCTAGTCACCTGTAATAGTCATTTGGATGATATTTTATGTAATTGGAAATTTGACGTGTTTATGTTGACAGACACTGTAGCAATGATCTGTTAATAGCAGAATAAACAAATGAGCTATCATAATAATATAATAATAATAATAATAATGCATATTCTGTCATGCATAGCTTAACATTATTGGACTTAACTACAATAGCATTACACTGTTGATGGGAATTTGGGTTTAGTTTGAGCAAATGTTTATAACAAGCTATTTTACTTGGGGTACCATTCGTGGAGTGGTTTTATTCCGTTTTTAGGTATATATTTAGCTGTGACGACACTAACACTAACAATACAATCAAAGCATTTGTTGCAAACGTTTGCAGTTCTCTTGTAACGTGCCTTTTGTCCAATTGTGCTTTTGTAACATTGTGTACTGTAATAACTCCCACATCCCCATCCTGACGAGTAATAAATAAAACAGAAGGCTTGGTGTCACAGCTTTGAGCTTTGCCACACGCAGGCGACCCCCCCCCCCCCCCCCCCCCCCCCCACCACCACCTCGGGGCCCCACTGCCACACTTCAGTTACTCACCAAGAAGAAGAGCAACAACGTGATGCAACAGCAAGTGCACAGTTACAGGTTTATTATGTATATGTAGCACACACTGGATGCTAGGTAGGCCATTAAAGGCAATGATCAATGAAATCCATTGGATCCGTGGCAACAAACTTCATAAACATGGCAACGGAGCATGAAATCAACTGGGAGTCAGGGACTGTGAAATGACCCACAGTGCAGCTTTGTTCCACATTAGTATTCACAAGATATTATATCTGGATACTGTTATCATAACATTCCAGCCCATTGCGGACGACTTCGTCGACTCTACGAATGAGAGATAAGATGTTTGTCTTTGGTACATTTAATTAAATCCTCTATGCTTATTTTCAGTGCTGAGTGAACAGTTCTTGTGCTTTTCTGTTCCGGATCACCGGCTAGAATTTCCCATATTATAATGACAAGTGAGACCTGAGCCGGCCTTGTGTGACTTGTCATGACAGAAATGTCATATTTGATCAACATTATCATGAAAACCTAGGGTTGAAAACCTAGAAGAAATAACAAAAAATAAACACATTGTTCCTTTATCACCATGAAACACACACATGGGGACATAGGGACAACGGGACGGACGGACGGAAACGCACACACACATACAGACACGCACATGCGCCGATGCAAACACACACACACACACACACACACACACATGCCACACACATACACACATGCCACACACACACATGCCACACACATACACACACACACACACACACGCACCAATGCAAACACACACACATGCCACACACACACACACACACACACATGCCACACATACACACACACACACACACATGCCACACACACACACACACACACACACACACGCCACACAAGCTGTTGGCATTTCCCCAAAGTTAATGGAGCAGTGAACTCCAAGGGAACCATAAATCCTGCTTAATGGAACAGTTCAAGAAAAAAAAAATGTAACCGTCAGGCCCTGGTCAAAGTCAATCTACAGTGGGCGCCGGCGGGGGGATGAGAGAGGGCCGGTGTTAAGAGACATGGGTTTTCACAGCAAGGCCTTCCCTGTGTACCGTGGACACGGCAGGCAGAGGTGCTCCCCTCTCCTTTTGCTAAGTGAACACCGCTGTCCAAAATGTCACCTTGTTATTGGTTGGACTCCCTGCAGTTGAAACAGTGATCCTATCGTAGAATGTGTGGTGGGCAAATGAGTAGTAATGACACACGCTTCAATGGGATCGTTTCAACATATGCCTGATTGGTTGGGTCACTATACCGTTCATAGTATACATTTTCTTTTATGAGATCTGTGTGTGTGGATATATATAGGAATGATACAGACAAAACAATGGTGTTGAAAGCAGTCTCCCTCTGTGGGCTCAGAGGGAGAAACCTCCGGATTCAGCAGCCTGTGACCGAGATGAGGATCTCTGTCCCTGTTACGGTCACATGAGTCACATGGCTCCAGCCTTACATACCGGGACTCAAGTACACCCTACAGATACTGAAGCGGGCTGGCACAGCAGGGCTCACATGTGTGTAGGAGACACACACACACACACACAGGCACGCACGAATGTACGCGCGCACACACACACACACACACACACACACACACACACACACACACACACACACACACAGTAACAGACAACTCACTCATCTTAAATACTGCATATCTGGTTCAACAAAGACTCCATGACGCCTCAGTGCTTTGATCTACGAGAGCCAAGGAGTCAGTTGGCATTGATTGTCATAAGCAATAGCCTTAATTTATGCCCTTTAGAGCAGTACAGTAAGAATATTTATGGCTCTTTTTTAAGGGATTCACTGCAGTCTGGTGTAATGAGGAATTCCATCGATGTAGACTTCCTCTTACTAAAAATGTATGTGGCCCGATCAAATCCTGCTATTTCAAGATGCTGCTCGGTGTGTGTGTGTGCCAATATAGACTCACACAACAGACACACATGCACACACACAAACGCATGCACGCACAAACACACACACACACACACACACACAATAATGTACACACCGAGCTATCCACCCCCAGATCCAGCCCCGCTCCAGCTAACGATGGCGCGAGACTGCAAGCGAAACACCTTGGGGAGAAGCTAGTCGTGGTGGCCTGTCAGGCAACCGTTAGTCTGCATGGGCCCATCCCAGTGCAACGCCATTCCCTCCACTTGCTGCTGTACCACTGGGATTAAGATACACTTGAGGTTCTTTGAGAAAGACATAAAACCATGTTTTTTTTTTGGGTGGGCGGGGGGGGGGGGGGGGGGGGTGTAACTCGTAGCGACGCTGACCGCCATGGAAATACGATTGGAGTATAAGAATGAGAGGTTAATGACAAAGGAAAAATACTCTGTACACACACACACACACACACACACACACACACACACATGCACACGCACGCATGGAGGCACACACCTTAACCCACACAGATCTATCTCAGAGATTCATAATATTTACCATCACCTACTTCATTAGTAAGCCATGTCTACGAGGAGCATGGCCTGTCTATTATCCAGTATTATCCAGTATTACCCAGTATTATCCAGTATTACCCAGCGCATGGCCCGTGGCTGACTGACCATGGGGAGAGACACATTAGATATGGCTATTAAATTAGATTGATTTCTTCTTCAAACACAAAGGATGGGTGAAGGTTAACACTGTGAAGACACTCCTCAAACTCCTCGTTTACCTTGAAAAGGGGCATTGATTTTAAACTCACAAACTGTGCAAACATATCCTCCATGATAGTCAAGAACGGCCCACTGAAAGTGCCCCATTAAGGCATATTTCTGTTATTTATAGCTCAACTTAGAGACATCTGTAATCAATGTGCTCCATTGCATCATATATTTTACAGCCTTAACCAAGATCGTATATACATTATCCACTTTACTGTATTAGAAAGCTGTTACCACTGTGAGCGTACCTGCAATACTGAGTGACAGACATTGTAGTTATTAGTGTGTGATGACAAGAACATTGTATGTACACACACAGCAGTCAACATCTATCTGCTCTTGCACATAAGGAACACGCACACACACATAAACTTGGTCATTTAAAGAGCATTTGAACCCAAAATCGTTTTTGTTTCAAACGTGGTAATATGTCTTATATGATCGTCAACATAGCCATTTTATAGCTGTTACTGAAATAAGTACTATCCTATGTTTTGGCCAGTGTCCCCAAAACACTATGTGAACGTTCGTTCCACTTTGCCCTGAATGCGGGTGGCGTTCTTTCCGTGACGTCGCAGTCCCTTGGAAGAGGCACTTCAACCAAGGGAGACCGGCAGCGCGGTGTGTGTGAATGTGTGGAGCTCTGACTGAGCAGCGGTTGACTGCGGCGTCCGAGAGAAGGTTTATCTTCTCGGACTCCACTCTCCACTCTGCGTTCCACGAACACAGAGTGGAGAGTGGCGTGGTGTGCCTGGTGGGTGTGTGCGAGGTGGTTGTGATGATGAAGATGTGTGGAGCTCCATGGGCAGCGGTTGATGTTGATGACTGCGTCCAAGAGAGTGTTAAGCTTCTCAGGTTTAGTATAACGCTACAGTGTGTGTGGATGGTGAAGCTCTGTCTGAGCATCTGTTTATTTAATGTCTGCGTCCCAGTGAGGGTTAGGCTTCCCGGACACCTATAGTATAACGCTACAGTGTGTGGCGCATTTCATATACAACATCACTCATTGTAACGCTCATACACAACGACGGTACTAAAAAGGTATCACAAGTTGGCTTGGGTCGTAACCATGGGGATAACAATGCCCCCCCCCCCCCCCCCTCTTTCCTAAAACTCTCAACCCAAAACACTTTCTTTTTAAATCTCATAGTGTTCGAATTCCAGCTGAAACAGTGAGGTCACTGGCCCTTTAAAGCAGAGTGCGTGACCGGTGTGTTGAACAGAAAAATGCCCATTGTGGTGTTTTTTGTCTTTTTCTCATTGTGAGAAAGATAACTCTACTGCTATGCGACGCAACGAAACAAAAACACACGAGAGCCTGCATTGACAACACCCAACACGGCAAAAAAAAAAAAAAAAACGAAATTGTCAAGCCTCGGTGAATTGTTCTTCGATATTCTGCCTCGGATAGACCTAACCTCTGTTCAGCATTCACCAGAGTGCTGTGTTGTTCATGTTGTCTGGCGACACTCTGGCACTCCGAGAGGGGCCACAGGTCAGTTCCAGCCTGAGGGCCAAGAGACAAGGATGGAGCATCTCTGCCAGACACCTGCGGGGTGAAGCCGGGCATTATTCTCCTCCTGCAATGCCGCGGCAACCCACTACTTATTCCCCTGCCCGACGCTGGCTGTTAGCAGCTAAAACATATTTCTTTTTTCGTCTTCTCCCGCAGCGTTTTCACCAGCTGACCCATATACATGCAGACACACAGTGTCCTGTTGGGTATTGCTCCAGAAAGGAGGTCCAAGCCTTTGATCCTCCGTCAGATCATTGGTGGCGAGGGCTGTCGTATCGGCCTCACGCCGCTGTTGTGTCGGCTAGTCGCCTCCGCACCCTGCCGTGTGTCCGCACGCGCGCGGGATTCGGACCCGCTGCTTTGGTGCCAGACAACTCCGCTTTTATTTCAGTGCAAAATATCCACACTGCGAAAACAGAGCGGTGAATGTGCGCTAAAGTGAATAGGTGTTGAGGTGCCCCTCCATACAGTGGGCTGTAAAGTAGGAGATGGGGCCACTTACACAGGGACCGCCAGTAAGCCCCGATCGCCTTTGCTGGGAGCAAGTGAGATTTACAGTGAGAGAAATAAAGGGAATGGTGCGCTATTTATGTGAAAGAAAAGGGGCCAGATTTAATTAAAATATTGGCACTCGTTCCTCATTTCTACAGATGAAAGCTTGTAAATGAAAAAAGCCTGGAACCGTGCCGGTTATGGAAATGAAAAGTTATGAATAATGCCTCTGTGTGAATCATCAGGTCGGTTTTAATAAGGGTCATTAACGCTGCACTTGCACCCATGCAACGTATGCATAGCTGGACATGCATTCCCAAGGGGATAAAAAGAATAAAAAAGCGTATAGCTAGTTTCTTCTTAGGGCCAGTCACCAAGCCTCAGTGTCGGGTCTGTGGACGGGACTAGCAGCAAACAGCTCAGCCCTGTCACTTAGGCCCATGAATCCACCTCCAAACGGCCGCACCATGGTGCAAGAGATGCTGATTTACACACGGCCGGTAATCAGGGAATGGCTCTTTTGTTAATGAAAAGGCATAGATCTGTACCACAGCACCGCTGATATGACTTTCACCACCATCACTCATTCCTAAGCACATCTTGTGAAGGTTATGAGCACACGACTCAAAGAGCCATTGAAACAAACACATTCACTGAAGTCATGGGGTTAGAAACGCTGCTAGTATAAGCAATGCGGATCGCAACACACACCACAGCTTGTCTTGCAAGCGTGCAAATCGCTGCTCTCCTAGTCATGGAACCCTTTGTTTACATTCATTGAAACTAATTCCAATGCCCCTCCACACTCATAAATATCCCCCAGGAGTGGATAGCATCTTCCCTGCTGAGAACGCATTGCATGTAAATGGTCAATTGACTGCATTTCTATAGCGCTTTTCTAACCAGGGGCCACTCACAGCGCTTTACAATTATTACCAAACATTCACCCATCCATACACACATTCACACACCGACAGCGGTGTCAGCCGCGCAAGGCCACAGCCAGCTCATCGGGTGCAGTTAGGGTGAGGTGTCTTGCTCAGGGACACCTCGCCACTCAGCTAGGAGGAGTCGGGGGGGGGGGGGTCGAACTAGCAACCTTCCGGTTGCCCGTCATCCCGCTCCACCTCCTGAGCCACCGCCGCCCTAGTAGCTGATTGGGGAGCTAGTTGCCTAGCTGCCCACCACTGCCCTCTGTTCTGGGGTCTTATGGTAAGAGGGGAAGCCACCGCCAGCGGGGCCGGCGCCGTGGTTTCTCTACTCTATTCATCCTTCCACAGCACGGCCCATAGACACCCGTCTCATCAGGATTCAGACTGTAGCGCCGCACTCTGCTGACACAAGGGATGTTGCTATTGTGCGTGTCAGTGTGTGTGTGTGTGTGTGTGTGTGCCAGTGTGTGCATGAGTGTGTATGCATATGTGTGTGCCCTTGTGTGTATCTCTGTTTGTGTGTGTGTGTGTGTGTGTGTGTGTGTGTGTGTATGTGTATGTGTGTGTGTGTGTGTGTGTGTGTGTGCATGCCCGGGCACATGCTTTTATGTGTGTGTGCGTGCATGCCGTGCATGTCAGTGTGTGTGTGTGTGTTTGTGTGCGAGTGTGTATATGCGTGCCTGCGTGTGTATGCGTGTGTGTGCATACCTGTGTGTGTGTATGTATGTGTGTGTGTGTGTGTGTGTGTGTGTGTGTGAAGTGGGGGCGGGGGGGAGGGGGGGGGGGGGGGGGGTGCAACCAGAAATGCGTCCTCTGTGTTCATCATCAGTTCCACTTCCAGCGGATGAAGACGTATTCATTGTGACTTACCTTTCCCGTCGGCAGAAACCAGAGAGGAAGAGGAAGAGGGTGACCTTCACAACCACGGCCGTTGAGCTCAAACCAACGACATGGTTCGACTTCAACTTGCGTTCACTTCTAAATGGCCTACGAGTGGATTCTCTTTCACTCTATGGTCTAACCTGAACCTATATATACATCCTCTGAACTACCAGCCCGCTTCTTGGGGAATTGTATTATATTAAGTGAGGAAGATAATCTGGGATGCATCAGTCCTACTATGTTTACAGCAGAACATCTGGGGGGAGACAGCACAGAGCCTGGGCCCCAATTGTATTTCTACGGTGGTCAGTCTACACAGTGTTGATCCTTTACAGACACTTTTCTTTACAGTTTACTGCTGCTGGCCGGCTTTGTGTTGGCCAATGACGCGCTTACAGTGCCCCGCCTCCTGCAACATGATTGGTCCAAATCAAATAGGAAACAAAGAAAGCGGGGAACAAACGCGCCGTTCGCCCACATTTGAGCGCGTCTGCCATCACATTTTAGAAAAGGAATCTAAAGTCTTGTTTGTGAGACTACAAAGAAGGTAATGTCTCTCACCACTGGAGCAGTCCAGTCCGCCCCAGCCGGGCTCACACTGGCAGGTGTCGGGGGAGACACAGCGGCCGTGCACACACTCCTCCGTGCACAGTGCTGAAACACACGGAACAACAAACACACAAACACAACAGATCCTCGTTAGTAGCAGGACGACAAATGCCTCGGAACGCACACAAAGACACGCGCTTCATCTAACCACATGCGTAATCAAACCACCGCTACGTTGCCACAAAGCTAACAGCTGCAGGGCCGTTCAACGGGCCACGAGGAATTCCCCATCGTGCCGTCAAGGCTCAAATTGAGCCGTGGCGTTCATATTTAATACCCATCACCTCAGCCTGACACCAAGCCCAAGGATTTGTTAGCGGGTTGAGTCCCTCCGTCAACGTCTCCGTGTATCCCGTCGAGACCCGCCTCTCCCCGTGCCATTGGCCAGCCGCAGACCGGAGCGGAGTGGAGAAGACTGTAAATCCCTCGTCATTTGATCACCTTGCGCTGTGTCATAGCCATGCTCTCTAGCGCCGCCGCTGCGGGGGCCGCTGCGGGGGCCGCTGCGGGGGCCACTGCGGCGTTTGCCAAGTGTGCGTCGTTCTTGATCATGCATATTGAGCAACACGGCACCGCATTGATTAGGATACCATTAGTATTCCTGGGAGCTTGTTGAGCGGAGAGTGGAAGAAGAAGAAGTTTGGTTTCAGCAGGATAATGAAGTGACCTACATGGACTTTTTGTTTTTGTTTCCGTTTCCTTTCCACGTTGCTTGTCCGGTGCCCAGAAATATAACGTAAGAAAACAGGCATTAAGCAGGGATGATCCCGTGATATCCAGGACGGTCCATCCGGGGGGATAGAGGCTTCCTCTCAGGAAGCAGAGATCCCAGTAACTGTGGGAATCGACTTGAGTCATGCTCAATGGAATCAGCACAATGTCTCTCACATGCATCCATGGATGGATGGATGGAAGGAAGGATGGATGCATGGAAGGAAGGATGGATGGATGGATGGAAGGATGGATGGATGAAACACACCTTGCAAGAACCACGAGAGTCAACAAACCATCTCCCCCCATGATGCATCACACCTCACCAAAACAACATTACGGTGCCTTTCATTGACTTGCATCACACTTTTTATGTCAAGACTCAATATAATATTAACACGGCTGCATGGGGGATATGGGGATCATTTCCCCCCCAACAAGGCGGTTACTGAAAGGGGAAATGGTGCAGCTGTTGGCAGAGGCTGGCGGTGTTCTTCCTGCTTGCAGGCAGAAGAGTCAGCAGGAGCCGGCCACAAGCAGCGCTGCTATAGATTATCACTCAATCTGCCTTCGATTGGACTCCACCGAGGGGAGAGGGGGAGGAGAGGGGAGAAAGAGGGGGAGGCAAGGAGGAGGGGGCTGGAGGAAGAGGAACGGGGGAAAGTAGTAGAGAATCACAGAACAACCCGAAAGCCAGGGCCTACTGGCAGAGAAATGTACCTACGGCGAAAATGGTGAATCAGAGAGTGAGAGATAATGCAGAGATGCTCTCCGAGCATCGCTAAGCAGGCCGCTGCACAGCTTTCCAATCACAGCAAGACAGTGGACGAGCAACGTGCGTGTTTGTGTGTGTGTGTGTTTGTGTGTGTGTGTGTATGTGTGCGTGTGTGTGTGTGCATGTTTGTTTGTGTGTGTGTGTGTGTGTGTGTGTGTGTGCGTGTGTCGGGTTGGGGAAGGGAAGGGAGTTTCAACATTTGTGCTGACGAAGACATCAAATCAACTGCCTGTAATCAATGTGTGAACGTGCACATGTACGCGAGCAACTGGAGGCAGGGAGGAGGAGACAGAGATTTCAATGTCACCACGATGACTCGATTCTGTTTCGTTTCAATCAGCAAATTCTGATCAGCAGCCGCAGCGGGGGAACATGCAAATGCGTGTCTTATCCTTTAGAAAAATGGAAATTACGTTTTTCCGACTATGGAGAGAAAAGGATAAAGCGCACACTTCTCCTGAGATCTGACAGTGGCGTGCGGTGGAGGAGACGGCGTAGTAAAGAAGGAAGACCTTTCATTTTAATTGAAATTTATGAATCACTCTGCTTAACTCACGTCTGCGAAATCTGTCAGGACGAAGTCTTTCATCTAGATAAAAGGCTAATCTAACTCATTATGCAGATGTGTTATCAGGACGGGGAACAATGGTCCTAATTGGCATCGCTCATACAGTGTTAATAAATTTGAGTTCTCTTTCAGCAAAACCTACAATCTTTTAAAATGGCTGATAAGCCTGCTCTTTGCAGACACCACTCAATTATGGTTTTTTTCCCTACGCATTTCCTGTGATAGAAGAGCTTTCTGACAGTTTGGGGGGGGAAAAGCCTGACAATTGTGTATTATTAGTTACAGTTCCCTGAGGTGATGTACATAATGTCTGAATGTGTAATGTGTCATGAAAAACAGAACAATCTGTGTGTGTGGGTGGGTGAATTAATCGAGTCTGTTCCAGACAGACATAGTAAAAACGTAGCTTAAGAAAAACCCTTCTAATGTTCTCTTACACACCTCTCCATACGTCTCTGAGAGGTGAATCACGATCTTTGAACAGTAAATAAAAAGCGGCCAAATGAAAAGGAAATCAAAGGCACAGGATCCCTTTCTTGGGAGAAGGGGGGGGCGGGCGGGGGGGGGGGGCTCCTTTTCGATCATTAAAACTCAAATGCAAAATGTGCCAGCCAGTACGCCGAGCACTGGAAAGAACTTCAAATCAAACCCGCTTCAAGTCTCTCTGCCATTAGGACCAATGACACATTCTCATTCTCATATGCCTTAGTGGGACCAGCGGGGCTACATTAAAGAGCAACACTTGATAAAAGAGACACTCTGAAACGGACATCAGAACTAACCATATTATTCCCTGCACTTAGCCTCTGGTCATTAGCCTGTTGCTGTCATTAATCAGGTAGAACAAACTGATTGCTCCCATTAAGAGAGGAATTCATTCATTAAGTAAACGTATGTCTTCTAATGATTAGGTCAATCTCATAACAGCGGTAGCAGTAAGGATTACAGGATCCATTAAAATATGCTAACAGGAGCACGCAACAATGTAATTCCGACGTGTAGCTTACTTTCATAACCTTTCTTCAAGTATATCAGTGTATTGGCACAGGTGTGATTAGTATTGGATCTTAAATGTGACACAAAACAAGTCAAACTTCTTATAAGTGGTGGCCAAAATTAGCAACATCACAAATATCGCTTGAGTTGTAGACAAAGTCAATTGGATTACACAAAGTTATAAATAACTGATAATGAAGTATCAACATTGCAACTTTCTTTTTCGTTCATTTTAAAAGGTTATCACTTAAAAGGTTATCAAATTAAAATGGCACCCTCCCACTGACACAAGCATGTAGTGAATACAGTGGACAAGGAATCATAGATCAGTTGTTTGATAAAGAACAGCTGACTGATTTAGGGCCATAAGGATTTTAGTGCATTTGAGTAAACGATAAATGTGCTCCATGAGCTCTTTATGAGGCTCTGCTCATGACAAACGTCACATCGGCTCTCTGCTTGTGCCTGTGTTTGCAGTCAGACAAATTGATGTTTTCATTCAATGGCTCTTGTCTAGGCTTTAGTCTGTTTACAGTACACTGCTCGATATTGAACGTGTAATTAACACATGAGGGTGAATATAGAAATATAGAGCCAATTCTCCTTTTTCAGTCTTACATTTGTGGTATTTATTGTTTTGTTTTTCATTATTGCTTCATCAGGGAAGCTTTCCATTTACTAGCCCCCATTGTGCAACATTTAATTGAGTAGAAATCTATAGTGGTGACTAGGATTAAATGGGAGATAAAGAGTTTGCAAAGCAGAGCAAAATGGGAAACTACCCTTTTGCCCCTTGTCTTTGCCAAGAAGGAGGAATAAAAGTCATTTTTGTATCGTTTTAAACACCGATATAAACATATCACACTGAGCTGTGCTCACACAACGCCACGGCCCAGTGCAACAGGCGCCCACCTCCTCCCTCCCGCATTATGAAGGGCGGAAAAAGCCATTCATTTACAAATAGTTTCACAGCCTTTCCAATGAGTGAATGAATACACCCTTGATCAGTCGACTCCACCCTTCCATGAGACCCCCCCCCCCCCTCTATCCCACCACCCACCCCATGGATGACATCTAGTAAAATAGCCTCCGGCTTAAAAAACGGCTAAAGGCCAAAGCACGCTGGGGTCCAAGAAGCTAGCCATGCGGCTGGAGCGTATCGATTCAGTAGCCAACCTATGAAAAATGAAAAAGTCAAGCCAGACAGGTGCCTGCTCAGAGCCTCACCAAGACCCATTAGTGTGGATCATTCATGTCATGTACCAGAGGCTTAATGAAGTCTCTCTGGTTGGGCAAATGAAGATGTCCCGGTCCAAATTGGACAAATACGTGGAATTGTACTCGGAATAATAAAATCAGGAATGAACTACCCAACGTCTATCGAGTTAGGAGGAAAGCGGCACTCTGACACGCAGTTTGATAGGTTGTGAGGAAACGTTTGATTTGGTGACTCAAGGAGATTAAAAAAAAGGTGGCATTTGGCATTACCTGTAAGCCACTGAGAGCGGTCATTAAAGCACAGTTACCATCTGTGCGCCAGCGCGTGTGTCAGAAATAAAGAAGAAAGATTACTCACGAACACACAAGTCCCCGCTCTCAAAGTAACCAGGGCAACACTGAGACCGGCGCCTGTACATGGTCCTCACTCCTCGGCGGTACGCTGTCTTGTAGCTGATCCTGAAAAATGAAAAAACGCACACAGACCAAGTTGACTTCTTCTCAGACTCGGAATCAGAATCAGAAACAGATGTCTCGCCACAGTAGGCTTTCACATGCGAGGAATTAGTTTTGGTCTCGGTGGTGCGTAACAATAAAACAAGACACGGCAGGCAAAAACAAGGCGACTAGTAACGACAATACTAATAAATAATAGAGCGATGATGAATAGATAATAATAGAAGAGATTAAGTATTTATAATGGAAGTGCAAGTAACAACGGTGGTGCAAGTGTGACATAGGAGCAGTGCAACGGGACTGTATGTACGGTGTCAGTGGGAGACCGGAAACATGACAGTAAGTGTCCGTGTCCGTGGGGGCCCGGGGCCTTGTTGGCGAGGCGACCTGCTGTCGGAAAGAAGCTGTTGTTGTGGAGGTTTTGGTCTTGACGGACCACGGCCTCCTGCCTCTGATTAGGAGGACGGGGAAAAAAAGCGAGAAACCCGGATTCACATGCATGTAAGGAGACTTAAAAAGAATAAGCACCTGTGCCTTGTGCATTTAAACCAGTTGAGAATGTCGGTGCATCTGGTGTAGTAGATCTGATCGAAGGGATGAGCATAGGACTCCTGGATGGTCACGGCGTAGCTGAAGAAGAAATAAACAATTCACAATTCACAATTGCGACTTCATTGTGGTTTCAGTGCATATTTGAATTTGGGATGTACTTCTGGAAACAGCATACAGATCTTCATTTACCCACAAACAAAATGCATTTTGAACCGGAAATAAATAACGCCTCTCAACGCATTGCGTGGTTTAGTCATGTAATGTTCAAATGTTAGCGTTAGAATATCTGTGTACTGACAGTTTGGTTAAAGTGGAAGTGGGGCCATTTAATCCTACATTTGTTTAGAAACTTAACGTAATAATAAACGGCTATTTTTCAATGGCATGTATTTTGCGCCGATCCATATAGTTTAATCCCAGCAAGCAATAGAGTTTTTCTAACTTTCTGCACATTTGAGTTAAGACCTCATTTATTGAAATAATTATTTGGATTCAGTGGCATGTTGTGATTTGGTATGCAGTATACTTTAGAGGAGGGCCACAGGAGCAGCCTTCAACCCAATAAAATCCTAATTTATGTGACAATTATAGAAATGGATCCGCACCAGAGGTAGCTAGAGGAAGTACAGAACAACAAAGTACAAAACATCGAAATATTCCACATCACCGACGATAAGATTACCTGTCAGAGCCATGCAGAATGGCGATTTAGAAACATTTATTTTACTACTAACCAGGCCAAGCGATGGGACCTCCAAGCAATCCTGCCCTCAGTCAGGTCAACACCCTTACCATACATCTTCTCAGCGCCCTGCCCTCACCCTCTGCTCTGTGGGGACATCACTTATTACTGCTTGTTTTACATTACCCAGCACAACCCATACTTATTCAGGCTACAGGACTGTTGTGATTGATTAAGATGGGGCTGACACTGATCAATTGCCCTGCGTATATTATTTGAAGCAGCGTCTCCACCCCCCCCCCCCCCCCCCCCCCCCCATATTGTCTCACAGGATTTGTTGGATAGATTCCGAACTTTGTTCTGCTTCATTATTACACCCTGTGGCTGTCCTGCATGCCCTGGTAGGACGAGGTGTGGAGGTGTGGAGGTGTGGAGGCTGAGTGAGTGATCTCAGAGGATCGTCTCTCAATGCGATCTCTCTTTCTCTCTCTAGCGTCAGGGCAGACAGACACCAGCCCCGGCTCACCTCTCCCAGTGGCTGCACACATTGGGGTCGTCGGGGTTGAGGCTCCATCCTCTGGCGCTGAACCCCAGGATGAGCATCACGACGAGGGGCCGGGCCGCAGGAGGAGGAGGAGGGGCCAGGAGAGCCATGACCTGAGGAGGCAAGAGGAGGGAATAAGACCGGCCGCCAGGCGGATGTACGGCATAACCAATCAGTCGTGCAGACAGACGGATGAACGGACATGTGGATGCATTGATTCGGTGATGGAAAGATCGATTGAGACAACCGGTGCTGGTTTAAGCCTTACGTTAGCGTACGGATATAGCCTACCCTCCTGTGACTGAGGCTCATTTGTTCCTATCTGAAGGATACGTTATTGGGTGAGCGGAAGGCGAGGGGCGGATGCTGACGTAATGAATGCTTTTGACAGAGACGGATGTACACCATTCCCCTCCCAGTAATGTCTGGACACGCATCGCCTCTGTAATACCTCCAAGTATCAGCCCAGCTCTGAGTTTACCAGAACCACCAGCAGAATACATTAGGCATCTTTCGAGAGAGAAAGAGAGAAGAGAGAAAGAGAGAAAGAGAGAAGAGAGAAGAGAGAGAAAGAGAGAGAGGGGGGGTGGAAGAGCATGCATGTATGTTTATTATATGATTCTATAATCATATGAGTTTCACGTGTGCTTTTCGTGTACATTACCACCGGGCGTGTGTTCAATATTTCTGAGTGGCCATATCCAGTAAAACAGGCATTCCCCTGTAACAGCTCATTCACATTTGAAAGACAATCAATCAGTCCCTCACTTTCCCTAAGTAGCACATCATCTGGACAGGCAGAGGTTGAATCCATGTTCATTTTCTGTACCACGACAATTAATTAAGGTACACCTAAACACACACACACGCGCGCACACACACACACACACACACACACACACACATAACAGAAGCAATTCTTTCCCATACCACAGGGAACCACATTTGATTGACTAGTGTCTTCATGACTCCTATAAGCCCTATCACCCTAAGTCCTTTCAATAACTGGATTCCAGAAGTGGAATATGTCATTAATCATTGTATTGTATTCAAGAGTCACATGTTCTCCGTGGCGTGGCCCCGCATAAAGCAATGTCAAAAACTGGAAAACATCCTATTATACTCCCTAAGTGGCGAGGTTAAGTGAATAAAGGGAATGTGTTGCTTTGCATTGTGGTCGCAGCAAGCACTGTGGAGCCCTAGCAAGAGAGCGCCAGTGACATATGCAATAGCCATATGCACATGGTCTGAAGCTCACCTAATCCTAGAGCCTGTAGTTCCTGTGGGTATTTTCTTCTTCTTCTTCTTGTACTTTTTGTTATGGATGCAGAGCGGGCTCTGTAGTCACGAGGTGACAGGAGTGCAGCTGTGCTCCTGCACACAGAAGCACTCTCGCGAAGAGGTGATGATGGGTTGTAGATCTGTGCGAGAGAAGAAAAATAATGAGCTTATGATGACACACAGAAGACGCACACTCGCTTGCTAGCTCGCCCGCCCGCCCCTCTCTCTCTCTCTCTCTCTCTCTCTCTCTCTCTCTCTCTCTCTCTCTCTCTCTCTCTCTCTCGCTCTCGCTCTCGCTCTCACACACACACACACACACGCACACACACACACACACACACGCTGCTACTCATACATTTCTAATGGGATCAAGAATCTGAACAGGGTTACAGTTCACCAAAGCTGTTCTCAAAAGGCCAAACATAGTCGTGCAGCCTGCCAGCCTCCACATCCAACCACTCTGCGGTTGCCTTTCATTGTGTGTCGTGTAGGCCGCACCCTCGCGGTGCGGCCTACACGACACAGCCCACCCCCAGGTGAATAAAAAGCCTGCATTAAATGAAGAGGCGCTGGCACAATGAAACCCAGGCTCACATGCAGCACCCTGTGAGCGGCGTGACAATAGTGGGGAGCGATGAGGTCATCGGTCCTTATTGACAAATTCGGAAGGAAAATCTTCCGAAACACTTCTTGACGTGAGGCGGATGCAGATCGAGGAGGGACCGAGTCACCCTTCATCCAATCTCAAGTGCTGTGAATAATTCCATGTGAAGGTCAGGGGGCCAGCTTGGATATTCTTCAGACCCTCGGTGTGCAATGTGTTTTCCATTAAAAACGTCCACATGAGCAAAGACGTGAAGAAAAAGGCACGGCTGTTTTCTTCCCGAGTAAAGAAATAATGGATCGTGTTTTCCTTCAGATGTAAAACTGTTGTTTGGGTTCAGCTGGGTGCGCGGCGGTTCAGGCCGGTGGACCTGGACCGTGTCTGCCTTGAGTCAAGTCACAGAGTACTGTGTACGCATATCTATGCAGACAAGCACAATATACACACAACAGCATGCTGTGGTTAGTCACTGTGTTGATGACTGTGTATAACAAAATAATACAAAAGTGTAGCAAACGTGTTACTATTACATTTACTACTACATTTATTATACCGATTATTATTATACAATTAACAGAGTGAAATATATTAAAATAAAACAGTGACAAAGATGTATCTTTATAAGTTAAGAATGAGCAGAGCATGAGATGGTTATGAATTATTTTTTGAAGCCTGACATCGCCAGACCAATTCGCAAATGCATATAAGCCTGAAAACCTTTTTGACTTCCAAGGGACATTATCAACGGGCGCAAACTAATATGTCTCTGGACGCAATTGGATAGACCTACAACCAATCAGAGCAACGAAACGAGTGCCGTAGCGTGTCAAAATCCTGTTGGGAAGTACAGCAAACACATCTTTCTTATCAACAAAACCTATAAATGCAGTGGTTTGTTCTTCTTTTAGAGATAATGCACCTTCCAGTTTGTTTAATACAGTCGCGATAGCGTGTTCGACAGACTGTTCCACATCAGCGGAGGCCATCTTTGTTTACCAAAATGCTGTAATGTGCTCCTCGGTACAGCAATCGTATCAAACCCGTCCCATATTAGATAAGCGGTTGTGATTGGCCCGAGCCGGGCCAGGTCGGCTGGATATCTGTCTGAACGGGAAGGGGGCCAGAGACCATCTGCCAAGGCAAATAAAACATGAGCTCGCAGATTCGTCCGATTCCCAGGCTATACTTTTTGGTGTAAAATCTGAAAATATTTGAGTTATTTTAATATGTTCCCATCTTAAGGGTTAGTTGTATACATCTGTACGACCTCCCGAATCTTAATTAGAAATAGTTTAGGACCGATAGACAGAAAATCCAACAGACAGAGAGACATACTGGCAGGCCAACAGACACACTGACAATCCAACAGAGAGAGAGACCGACGTACTGGCAGTCCGACAGACTGTCAGACAAGACCCACTGATCCCAGAGACCAACAGACAGACAGAACAACATCAGGGTGTCGGGCAGGCCGAGCGACCATTCTGATCTGGAAAACAGGCTGATAAACAAAAACCTTGTAAACAGGGGGAACAGCATGATGCAACTCAATCAACTCGATAAGGCTTGCAACTTCAAAGGTTTCCCGCGAGACTCCGTGCCGTGTCTCCCTTAATGCCCGCCTGAAACAGCTTGCTCCGTTCACCTCAAAGGTCCGTACGTGACGCGACACAGAGCGCCCTCATACAGCTCCTGTTTACACCACTTTCCCCGAGCCTGACACTCTCACGGTGTCAATGCAACGCCAGACAAGAAACCGCAGATCCCACGCAACAGCGGCGGCAAAAAAACTGCCCGTTTTAGAACAGACGATTCAGAAAGTGCAGATGCTCACACGCACAAGTACAGCGGTTTGAAACAGGCATCCACCCCCCCCCCCCCCCCCCCCCCCCCGGACACCTGTGTGCGCGCGTGCAGGACCGTGTTTTCGCCAGGGGAGCCGCACCTCGTCCGCCAGGAGTCGGCGGAGACATCTGCATGATTAAAAGCCACGGCGCATTGGCAGTGTGTGACTTATTAAAGCGCCATGCAATTACCCACCTGGTCCCGCGGGCCAGGGGCATCTGCACTGCTCTACGAACGATGCTCAGCGGGGGGGGAGGCTTGGCAAAAGAGGCTTGTTCAAGTTCAACGTATTCCCCACCCCTGCAACCTTCCCACCAGCCCCCCACCCACCCCCCCCCACCCCCCCACCCACCCCCCCCCACACCCCTCCCCCGGCTGCGCTCACACGTCACAACAATCTGGGTCTCCTCTGGCCTGTGTTGGTCCGGACCTACATGACGGGAACTGGTTCAGGGAGAACCCAGTTTGCGATGGCAGCCCTGGTTTGGAATGGGCAAAAACAAAGAATGCGGTTGAGCTTTGACGCGCGCGCGGTCGTGGCAAGTTGTGGTTTGTGGTTCCTGCGTGCGGTTTCTCCTGGGATTATTTTGGCGTGGACGTAGTTGTTTGGAAGGAGGTGTGAAAGGCTTTGGCCAGCAGCATATCTGGGCATCATCTGGTAACGGTGTTACCATGGTGCAGGAGACTGACAATGAGACGAGGGGCCGCTGTCCATCCCTGTCGGCTCTGGATGGCGGCAGGTCATTAGGATCCAGCATTCATTAGAGAGACAATGATGTGGGCATATCATCAAAACAGCTCTGAGACAGGCCCGCTCACTATAGGAACTGCACAAAGCAAAGCACGGCTCTGCTTTGATTAACTCTGACTCTTTAAGGTTGATATATGTACATCATGCTCTGTATGATGTACAGAGCATCTTAGGGGAACCCATTCATAAAGTGATATGCTTATATATGTGGGTATCGATTTACTTTATGAACAAAATGACGTAAAAAACTATGTCAGTAATTATTTAATGTGTCCACTTAAACGAATTGTTACTGCAGCATTGCTTCAACATGATAGTGCAGCATATATGCTTTATGCCCTATTCTAAACATTATAAGGATGATGACGGTAACTGTTTTGGAATTGCTAATTCAAGGCCCGTGACGGGAAAGTGACGGCAGGAACTGTTTCTCCAATCGAAGTTCGAGGCCCCTGTGATATTGTTTTGGCCGTTTTAACAGGGCTTTAATTCTGGCCACATGGTTTATTCATGCAGCAACCAGTGATACCACGACTCTCATAAATCACGCAATGCGGCATTCTGGATGTCCACAAGCTCACTGGGCAAGGCTCACTAATCTCCACGCAATCTTTCATCTGAATAACCTTGCCTTACCACAGGGCAGGCCAGCGCCAGACATATAGCCCATTGGAGGACTCCTGCGTTTCTGTTTCCAAGCTCTGGGCAATCAAAAATACCTTTTTATTTACCTTCTACTGCCAGAGGCTGCCTATTCACATCCACACTGGCCATTTTGAGTCAAGTTTTGTTTTAGTCAGGCGAAAAGCAAAAAAGTAACATGAAATGTATTTTTTTATTTATTTTGGCATGTTTTACTTGTTTTTATTAACTATGGTTACTCATCCAGGCATCAAAAAGAAAGAAAGAAGAAGGATGAAATAAAACATGACAGCATGAACATGTCAGCAATTATCAGCCTTGGACTTCGAATCATTTTTTGGACTTCCCAAATACAACTAATTAGCAGGCAACGCAATTATGCGAATGTCAAATAGCTCTGAATGTCTCACCACAGGCTTCTAATAGCCCACCCCAGGAACCACATTGCTGCTCGTTGTGTTGCCTTTCCGCTCTGCATCTGTCCTCTCTGCGAGCGCCCTGGCTCCGGCCCACGTGCAAACTCCTTCCTGGCCTCACCACTCGATCTCGCCGTCCTTCCGCCCTGTACGCAATTAGCCACCCTAGGTCTGATTGCCAGTAACGAGTGCTGGTTGGGAAGTGGTTGGAATAGATGTACGGCGTTCGTATTAGCCTATTGAACCGTCGTCCCCCCCCCCCCCCCACTGGGCTTTCCAAACGGAACTCGCTCGCGTTCGTTCTTTCCCCTTCCCGCGTTCAGGTAACACAGGAAGCACAGTTGACAACGTTGGTGCATAAAATGCGGCCGTGGGATTCATGGCTATTTGCCATTTCTTTTATAATTAGTGCACATTTCTGCGCCAAAGTCATCAGGTGTTTCATGGAGGGTATAAAAACGATATGGCAAAGGCACAACGGGGAAGCGAGCTGAGAAGCTCAGCGCCAAATGCTGAAACAACGACGCGTCTGCCAGGGTAATTTTACACACCGCTGGCTTCACACCTCAGCCAACGCCCTCTCAACTCTGAACCATGTGTGTGTGTGTGTGTGTGTCTCTCTCTATCTCTCTCTCTCCCTCTTTGTATCTCCATTTATTTTGTGTCAGCCTACCGGAGATGTGAGAAGCCATGCAGTACAGAACGCCGTGCCGAAATGCCACGGGCGACCAAGCAAAGCAAACAGACGGCTAACGGAGAAGAGCAGGCAGAGTCCCACTGTGTTCATAGCCTTAGCATTCTGGACATGCTAAACCTGTCCTGTCCACCACCAAGGAGTGGCGACTGATGGAAAGCACTGAGGTGTTGAAGCTCAGCTGCCCCACGTATCCATACTTTTCCTGTACTGGATAGTATGCGGTTGAAATGGCATGCTAGTATAGTCACTGGGGTCAAGCTATGATTTTTAAACATCATAAATGTTCCTTAAGGTTGTGTCATAATACATTTAGCACACGAAGGGGACAAAGTCGTTGATAGTTTAATTAAGTTTACTTTTCCTGGAGAAAAGGGCCCGTTAGTACTATAGAGTGGCCCTCATATTCTACTCAACGACTTCAGTTGCTCTGGCGAACCTTGCATTAGCGCGATAATATTGACCTTTGGATCCCTCGTCTATAATTCATATTCTTCTGGGTCTTCTACCCGTAACTTTTACATTCCATATTCAGCCTAGCTGGCAAGGAACCAGCTAAAAGTGGTTGAATGATTGACCCATCGCCCCTTTTTTAAAATATTGAAACACTGTTTGACACTATGGCCTGTTGAAGGCCATGTGGTCCATGGTACGACTTGGGCATCATCTCCAGTAATCAGGACAGCAGTATAGTGTGGTGGCTACGCTGTTCCCCTCCCAGCCGACATGCGTGTGACATGCATCTTAATTCACTGTCAGTCACTTTGGATGAAAGTGGCTGATTCTAAATGACTAAATAGTCATACAATCAACTAAAGAAAAACAGCGGCTAACCCGTAAACAGGTTACGTCTGACAAAAGGAAGTGATACAGTAAAGTATAACTATAGTCACTTACGTTAGCTACGTTATTCACCACACCACCACGAACAACCATGTTGCAGCCTAATTCATGCCATGCAAAGCTATCTATAACACACAATACATAACTAAATGGTGGACTTTCAAATGTGCACACAGAGCAAGACAATTAAATCTGAATGGCAACCCTGCGTTACTGACTAATGAAGACGTTTGAGTCCTATACACTGTGACCTCCCCCCCCCCCCCCCCCCCCCCCCCACTCCACTTGAGATTAATGATCTGTGTTCCATAGGAAAGTCTCTGATCATCTGACTCAGGCACTCCGCACATACAACAAGACAAATAAAAACACAAAAGAGCTTTTGATCAGTCCGTCCTTTCTTTCAAGCGGTAACTATTCAACCGAACCCTAAACACAATAGGAGCGCCACTACAGTAAGGGAAACAGTCATGGTTCTCCTGGTGACAGGAGCAACATGAGCTCCCAACCTCAATAAATGTCGGTTAGTTCTTGTTTGCATGGACGTTTGCTCAGTCGCAAAACCAGGCCAAGAAGAAGCTGCATATGGGGTGGGTGGGTCTGCCTGGAGACCCACCGATCAGCACAAACAGAGTACTGAGCACCGACTGGTACATTTTACATCAGATTCACTTATTATCCAATCATAATCATTGCTACCGATGCCCCATTCAACACGAGGTCATTTGTATGTGAATTGTGTGTCATAATTCAAATGCAGGATGTCCAACGTACAGACTGAAACTGTCCCAGAAAATAAACATTTGGTCCAAAATGTTATAGGCCTACCTGCAGCATTCAGGCTCACTACTAGCGCTATGCGCTGTTAGCGGTTCCCTATGCATTCTGTGGCCTCTCAGTTTCAGAACAGATCTGGATAGGGAACGTAGTGCAGTAGAGCTGGGCCCATCAGTGGGCTGGTATATTATTCATGGCCCTTCTATGTTGACGGTTATTTCCCATCGAAATCCCAGATGTGCCTCAATCTGTGCTCCATTCACTGTCCTGACTGCCAGCCAGTGATCAGAGGGTGGATACACAGGTGCTGAATAAGCGCGGAGGGGCTTCACTTTAAAGGCCCGGGTTATAGCGAAAGATCCATCATTAGACATTGGAAATGCCCCAGGAACCGCTTAAGAGACTGATCCCGTGAGACATGATGAAGACACAGGGTTTATTGAAAAAGGACATGGGTGCACAGGGCAGTAATGTGTCAGCATGCATGTTAAACACTGCAGTCAATGCAATGCAAGCCTGGTGTGTAGTCAAAATACAGTGCATGCCCCAACAAAGGAGTACAGTTACAAAGACACAAAAAAATCATAATGATGCACACAGGCTGTAATCATAAATATATGCAGACAGAAACACACTGTTGTGTGTGTGCACACACACACACACAAACACACACACACACACACACACACTAACACACATTGACACACGCACACGTATGCAAACAATAATACATACAGAGGAAAAACATACAATTGCACAACTGTGGATGTGCCAGAGGCGAGGCGTTGCTACCTAATGGGAAGTACACGGCTAATGGGCAACATTTGTCAACTTTGATCATTAATCTTTCACGTAGGCCGGCAAATGTGCCATGTACAACTCTAGTACCTTCGCCCATTTGTCTGAACGATAGTCATCCATCGTCAATCATTAAGCAGAACAACGTTTCGTCAAAAGCAACGGCGATTCACTTTATCAACTGCCATGCCCCCAGTGATTATGCTCAAACTTACCAACTTCACAGCTTGTGTTGCTTTTGCATGGGGCGTGATCCGACCTGAAGTGACTGAGTGAAGTGAATTATTTCAGGATCAAAGTGGAACTGTTCCAGCAAATTTAAATTCACGGGCACCTACCAAGGTTCACGCAAATAATTATGGGATTGGTCTGTTGAATAACTCGGGATGGCATTACCAAATGGAGGCAGTTCATCTTTCTCAAAACGACAAGAAGGGAAGAGTACAATTACCATTTGAATTCTGCAGATGTGTAGGTGCTCATTTTTCTGTGCTCAGTACATCTTCATGCCGTTGAATTTATATTTGATAATAGAGATCTGTATGCTCTCTGCGTATGTCTCCCAGGAAACATCCATACTTCCAAGAAACAGATTACCCCGCAAAGCATGACAATTGCAGAATATTTAGGGCTTCTTCTCTGTCGTCCAGATAATTTATGAAGTTGTTATTTAAAACTTTGCTCTACTAAATCCATAAAAGCAAATGTGTGAATGTGTCAAGGTGTTTCCTTGACAGGCACTGTTAGCTTAGCTGGTTAAAACATAAAGTCTAATAATAATCCAAATGACGCCATGTCCCATTGACACCTTATCAATGCTCATTTCCTCAAGCCGCATAGAAGGTCCCAACATCTCATCTTGCATCTCATCGCGGAAAACAGTGTCATGGTTACCCTGTGCTTTGAGAACAGAGAGCCTGGACATGGGCTTTATGGTAATAGTCTTTTGCCAAGAGAAGGAAGAAGAGGAGGAAGAGGAAGGAAGGAAGGTAGGGAAAAAAGTGGCAGATGTAAGCAGATGCATCAGCAGTATTTGCAAAAAGCCTCCGATTCCCAGGAGGGGATTGCTTGTCATTAAAACCAAACAAGAAAGACCTGATGAGTGCATTAATCAGAGGACAGCCCAACCATGGCTGTGCATGGCGAGCTGCGGTCTATACAGTCTCCCCTCCTCAGGAGAGTCCACAGCCCATCGCCCACCTGCGGGAAGGGGGATTAACACCGCTCCACTCTGGAGCTCCTCCATCTGAATTCTGCCTTAGCTCATCACTTCTCCTGGCGAGGAAGGCTGTGGCGAGACATCAGGCTTAGGCAATCTATTCCTCTGCAGTGGTGCTGGCTGACCGGCACCACTGCTGTGCATTGTCAAATTATTAATTAAATGCACGGGAGTGTAATAAGATGCAGACATGGTTCAGACCTTTGGGATGGCTGCATTGATATTAAATTTAAATTGCAGATTTCTTGCTGATTTCTTCTTCTTTTTTTGGTGCAATTCCCCAGCCTTTGAATATCACTGTTGGCTGCATTGTTAGATATATTTTGAGATGACCTTGACCTTCTCAGACCAAAAATTATATAAAAGAACATAACCCCTTGAATAAAATGGGTATTTTTTATGTTTTAGTATAAAGCATAAAAACAATCTTAATTTTTTTTTTCGTAATGAAATGTAAATAAAACTTGAACAAAGCTTGTCATAGTAGAGAAATAAAATGGCTCAGAGTCTGGCTTGATGTTTTTCATTAACTTTGTTAATGCAGTAGCTATGCCTCCAGGGTATTTGGTCAATGCTCAATGCACTTTTGCTGAAATAATAACATCTATCAGTCAGCTCCAAGCAAAAGCATATTCATTTGCAGAATAAAGGTCATCAAAGCCATTATTTTGAAGGGTGCTAAAGCAGAAACTTTATTTTCTATAAAGTTTTTGTCTGAAATATAAAATACATTTAACTTTTGAATTACATTTGATGTAATGTATTAAATAGCAAACCATCACAATAATACACTGTAGGCTGCATTGCTGCCATCATACTGATTTGCTTTTCCAATTCAATGTTTATAATTACATATGGCAAAACATTTGCCCATCCTTTCAATATTATGATAACAACAATTCAATTTCTCCAATTAACATAAGCATGAATTTATTTTTTATTGTTGTCATATTTGGTAGAACATGCTGTACCATGTTGATATTAAACCGCTTTGAAAGCCTATAATTGTCTAGCATATTTCATAGTGTTTCTATCTAAATAGAAATGTGTTTTCTAACTATATTCCTATCTATTTGCTGCGTCTTAATGGCATGGCAATGAACACAAACGCAATTACATGAAAGAAAATCAAAAGTCGAAAGCAAAATTCATATCATGGAAGGCAATAACTCCTGCTTTGTGTTTACCAATGTGTTTACCAATACGACAATACAAGTCCTTGGAAATTGAAACAAATATCAGTTTTCCACAGGGCCACTTCTTCATTATCAGCACTAATTAAACATATTGACTGAGGCAAACACCCAGCAGTTGGAGGTGGAAGGGCGCACAAAACCAAAAAGCGTATACCACCAAACACTAGCAAACAGACAAAACACTTCAGGTACACCCTTGAGAAATAACCTCAAAACATTTACTTCCGAGATAACTCAAGCGGTAGATGTAGACGCTGTGTTGGGTGAATTGTGTCGGAGTTGCCGTGAATGTAATGTTGCTACTGTTGTACCGCTCGGGGTACAGGTACCCACAGCTGGCTCTGGTATAAAGACTGATCCTGCTAAAGCTGGGTTTAGTAACTCCATAACATCAGAGTCAGCCAAAAAAAACAAAACATGTTGGGGGGGGGGGGGGGGGAAACTTAAAATGAATAAAGTAGAAAGACCACCTTATTGTTCAGTCAAGACAGTTCATAATGCAAATAACATCATAACAACTGCAGGACCAAATTTGTCGTCGCCAGTCCTATGGAACAACAACACGTGCAACCTTATACGTTTTGAATACTGACATATTTGTCAGAAAAACGCAGGGCAAAACAACATAGACAAACAACATTGTGCATAGCTGAGTTGATAAAAAACATATTTTTTAAGAGGATGTTGGTAACAATAGGGCCTTAACAGTAGGCTTTGGTGGTAAGATCGAGAAAAGTGGAGATCTGTAAATCTATAGTCTATATTCTAAATCACAATTTTCTGAATGTAAAACAAATGTGAATATTTTCTAGTGTAAATTGCAAACACCATGGCTAATGGATTTCTGAGTATGAATACATATTTTTAAAGGACAAAGTAGGCTTGGTACATCATAATATAGATATAGCTATAAATGTTGTGTCTATTAAAGTAAGGAATCCAGATCTTCGTGAGAGGCTTTGGGACAAGGCCTACAATATTCACTTTATTTAGAAACTAAATGAAAACAGCAAAGAGTTTCATTATACTAAGAGGTTTGCCTTCGGGTCAGAGAGTGAAAATGGCATTACTTTAGTGTGACAGATTGCAGAAATGACAAATTACTTCATAAAAAAATCCGTATATTGTGAGAAGCTCATGTAATGTTCTCTCCAAAACAGCAGCTTTGAGGACTCCACGGTAAGGGGCTAAAGCTGTGCCGATATGAAGAGGGATTGGGTGCTAAAATGTTGCATAATAAACCTAAACACAACATTCTGCAAACGATGTATTTTTTCTTTCTTTTTTTACCACGTGAGTCCAGGTTTGCTCACTATTCGACTATTTCAAATATACAGAGATCATGCCACAAAAGAAAACGGCACTCTGTTGACACCTAGTGGTTTGAAAAAAAAAAGAAAACATGGCAAATTGCATGTAATCTGCATTCTCAGTTTAATCTTTCAGATCTCGACAACCGTCTGCCACGGTGGGTTTGAATGACTGACTCTATTTGGGCACAAGACTCCCTCCCAGTGTTCCAATCACTCAATTGACTACCATTGACCCAGCCGGGTCAATGGCATTGCGCATTGATGAACTGGCGAAACTTCGTCAACGAAGGACGCAATTGCCAACACTGATTGTTAGAAGTGATGGTGCAATTGTGTCACTAACTTGCAAAGATAAAAACACAACGTAGCAACAGTAGCCTACACGTGAAAGCGGCGTCTTTACTGCCCAACACCAGCCTCGCGGTTAAAACGGTTCTCACCGTCTCCTTCAATTGTATTTCCCCAATCGTTGTAGCCTTAGCGTGCCAAGTGTTGTATTACAGCGGAAAATAAAACGTTGGACAATGTTGGCTAAACGTAAACATTGCTGGGCTGTTTTCTTTTTGTTGTTTTGTTGTTTAAAACGTAAATACATTTCTTTATTTGGGTCTATACAGAGCAGGTTAACAGATTAGCTTGAATGCAGACGTCAATGGCTCAACTAATCAGAAAGAACACTTTTTATATATATATATATATGTATGCTATTAAAGACCCAAGAATTGCCAGTCATTTCTAGTGAGCCCTATGTCGGGGTCCAGGTGACCGACGTTCAAACCAGTGGTTAGAAAATGAAACGCTGAAGCAAATCAGTAGGCGCTTTGAAAGCCGCCGTCCACCTAGTGGGAACGGAAGAGCAACGCCGCTGGCGCAACAACGCCGAACATTGTTGTTTCATTTGGTTTAGGAAATGTCTACTCACCTTTGGAAGACTTTATATTAATAGCAAGTTTCACAAAGGCATCGTGTGGTTTAAAAAAAAAAGCCTCGGTTAACGGAGTCGGTTGTATTTTCAACCAATCTTGTAAAAATGGAATTGAAACAAGCAAGTGAACGGTCAAAAAGTGGTCCGGAATGCATCCGCTGGTACCCTGCTGCCCGCTCTCTGCCGTCTAGCTCACTCTGGACGGAACGCGGCCCACTTTAAACTCCTTTGACGTCACGGACGCCGGTGCTGATGTTGTACGCCAGCATCCCTTTTATTGTTGCAAAGCGCGCGCGCGCGCGCACACACACACACACACACACAAACACACACGCACACACTCCCACGCAAATGCGCGCACACACACACACACACACACAGACACACACACGTGATCGTGCTTTTAACTCATCCATAAACTCCAAACTCCACGTAATAGAATATAAAAGAATAACTTGAAAGAGCATTATAGGCTGTATAGCATTATATTATTATTCCTGTAACACTCTATATTACCTCCATATTATATGGAGAGAATTATGTTAATTGCTTCGAACAGAATAATTGCTATAATTACAGTGCATCGATTCTTTTCTGCAAGGATGAATTTTACAGTTATCTTTTGAAAATGGAGAGGCAACATTGTCAGTCAGGGCTTCTATGGTCTTGTCAAGTTCTAAAGTAGGCCTATAACAGTCCATTTGAACTTTGTTCATAAATGTTTCATTATATGAAGAGAGAAGACAAATACATGCACACTTGATAATTGTTTTTATTGTGACGTTTGGAGACGTTGTGTTTAAAGGTGCTATACAAATAAAGTTACTTACAATTATGTCTTACAGCCAGTGTCTGAGCTAGGCCTATGTGTTATTCTATATAAAGTTATTTAACTTAACAATGCTGCACATCCACGGTCGCCCATCCATGGAAATCCATATTCCATGTTAAACATAGATGATGATGTGACAACTTGGATAATTCAGTAATGCATTATACACTACGCTATACTAGCCTTTATGTATTGTACAATTAAAATTATTAAATTGATGAAAATTCAAATTAAAAATTAAAAATTAAAAAAGTACAACATTTGAGAAATAAAGTGAGAACGATGAAGGAAAAACAAAACTAAGAAATATAAGCTACTGGGTTATTAAAATTGTATTGCGATAGCTACTGTGATTTCTCAAGTGACAGCATGAGCCAAGATCGAATCGGTAAATGTAATCCCTCCATGATGATATTAAAGGTTTATGTGGTGGCTAACTGCTCCTGAAAGAAGATTGCAAATTTTTTGTATTTTAAGATACTTATTAAATAAATAGTGGGTCCCTCGGAAGCTAATCGATTAAATGTGCATTACTTCCAGATGTGTCATTTCCGAATTAATTGTACATTTTAAATAATTTGCAGGATATATATATTTTTTTTATGTACAAGGCTTATCTTAAAATGCAAGCATACATATGCCAAGTGTATGATTCTATCGCACACTGAAACAGAAGAACTTACTGGATCTTGTCGGTGAGAACCAAGTGATTATTCTATGTGGTTCCACTGTTTTGCAGCGCACGTTCTGGCGGTGCAGTTTGAAGGGCCACAAACACTGTCGGGACAACTGGAAAGTACTGGCACAGGGAATCGAACCAACAACCTTCACATCGCCGGGGCTTGTACTAACGCACGAGCTACACCTTCGACGTGAATGGTCGGTGGGGTTTTCCCCAATGCTCTACGAATGGTGGCAATACTTCCAGTCACCAGTAGAGGTAGCGCTTCCCTAGGCATAAGCCATGCTGTCCGGAAGATGAAGGTAAATATTTTGGTGACGTACCACGCAGAAAATCGTTCGCATCCACCCATAATGAGGACGGTCAGAAATACCTGTGAGATTATGCTTACACATGACACCATTTCAATAATATCTCATCCATTTCGAGTTATCTAGCCTTTTCTATTTGCTATCATACCTCTCTGACACCAGCACATATCGCGATTGCTCACGCCTGTGAATATTCGTTAGAATAATAGGCGATTTCTCTTCGAGATGCAAAAAAGAAGGAAGCCTGAGCCTATTCAACTTAACCCGATACCTGATGGGAAGACCATTAACGGCATCGGAGCTGCAGAGTGAGTGAAAATATTATACCTAGACCAACTCTTAATGATCACATATATAATGTACGGGTCTTCTTCTTGCCCGTCTGTCACAGTGTATGCTTCTGAATGTGTACGTACGCCATGGCTCCAGACCGCACATTTTGAACAAGGTTAACTTTATCATCGTGTTAGAAGGAAATTGGCCTACTGCGTAAATAAAGCAGCCTCCAATAGCAACAACGGGCGAGGTCAATGCTGCTGCAGATGTCTGAATTTACCTAACAGATAGGCTGCATTAGGACGTCAGCATAATGTGCATTGCAACAAATGGGTCTTGGCTTCTCAAAGCCCAATGTTCTGACTGTATTGAATGTACATGAACGCAACTCACCATTCCATTCTTTTGCAAAAAGCCTTGTGTGAAAATAATGAATTAAAATGAATTATTAAGCATTTCATTGCAATACTTTAACACCCCTAGACTATGATTAAAAAAAGGGTTACTGCAATGTAATTGATACAGTAATAACGTTCACAATGTTATCACCTATGTTGCTTGTGTTGGACATTCCTAGAATATTCGGGGATCGGTAGCACTCACCACTGATAATGAGTGGAATATTATATATCTGCTACAGCGCATGGGTTCCTCGTTCTCATGACTCCACACAGTACTTAGCTTGTGCCTAATGTAAGGTTAGAGAGGAGGTGGCATTGTTGCTAAGCAAGGCTGCGGCAGACCAAGCAGAGACTTGTCAGCTTGAGGAACACAACATCTCAACAAGATTATTCAGGGCTGTGGGAGTATCTCTCGCGGAGAGGGTTGTTCGGAATCCCGCTCCTGTTATAATTGTATGTTTATTTTACCAGGTCTCATTGAGATGATCTGTTGTAAAAGAGAGACCTGGCCAAGTCAGCAGCACATTGCAACACAAATAACATACAGTTAACAACATAAAACACCGCAGGAGAAAACATTATTAAACACATTAACACATTAAATCTGGCAGAGAAGAAGAAAGACCTACCTATAAGGCAAAACTTTGTCTAACTCGGTAATGCAGTTACTTGTATTGGACTGTGCTTTGCATTTTTCTTGCCTTGTTTTCTATTCAAGAACATCCCTTTTTCCTATTGATGTTTTAGAAGTGGGATCGATAGTATAGTATTTTTGCCCAAAGGCCAATCACAGTAAATCCTCTATAGTTACATTAGTGCTGCCTGACCAAGATTACCTCATTGACATGTTAGGGATCAAATTTGTTTTGACATCTACATTCCATCCATGTCTGTCTGACATTGTCTTTTGTTGCAGACCGTAATTGTTCTAAACTAAAGCATTACTGTTGGAAAATCATCCACCTTAGCAATGACAGCTGGATGGAAGGATGAAGGAATAAATGTCTGTCATTGCTTCAACGCCACAGCAGTCAGTGTTATCAATTAACTGTGATCTACAGTTAAAGGGCAGACAAGCTGTTAAGTCAGTGATTTGTGTGGCTCAGACCAGCAAAGTTATAGGATTGCTGAAATATCTCTGGTCAGGAGCTGTAAAACGGCATTTAAAGCCCAGATTGGGTGGGGGTGGAAATCACTTAAGGACAATTAAGGACTGAGCCGTCCTCATGCACTTGGCAGAACTATAGAGAGAGAGATGTGTGTTGTGTGTGGGCTCTGCCTTTGTATCGGCCTCCCACACACTGGGTGGAGCGTTTACTACAGCAGCTCCTCACCACTACCACCCCTAGTCCACACACACACACACACACACACACACACACACACACACACACACACACACACACACACACACACACACACACACACACACACACCTCCTCCCCACTCACTCACACACACACCTCCACACACACACACACACACCTCCTCCACACACACACACACACACACACACACACACACACACACACACACACACCTCCTCCCCACTCACTCACTCACACACACACACACACACACACACACACACACCTCCTCCACACACACACATACACACCTCCTCCACACACACACATACACACACACACACACACACACACACACACTCACACTCATCATCCCGCAGCCCCACTGTCAGACTCTGCAGCCCGTATCCATGGTGATGCCGGTCCGCTTTCAGACAGAAAGGCCCTTAACCCTCGCAGCGCGGGTGTGTGTGGAGGAGCCGGGGACAGACCAGCGGCGCTCTCGGCCCGTTGTGTCGTGATCGAGTGCAAAACTACAAATAATTGTATGATTAGCCGCACTTGGTTTGAATGAGCCTCCGTGGTGTTAGCAGTGCAAGTGTAAAGACACGTTTTATTACGTTTTTCAGTCGAATAAAGCCAGACAGAGTACAAGATAAAATAAGCAAGGGATAAGCCATTTGACATAATACTAATCTGAAAATGCTATTCTACACAATAGAAGAAGATCCCAAAATGTTAACAAGGTACGAAGATGGCTATATCGTAAATACATAGATTTGACTATCGGAAGCCGTATTGTCCTTCCTTCGTAGTTAGTACGTGTCAGCGCTTGGTGATGTTCATTCAAGGCTTGATGTTCATTCAAGCGAAAATGTATTCCCTGTGTCCAACGGTATTGGCCTTATCACAGAGGTGTAACTAGTAGGGGCGAAAGCAGGTGTAGCTCATTAAGTTGATTATGGGTCTGTAGGCGCCAATGGACGTTCTGTCAGGAATCACTCATGTCATCGATGTCCGGATTTAAAGCATGACCTACAGATGCCAGATACAAAATACCAACAGCACACCACCATTGACAACAGAGAGCACTATACAATCCCCCATGGGGTACATCATATAGCTCAACCGATTGTATAGGTTACACACAATACAGAGCAGAACCAAAGCAGGTGGAGGACAGGGTGGTGGTGGGTGAACTCCAGCCCAGCACACTTAACCTCGCAGAGTGTGTGTGTTTGAGATGGAAGGTCTTAAAATGAAATGCGTGCGTTTGATTGGACCGCGTTAGCTGTCAGCTGATAGGGGGCGCGTGACCCGCCAGAACTACCTACACACATTCATGAGATACACCTGTGTTCACCGCTGCTAATACACTGCTGTGATAAAGGCCTATTGGGCAATAAGTCATTATGGGGTGACATTGTTGTGTTTGAAACTGCCACAGAGTTTCTCATGCGAATTGTAGCAAAACAACATTTCGATTAGCCTAGGATACGGTATATATATATATATATATATATATTTTGAGTTCTCTCTTGAGCTAACTCAAAATGGCAGAATATCGACAACAAAAAAATCCTATTATGCATTCTGATGTACAAGCCCTATTGCTTATCTGTTTTTTGTATTTTGTTAATGTGCTATGGAGAGTCGAGGAGGAAGTAGAAGAAGAAGCAAAAAACCAAAAATGAGCAAGAGGAAGCTTTTCTGATGAGTTTACTCAACAAATGGCCTCTGTAGGAAATGCATCGCGATTGTGTTGACATGATACATGTCGAGGGAGGGGCTTTGATTCTCAGAGGGACTACTGGCTTCCGCTTCTGCAGGTCTGGGAAGGAAGGCTGCAGCAGGCCTGCAGGTAGACAGGCCGGCAACACACACACACATTTACACACACACACACACACACACACACACACACACATACACATACACACACAAACACACACATTTACACACACACACATATACACACACATACACACACACACACACACACAACTGAACCCCCACAGCCTTTATTGTCTGTCTGCCAGCTTTTGGGACGTTTTTTGAATAGTTGCTGCACATGGAAGATGAATTAGAAATAATTTGAGCTATCGTACATCACGTTGTGTATTGTGTGCAGTGAATTACTAATGTTAAGGATAGAGGCTGACTCACTCTAAATAGAGCTGATTGTAAGCAGGCAGTGGTGTGAATATTTTGTAGAACACAAGAAAGGTCCAAGGAAACAATATGCATGTCAAAACATGTATGGCTTGGATCCATCAGTCTCTGTGTCTCTGTGTCTCTCTCTCTCTCTCTGTCTCTGTGTCTCTCTCTCTCTCTCTCGCTCTCTCTCTCTCTCTCTCTCTCTCTCCTCTCTCTCTCTCCCTCTCTCTCTCTCTCTCCCTCCCCTCGCCGACGTTCAGAACAAACTTGGAGTCGCTGCAGAAGAAGTTGGAGGAGCTTGAGTTGGACGAGCAGCAGCGTAAACGCCTGGAGGCCTTCCTCACGCAGAAGCAGAAAGTAGTGGAGCTGAAGGACGATGACTTTGAGAAGATCTGCGAGCTGGGTGCCGGTAACGGCGGCGTGGTCTTCAAGGTCTCCCACAGACCCTCGGGCCTCATAATGGCTCGCAAGGTGACGATGTTCCCCGCCAGCTGTTGCCATGGCAACGCCGATGCCTGAGTGTAGTTCTTATCGGCTTTTGATTGTCTGTACTTCTGTGTCCCCGGGCGTCAACAATTTGCATGTTACACAACCACTTGCTTTGCAGTGCCTTCCACCAACCTGAGTAACGTTAATATGCCGCAGTGGGTTCGTCACTATAAATCCTAGATAGGAATGCAATGTAATGGGCCGTCTCTCTGTTTATACAAGATATATACTCATACTCATTTTTGTTTTTTACCATTGCGTAAGCTTTAATTTATTTTGCTTGCATACTTGGTTGACATACAAAAAAAGTCGATTGATGAAACAAGAGGGAATTGAATTGGAATGAAATGGGTGGTAACTCATTCTTAAAGGATACAAATAAAGATATTCAGCTGAATTGTTGGGGGCATTGTTGCTTGTTATGTGGAAAACATATTTCTTTATGTCATAGCATTAACTTAAATGTAATTTGGGAACAATTTGCATTCCTCCTCTTTGTCTGTTCTACGTTTTCTCTAGCTGATTCACCTTGAGATCAAACCAGCCATCAGGAACCAAATCATCCGGGAACTGCAAGTGCTGCACGAGTGTAACTCCCCATACATTGTGGGCTTCTATGGGGCCTTCTACAGTGATGGGGAAATTAGTATTTGCATGGAGAATATGGTATGACTCATAAAGAAACCATTGTTAAATGGCTGGCATCTACACCTATGTTCTGACTGTATGCGTTTGTGTTAGCTAATATATAATTTTTTTGTACACGGTTATATTAAATTATTAGAGAAAACGATTGAAGATGGGTTTTGAATGTTTTTCAAATAAATATGTGTTAAATGGAAGTTCATCTGATTGCTAGGATGGAGGCTCACTGGACCAGTCATTGAAGAAAGCGGGCAAAATCCCGGAACAGTTTCTTGGCAAAGTCAGCATTGCTGTGGGTAACCTACACACCCTCCCCACCCTAGAACAACCCCAGCACTAATATTAGTACGCTAGTATTTATTTTAAGGTTAATCATACACTCCCTTATGCATGTTTATGCTGATATGCAATATTTATCTTCCCAGGTTATTAAAGGTTTGTCCTATCTGAGGGAGAAACACAAGATTATGCACAGAGGTGAGATAATCCCAGCATTCTTCTTTTCTTTTTCCTGGGTGGTCTGTAAAGTGTTATGGGTTTTAGTGTGAGGAAATGTGCCAACAGACACTCGAGCATCCACCATGGCCTCGTTTTAGAAGCTTGTATCCACGGTGAAGACTCTCTCGACTTTATGTCTTCTCTGTCAGGCGGATCATCCAAGATATGGCGTGTGTGTGTGTGTGTGTGTGTGTGTGTCATTTCAGATGTGAAACCCTCTAACATCCTGGTGAATTCCCGGGGGGAGATCAAGCTGTGTGACTTTGGCGTGAGCGGACAACTCATTGACTCCATGGCCAACTCGTTCGTGGGCACTCGCTCTTACATGTCGGTGAGTTAAAACAAGGTTGTGGCTTCCCCCTGCTGTGTGTGTGTGTGTGTGTGTGCATGCATGTGTTCATCATACAGTAACTGTTTCTCTGTAACTGGAGCTTGACGAAACCTCGACATACAATCGCATAATCTACCACTTCCATTGGACATTGAAAAGCGCTATGTCCAGGGCCTGACGCGGGCTTGATAGCAGCCACGAAGTGCTCGGACAGCCCACGCACGGCCTAGCATTTATAGTCTCCTTAACCTCGGTGTGGGGGCGGAGCTTAACATTTTCAGAGGAGCGTGACACATCGGCATATGAACCCCGTGATGACGTCATTTTTGGTTTGCGCCGGCTCGGGTACTTCACACAGGGCGATGATAAATCGGGTTTGAATCTCCCTTCCTGCGGTTATCGAATTGAATGCGTTTTTTTTTTTTTTTTGCTGGTTGGTTATGTTAGCAACACCAATGGCAGCCAAAAGCAAAAACGGTAATTAACTATGTAATTGGCTGTGTCTCCCAGCCGGAGCGCCTGCAGGGCACTCACTACTCTGTGCAGTCAGACATCTGGAGCATGGGGCTGTCCCTGGTGGAGATGGCCATTGGCCGCTTCCCCATCCCACCTCCTGATTCCAGGGAGCTGGAGCAGATCTTTGGCTGTCCAGTGGAGGGAGAGGCCACCGCCGGGGAATGCTCTGCCAGGCCCAGGCTTCCTGGACGATCAGGCAACTGTGAGTATTATGGGACATTGACTAAGCTCCCTTGTCAAAAGTTACGTAAGCTTTTGTAATTACAATATGGACTAATATGCACCACTGACTAAAATTCTTATTTTTCTGTGATTATACCACCAATTTTCGTTTATATTTTTCATACTGAGCTATGTGTTATTTAGATAACAGCTTTATGATCCCTGTGTATTACACCGATGCACTATTGTATCAATGTTTCCTCTTGTTTCTAAGCACATGGCCCCGAGACCAGACCTCCCATGGCTATTTTTGAGCTGCTCGACTATATAGTGAATGAGGTGAGTCGAAGCCCCTAGTTATTTCGCATTGCCGTTGGAAATAAGATATTAACTGCTCGTGTTTTCTTGTTCATTGATGATTGGAACATCTTGTTCACAGCCTCCCCCTAAACTGCCTGGGGTATTCGGCACCGAATTCCAGGACTTTGTAAATAAATGGTATGCAATGTCAATTTCCAGATTCACCCTCTAAGTGTAAATGTTTGACGTTGCCATGTACATATTTGACAATACTCATCACGTGCAAAAATATATAGCAATGCACCGCCCATTTGCTAGAAAACCTACCACCTAGTGGCCATTGTACCAAACACCACAATTGTGACCTACGCAGTCTAATTGGTTATTTTATTTCTTCTCTTCAGCCTGATAAAGAATCCAGCAGAAAGAGCAGACCTGAAACAATTGATGGCAAGTGCTTTCCATGCATCAATACATTTAGAGAAGCCGCCCCCTATCGTAACTCATGATGACTTAATATCATTCCAGGTGCACCCTTTCATCAAGGAGTCTGAAGTGGAGGAGGTGGACTTCGCTGGATGGTTGTGCAACACCATCGGTTTGAATCAGCCCGTGACCCCTACCCACAGCGCCGGGGTGTAACGAGAAAATGTCCTCTTGCAGACTACGTTCAACCAGACCAACCCAGCCGTGCTGCTGTATTCCACACCCCAAAGCACATTTGTATGGGCGAAGTTTCAATGATTTTCTTACCAAAAAAAAAAAGTTGTATATTTGTTGTTAACATTTAAATGCCAATTAAGAATCAAGTATTTATCAAATCCTTGGACTGCATTAGCAAGCCCGACTAAAAGCCATTTTTTCTAAAAGTTATGTTTTGTTTTTGCTTTGTATGTGCTGTTGGCATCTACTCATTACTTTGTGAAATTGTGCCTAAATCTTGTCATTAAAAACATGAGAATTAGACAACGTATTTACGACAGCCGTTTATTTGAAACCCAAATGGCACTCAACAGCCTGTATGAACTTAGATTTATGCAGTTGCAGGGGCTGGGGCCACGGCAGCTTTCTTGCTCTTCTTTGCTGGCCTCTTCTTGGGCTTCAGCATCTTGGCCTTGATCTATGGAGACGAGCAACAAAAAAAAACACTCAGAGAAGAGTCGCTCACTAGCCCCGTCTTCATGCTGGCATCAGATGTGCGCTACTTACGGTGGGGTCGTGCTGGAGGATGGCACGGCGCCGCGCCGTCTTGGCGTAGGGGTTCAGTTTCATCATGATCTTCAGGTTCTTCAGAGGATTCTTCTTCAGGACTCTGCGGTTGATCTTCTTACTGCATTACAAAAGAGGAGCACAGTGTGTATGAGCAATGTTGTTCAATGGCAGATAGCTGTAGCTGTATGGATTAGGAGATGAAGCCATTGCTTACTTTGGTGCACGAAGTGCCTTCTGGATCTCCTCGCTCTTCAGAATTCTGCTTAAATCCGAGTTGGACATCTTGTGCACTGGCAGACTAATAAAAATAGAGCAAATTCAGCAATGACGTCCAATATTTGTATTATTACACAGAATAAATGTGTGATAGGCACTCAGAACTTCTGCTATTATCAGTTTGTTTCAACAACACGGACCGAAGTATAAGATCATCACTGCAATACCAATGTGAAACTGCTAAGGAGAAACTGAATGTTGCCAACACACTTGTAGTTAATCTTGATGGTGGAGGTCTTGCGCCCGGTGCCATACAGCTGATCCAGCTTGCGGAAAGCACTCTCAGTCCAGATGCAGAAGCGCCCGACGTGGCCACCAGGGGCGAGCCTCAGGAGGTTCAGTTTGTTAACGTTCTGCAGTGTGATGCCTGTTGAGAAAAGCACACGTTGTAAACAGACTGTATATTGCAAACAAGACATAGTAAAACTACCGAAAACCCTTAAACGACAAAAAATGAGCACACCATTTCCATAGTGAAATATAATTCAAACCTGGTATATTTCTGAAGGCTTTGGTGACACCGGCGTCTTGGTTGTAGATGATGCATGGTCCTTTGCGCTGGATACGTCTACGATTCCTCATCTTACCCTTACCGGCACGCATGCGTTGGGAGGCGTATACCTAATGCAAAAAATTTAACCATATTAAGCAAACAAAATAAAATGACCAATCGTCCAAGCTTTGCCTCAAACAACCATCATATTCATCCTAAAAGGCGTTTTGGGTTTACTTTTTTGATGTCGTTCCAGGCCTTAAGCTTCTTCAGCAGAAGCACGGCCTCCTTGGTCTTCTTGTATCCCTCAACTTTGTCATCCACCACCAGTGGGACCTCGGGGATCTCCTCAATGCGGTGCCCTGAAGGAATTATACACATTGTGTCAATTCTCTCTATATACACACACACACTATAAACACTGGGCTTGCACATTACAATAGTTTTACTTTTATAGCTTCAACTTTCCATTACTTTAAGCAGCAAAACCATTCAAAGTGTTTCCTCTTGAAAAAAGGCTCATGTTGAGCACCATAGGAGACTCACCTTTGGACATGACCAGGGCGGGCAGAGCAGATGCGGCCAGTGCGGAGCAGATTGCATAGCGCTTCTGGTTGGTGTTGATCCTGCGGTGCCAGCGGCGCCAAGTCTTGGTGGGCGCAAACATACGACCCCCGCGACACATCTACACATGCAGTCAAGGCTATGAACGGCAGATATGTGCCCACGGGAATGAAACAACATAGACCCAGCATGCTCAGAGTCGGTTTTCGTCAGCCCGCTGTGCCAATATTAGACAGTAGGCATCTGTCACCGGCACAGTGTAAGACGCAAATTACACCATCATGGCAAGTGTGTGCCACCATGAGTGGCACGGTTACTTATGAGCCACAAGACTGGTAAAAAAGGAAACATTTCCGAAGGCTCCCTGGCCGGAACGGTGCGTACCACCTCCCCTCACACGTGGAATACGGGCAACAGCTCTTCCTGTTCCCCAGGACTCCGCACTCGTCTGGTGTCCTGGGTAACACAAGTGGGGAATCTCATTTAACTACCGAAAATAAAGTACAATATTGTTCCAAAAACAATCCAAACAGGTTACTTACCGGCCAGTTTGCTGACTGCATAAGGCTGACGGTTGTTCTTTCGCATATTGGTATGCACAAAGTTCACAATATCAGGCCTAATTGGAGCCTTGAACACGGCTGGCATGACAACATTCTTGCCCGAAGATTCTCCTTTCTCGGAGTAAACCGAGATCAAGGGACGGGTACAAGCCTAAGAGGTCAGAAAGTTGTAATATTGTTAAGTTTTGCAACATTTAAGTTTGTAGGCCACACATGTAGTTTAAGGTGTGTCGATTTGAAAGACATGCGCTAGTATAACGGGGAGAGACACCCAACGTTACAGCCAACATAAACCGTAGCACATTAATTCATCTTAAATGGCTAATTGACCAACATTATATGACAGAAGCCCCTTTGGCCACCTATAACGCTGATTTTCTTGCCAAATAGCGTGCACACATCACACGCAGCAAGCCACGTTGCACATCGGATTGACGTTACTGGTTGACAACTTGCTAGCGTACTTCTACTTAATTGTATGTTTTGACCGTGCTATCCATTTCAAATAAATGCACCTTGGGTTGTCCTTTCGATGGCTAAACATGATAGAATGCAACAACACACGTGTAAAGCAAAGTTCCAAAATGGCCTCCTGCGCTAGCTTTGATAGCATATCTTACTCATGTCTCAACAATCCTTACATAGATCTTAGGGAGCGAAAGGGACACATTATTCAGTATGGACCAAGAACAAAAACAAACGACTCGTAAAATATATATTTTAAATCGACAATATTGTATATTCTCACCATATTTAGTTAATATTTTCGGCTCGCCGGTATAACACGTTCCACACGCTATGGCGGCCACAGTGAAAAGGAAGCTAGGAAAATAACCCACATGATATATGCCTCCGCTGTAAAAGTAACCACTTCCGAGTTCCGACAAGAACCAAAACACATTCCCCTACATTTGATACAACAATACAGCGTGCATAAATCGTAATTCTTTATGAGAATATCTAAATAAAATATATATGGGAGAAAATGAAAACTCACAAAGATATATAACGTTATTGTACTCGCACTATTTTCCCTGTGACGATATCGAGATGACAAGTCACCGAACTACTTTCCAGAGAACTATATACACACATATCTATATAATTGTAGTTTTAAAATATGTAGATGGATACAGAGTTATTGTTGATACGATCGATATTCTTTCATTCTGGAATTTTTTTGTAAGTTTGATAAAATGTAAATGTTTATTTTGACAATGTGACGTACGGTGATGACCTCATCACGTCGTGTAGATTGAGCGCGCGACTGTCAAAATCGTAACTTCTTGGAATCTCCTTCCAAACGAGAAGTTTGAAGTTATTGTATCACATCCATTCCGTAAGAACAACTGTAACTGCTCTCTAGAGATGTCCGCGGTCATCACCAAAGCTAGGACATTTTCTTCTATTCTTCGGTGAGTGTTCATGGTCCAGTTCATTTAGACGTCGTCGTAAAGCAAAACACAGCTTAGTGCTGTAACGTTACCTCAGGTCAGTGTTAGTGGTGCTGTTCCGCAACACGTATAAATCAACACGTATTAATTCTTTTTAATGGCGTCCTCTTTCAGGTCACTTCAAAACGACCCACCAAACGAGTCGAAGCACTATGATGTATGGTAGCTCAATTTTGTTCGTACATAAGGTACCCCCGTGCCATGTTGTCCTTTGCAACCATGCATGACATGTATGCTTTGAATTGTAGGAAGAAGTACAGATATTGAAAATCTGTGGCGAAGATTCCGTGGTATCGTCTTGGTGTTCTGGCCACCGAACTGTCTTTATTTGCGAGAAAACCGTGAGTCTTTTAAATGCGTGCGTTATACCCGAATGGATGAATGTACAACAAGTGTGAGTTCCCTTTCAAAATAGACTTCATGGCTCAAAATATGATATTAACTTTTGTTATTTTTCCCGTATTGAAGGTTGTTACACCTGATGAGGATGAAACTGATAAGTCATCATGTTCTGAAAACGAGGCTAATGAACCTCTTGGGAACTTGGGGCCTCAACCAGTCAGCATCATGAAAGCAAGGTGACACATCCAGCTTTTCATGCTTAACTTCAGTATGGCCTTTGCAGCAAGTATTGTATGCAATTTTTAAATTCTACAATTCCTATCCCCACCCTCTTATTTCACAGACAACTTTTGTCTTGGTATACAATGTCCCAAAACCAAAAGTTGTCACAGGACAATGGCCCCCTGGATCCTCTTTGGGTGTGTTGTGACATGTCTGATCCCGCTGGCACATCCTGGTTAGGAGCAGAAACGGTCCACCTGGCCAATAACGTTACTGGTGTCAAGCTGTACTCCGTCACCTGCAAGGGTATGCTGGGAAGTTTCAGTCTCCTTTCTCTACAATCTAGAGAAAATGCTTTGTTGTAATGCTTATGTGTCTGTTTCTGTTAACCCTTTAGTCATATACCAGACCGTTTTATGTCAATTCAGATGCATATCATTAGGATATAGGGTTAGCTAAGGGTGTCTAATCTACGTAAATAACTTGAACCCAGAATGTTTCAGCTGAGGAGGTGCAACCACTAGATTATCCTGTGTATTTGTATTTTCTCGTTTAATACAAATGTTTTAGGGCCATCTGTGGAAAGAAAGTCGTCCATTACCTTGGATGACCTTAAACAAGAGCACAAGAAACGGCACCATCCCTTCACAGTAAGGCCCTCATTCTCTCTCTCTCTCTTATGAATCGTCATTATGAATATACATCTCCTTTTAATGCAAATCTCAATTTCTAGGGTTCGCAGGTGGCGATTAAGGGCAACGCTTTGTACAACTTATTTGGGTCCACTGTGGTTGAAAACACTACCATCGAATCCCAGAGCAGTGTGACGGTGGATTTCAAATGGAGCCACGTGGAAAGCATCCTGGAGACGCCGCCCCTGTCCTCTAAAGCCACCTTGGTGAGCAGCCAATCAGATGCACAGCCTTGTTTGTACCTTCATAAGCAATAGTGCCTCTGGAGCACGAAAGTGTATTGCTATGTATAGATTTAAATGCAATCCCCAAGTTGTTTTCCAAGCTCGAAAGCATGACACTGTAAGAAACTTGACTATGATGCTACTATATTTACAATCAGTTACATTGATTCTCTTTTCTTCGTTTACAAGAAAATCAAGATCACCTGTGGCGACATGAGGAGTCCGATGTTTCAGATGTACAGAGAGCTTGAGTTCTTGCAGGTGTGTGTGTGTGTGTGTCCCTCTAATGAATAGCACTAACGATGGGAACGTGCGTGATGTACCTATTGATTAAACCTGCCGTTGACAGCTTCTTGCAGCTGGTTTAAGGACTGGAGAGACGGAATGGATGGAACCCTTGGAGACCCGATCGGCTGTGGAACTTATTAAGACCTACTTGGAAGGCATGGCTGTTGTCAAATCTGCTTTCTGTCAATCATCATTTAAACATATATGGCTAAGAAGGAGGTTTATGGATTGGGCCGGTTTACGAAGAACTCAAGGTTAATTGTTGACATTGCCTATGTTGAGACATAAATCAGCCATGATTTTTGATCGACTCACCCCTCCCTCTCGCCGAGCATGTGTCCCGAAATTGAGCGGTTTGTGAGCCATTGAAATCCATTTGATTCCAAACGTGTGTTTAGCAGCTTCCGTAGCTGTATTTCTATTTTGTCCAACACAAGTAATCGCAAACGAACGGCCCTGGCTAGGTTGTTTTCTCCAAATAGTGCCCACTAACCACAAATTGACAAGTTTTGATTGTGTGTTTACACGCCACTGCGCATGCTCAGGGACTTGGGGACTGGTCATGGACGTGAGCACGGTGGAGAATTTTGGATCAAACTCAGCGGAGGAGAAAGGGAAATGTATGTTCAGATGACAGTCTCTTTCTACGTACGTTCATACGACCGGGAACACTGAGCACTTAATTTTGATTCAGAAGAGACCGCTTGGGCTGTGTTCCAATCGTACAACTTACCGAAACGTATTCGACTTATTGAAATGTTGCTCGGCACAATTCATAATTATCACACTGCCTATACCTCCATCGTTGCTCAGAATACTAACTGCACGCCTCAGTCTCTTTGGTCTGTGAGCATCCGCAGTGGGGTGTAAATACAGAAACAAAACTCGTGGATTTGTTTGTTTCTGGGCACTATTGGAGAAAACGACCACGCCAGGGCAGTTTATATGCGCTTACTTGTGTTGTACTAAACAAAGATACACCAGCTGCTGAACACTCGTTTGGGATTGAATGGATCGCCAACCGCCCAATTTCAAACGCACTACACCCCATGAGGGGAGTAAAAAAAAAAAAGAAGAAAAAAAGGCTGATTTACATCTAATGTCAACAATTTAACCTGGGGTCTAAGATCAACCGGCCAAATCCTTTTAAAGGAGACTTCCACAGTTGTTCTTTCTTTTACATAACACAGAACTTCAAACCACTGGAAAGACACTTCCGGATCGGACAGAGAAGTCAGAGGTATGCTGGAGATCAAGCTGCAAAGGCCTGGGATGCAAATGTAGGTTTTTATAACAGAATACTTGGCTTGCTTATTTTCTGTTTCGATACAGACTGCAAAGACTGAGGCTGAAAAGGCTGAGTTGGACACTTCCATCTTCGATTCCTTCATGGAGCGAGGCAATTTGGACTTCCTTGAACAGATATGGGTGCGAATGAGGAAGAGTGAGTGGAATGTTTGTTCTAGCTTTAAATACATAAATTCATCAATGCGCAGAGAAATTGAGCATTGTCTTAAAATCATCTTTCAATGACAGGTGTTACCTCCTATCAGGATGTTCATGACTGTTTGAAATTGGTTATGGACAGTCTGAGTTATGGTGACCTCAAACCATGGGTATGTCAGATGCTATTTTACTACTTAATCATTTATCAGACACCAAAGTGCCGCAAAGTAAATTCAGATGCATGTCATTAAGGAGCAGGTAGGGTTATCTTGCTGAAGGATGCCTTCAGGTATGCTGCAGGCATTAGGGACTGGCTAGGGTTCAAACAGTATCACTTCACTAAACTGCCCCTTCTTTTTTCCTGTGATGCAGATGAAATGCACAAGACACAAATGATAAGGTGATCTTAACATCTTTACACCTGTGTTTGAGGTGAACGCTGAATGTCGTTTTTGCATCCTTCCCCCCCCCCCCTTTAGATCCACAGAGACAGCAACAGTTCACTCGGTAAGGTTTTCCTGCAGTCCTATCACCAGCCAGTAGACCACGTGTCACTGACGGGTCTCACTCCCATCACCATGCTGCTGGAGGTCGGCCTAGACAAGATGAGGAAGGACTACATCAACTACCTTATAGGTACCTCAGACCTCATAGGACCTCAACAAACCAATGTATCTCATTTCACCTCACTAAATGATGGGATGCAAAACTGTTCTAAAGTATAACCATTTCTTTGTTTGATCCTTTTAGGAAATGAACTTACAACCCTGAACCACCTGGTTAGTTTAAAGCTTGTATTGCACACCAGTTTGTATTGGCTGTTAAAGTGACACCTTGTCTGAAAGTATGTTTTTTTTTTATTGACAGAGTCACTATCTCAGCACAGAGGTGGAGCTGCAGGAGCAAGTCATACGATTGAGAAAACTACACCACCTGCTGGAGATAATGGCGACCTGCAGTACATTCCTGGGTTTGCCCTTTGATCGCCTGTTTCGCCTCACTCAGTAAGATCAGATGGATTGTACACGTCTCAGCTCATCATTGGCTTTGTTGCTTGCGTTTCTTAATATTAACATTTTTCATATTTAAAGATCATGTTTGCAGTACTATAGAACCTCCCCTTATACCGAGGACCACGAGTTCCAGCTGCAAATCACACCTGCCCTGATCAGCCACTTGTACCAAAAGTAAGAATCTCACTTTTTGCTCACCAACCGCTGAGGGTTGAGTGTATTCCAAACGTCCTCATTATCCTCCTCAGGGAACACCCAGTGGTGTGGGGGGTGGAGGTGTCCAGTGGTCATAGCCCCCGGGAGGTGAAGACCACCTTGCAGCTCAGTGAGAAACCACCGGTGGAGCACATCGTCTTCGATACAGGTAACCCATTATTCCAAACCACTTCAAAACACATGTAGCCACAAGACTAAAATTTCTCCCTGTTGCAGATTACACAAACACAACGGTCAATGGCGACAGCGAGGAGCCAGCCTACTTCACCACCATGGTCTGCTGCAGCCTGGTCAACTTTGCCTGAGGAAATCCAGCACCAATTATTAAGTGATTCTTGGTAGCCGACATGTGCCATTATGAACCTTTTGTAAAGATTGACTTGTTTATTGCACGAGTAACCTTTTTGAAGCCAACCATAAAACTTGTTTAATGCAGGTTGAGCCCATGTTTTTCCAAGTCGAGTTGGACGAATTCTGCAGTGCTAAGGAATGGGAGATCGACTGGTTTTATGATCCAAGTTATAGATTAAGCGAAGTTGCATTTACTGTTAATTAAGCCTCTGCACTGGCTGCTGGGCCCCATCAACCAAGAGTCTACAAGCCTCTGGGCGTTTATACAATATTCCTCTGCCTGTATACATTGGATAACTGCATCATTAACATCTAGAAATAAAGTAGTTCACTTTATGAAAGTAAGTCATTAATTTCAAAGTGTACCTAACTTTTCCATTAAAGCAATTGAAAAGGTATATCAAGAGCAATTTTAAAGAATTTGTACTTTAATCAAGGAAAACCAGTTACACAGTACATTTTATTTTTGTTTAATCAGGTGACCAGGGTTTGACATCCAGCATTATCAGGGTTCAGAGTAGGGATTTGACTAACTACATTTTTTCATGGTCGAATAATCAGTGGGTGGTATGAACATTAATTCGTCTTTATTTGAATCTTTTAACTGTCCAAAATATAAAATAAACTGCTTTGACCCCGTGAACAAACAGCAGGTTTCTCCTGAAACGCAAATTAAGTCCAGTGAGAACATGCGCCACCTCCTAGACAATACATACAGCACTAGCAGTTTAAGGGTTGAAGCATTTTACAGCGGTACTATTGTTTAAGGGCTGCAGTCAAAGGGTACTTAGCTCAGATATCACAGTTTCAACAACACAGACCGAAGTAAATGATCATCACTGGAGTGCAGCTTTATTATACCAACTATCCAAAGCCACTACCAATATCATTGCAACAGTCCTGCTTTGACATTCGGCCCCAGTCCGTTCCATTTCCATGAAGGATCAACTGAAAGTCAAACAATGATAGAAAATTACAAACGTTGGCAGTTTAGTTATGCAGTAAAAAAGGGTCACTACGGATCTTCCAAGTTATATAAACCCCAGGCCATATGTGCTCATTTGCCATATACACGAGAATGACTCAGTTGTTAACCTATAGAATTTAACAACGCCACTGTGCTAGCTTGCTCAGCATCAAGGCTCGTCATCCATCTGTGCCAGCATATGACAATAGGCACCCGTCACCGCGTAAGACGCAAATTACACCATCACAGCAAGTAAGGCACGTAGTCCAAATACACCATGCACATCATGGCTGTGCTGTATTTTAAAGGGGATTTGTGAGAAATTGGCAATTCAAGAAGCCAAAGGCTAAAGAACTGTTCAGTTGACAGACCTGAATAATGCTTACATTTTTCATCTTTCATTCTCACTGCTGGAATCGGTTGATCATCTTCTCATCACTGATGAGACAAAACAAGAGTCAAGTTAGATTTTCCACACACTGTGAAACGAAAACAATATAATTAGTACTATAACTCAGAACTTCTGGTATTATCACAAAGTTTCAACAACACGGACCGAAGTGAAAGCTCATCACTGCAATAGAGAAAAGTTAAACAGAGTGACCAAAGTAAAGTTCTCCTTACTTCAGAGTGATCCTTATGGGCTGGTGCCAGGCCCCACCCATCTGGGGGTCCAGGAAGAGCTGCTACATCTGGACACCTGAGGGACCAGTACACCAATGAAATACAGGTCACTGAATTCAAGTGCTTGAATATGGCAATTAGTTGAACCCCCACAATGCACATTGACAAAGTGTAAATTGGAGCTTGCTCAGCATCAAGGTTCGTCATCCATCTGTGCCAGCATATGACAGTAGGCATCCGTCACCAGTCACAGCGTAAGACGCAAATTACACCATCACAGCAAGACTAAGATAATCAAACCAGCTACATCTTAAGCTCTACGGCCAAACAAAGGCTTTCTTCCTTCTTTGCAATTCGCCATTTTAAAATTTGACACATTTATGTTTGCAAGTCCCAAAATATTACCATTTCAAGCAAAGCGCTGGAATTGCCACCCCTTCGTCTGGAGCTCTTCAGAATCCTCATCTCTGCAGGAGGTCATGTGTCTTGGCAATCCTAAGGTAAAAACATGGGCCAATTCAGTAAAATGGTCTCATGTGATCCAACTTACTTTTTCTTTTAAGCGTTCTCTCAGAACTTCTGGTATTATCACAAAGTTTCAACAACACGGACCGAAGTAAAAGCTCATCACTGTTAAAGTTCAATGGAGTCACCAAAGCAAAGACCACATCCTTACTTCAGATCGAGCCAATGGGATGGTGCCAAATTCCATCTGTCTGTCCAGGGAAGAGATGCTACATCACGACACCTGAGGCAGAAGAGTACACCAATGAAACACAGGATACTGAATTAAAGTGCAAGCAAGAGTCTAACCCTCTCAATAAGCTTAACCTACAATAATCATTGACCAAGTAAATGGGTTAGAATGCTTGCTCAGCATCAAGGTTCGTCATCCATCTGTGCTAGCATATGACAGTAGGCATCCGTCACCAGTCACAGCGTAAGACGCAAATTACACCATCACAGCAAGACTAAGATAATCAAACCAGCTACATCTTAACCTTGCAAATCTCTACAGCCAAACAAATGCTTTTTCATTCTGTGCAATTTGACACATTTATGTTTGCAAGTCCCAAAATATTACCATTTCAGGCAATGTGCTGAAATTGCCATCCTCGTCATCTGGATCTCGTCAGAATCCTCATCTCTGCAGGAGGTCACATGTCTTGGAAATCCTAAGGTAAAAACATGGGCCAATTCAGTAAAATGGTCTCCCGTGATCCCATAATGTACATAAAATAAGCATTCTCTCAGAACTTCTGGTATTATCACAAACTTTCAACAACACGGACCGAAGTAAAAGCTCATCACTGTTAAAGTTCAAAGTTCAATGGAGTCACCAAAGCAAAGACCACATCCTTACTTCAGCTCGAGCCAATGGGATGGTGCCAAATTCCATCTGTCTGTCCAGGGAAGAGATGCTACATCACGACACCTGAGGGAGAAGAGTACACCAATGAAACACAGGATACTGAATTAAAGTGCAAGCAAGAGTCTAACCCTCTCAATAAGCTTAACCTACAATAATCATCGACAAAGTAAATGGGTTAGAATGCTTGCTCAGCATCAAGGTTCGTCATCCATCTGTGCTAGCATATGACAGTAGGCATCCGTCACCAGTCACAGCGTAAGACGCAAATTACACCATCACAGCAAGACTAAGACAGCCAAACCCTTAACATCTAATCTCTCAAAATGGAAATTTGACACGTTGTCAAGCCGCCAAAAAGATTACCATTTCAAGGTAAGAGCAGAAATAGACATCCTTCCGTCTGGGTCCCTTCAGAATAAACCATCTCTGTAGTTCGTGAGCCTTGGCAATCTAGAGCAAAAAAGGTGTTGAGTTTTAATCAAGAGGTTCTCATGTGTTCCAACGATACACACGTGAAGTCGTTCACGCTCAGAACTTCTGGCATTATCACAGAGTTTCAACAACACGGACCGAAGTAGAAGCTCATCACTGCAGTGAATGGGGCAACAACGCAACAACATCGGTCACTGCTTACTTGCGCTCGACGATCCATGTTCCGCACACGTTGCCGAGAACCCCACTGCAGCCAGCATGGCCAGGGATGGACGTCTGCCAACCCACCTTGATACCTTAAAACGAATAGCGCAAGTTGAGTAAACGACGGAGACGATAACTCGGTGCAACTCTACACGAGACCGTGCACAAACCAAGAGCTACACGTAACTGGTACATGATCGTCGACGTCTAAGGTCTAACGTTAAACGCCTTGAGTTATATGCATCAAGACGCAAACATCATTCGTACATTTTTTTTATTACAAGCACATCGTTAATTGAACGGTTTTAAAGTGTACTAAAAGTCAACCCCTAGCATTCACCACGTGTAGCCATAGCATGGAACTACTACTTTCCTATCTGTACATGTGCAATTTGTTTTTATATTTATGGCCAAAGCTGGCATGAATCCTGCTTATTTTTTTGGATAGACCCAAATTAAAGAATAAATGCGTCAATAACACAATCTCACCATAGTTGTATCGCTTATTCGGCTCGTTTGCTACCCGGGATTCACATACATCAGCAGTCGAAGTGAAGAGGAAGTGAACTGCGGAAGTGATGGAATAAATAGCTTCTCTGAACAGCGGAGGAACACTTATGACATATATGGCACCCCTCAACAGTTTACTTGATTTAATTCAATGCAGGTTCATTAAAATGTATTTAAATAAATATTATAAACATCATCACCCACCTCAAATATCCGAGATTCAAAACAAGCATTTAAAATAGCTAATATCCGGAACTAGTTTTATTAGAACAGTTGGCGGATGTAGCCTAGAACTGACCGAACTACTTTCGTGGGTATTTTAAACAATTCATTTTAAATGCTTTTTATTTATCATGGCATAGTTTTGAGGTCTGCATGTATTGCTTGTATAATACAAGTACTACATGCAAGCAAAGGTGTCGATAAGAACTGCATTTTATTTGTGTTTCTTTGTGTTCTATTGTTATATACAATGTGGTTTGTAATTTGTCTTTCATCCACAAATATATGTTTTGTAATCAAATATATTTACATGTTTTGTAATCAAATATATATTAATATAAAAATTCTGAGGTATTCACAGATAATTTGTGGATCCCTATTGCATCTCTAGTTATTAATGATGTTCTCCCTTGATTAGGGTCAGTGTTAGGCTAACCCTTGACACAATTAAGATAATTATACTTTTTATTGGGCTCATGAAGGCCTAGCGGCCTAGAGCTTTGAAACAAGTCTTAAAAAAAACAATGGCCCAACAATGGCCTATCAAAACATGCAAACCTGTACACATTGGTGATGTTTTCACATTTTTTTTATTGGGATCATTCAAATCAAATAATTTATAATAAATTCATACAAAGCACAACTGACTAAAACTGCCTGACTTTCCAGGCCTATGTTATTTTCCCATACGTCTATTTGCATGCTCAAGCAACCCAGGCAACTCACTAGAATGAAAGCCTTAAGAGCGATCGTCTAGTTCTGCCGCCGCAGCAAGAACATCAGGAACACGGCGCTGAGCAAGATGCAGAGAGTGCACACGGTCGGAACAACGATCTCCGTCACCATCTCCATGTGGCTGGTCAAGGGATCTGGGAAAGCACACGGAAACCGACTTTAACAAACCGAATGGCTAAACAATGTGCAGTGCAAACAAAGACAGATGGACCATGCCCAGGCACAGCCCTCAAAGGGTTAATGTTCTCTTTTCTCTCACTTACAGCACTGGACTGTTTACAGTAAGCATGCATCACTCCTTACCATGTATAAGTCTTAGAATATTGGCAGCAGTTCTCCGCTGTTCCTCTGACAAAGAAAGAGAAAATACTTATTGAACCAAGTCACATTAACCCTTTGAGAACTGCAGGCACAATTTGCCCATATGCGTCAGGTTTATGTGGCAGTCGCTTTGGTGTTAAAAGCGTTAGAAGTACAGCCAGATAAAGTTCAAAGCTGTTTTTGCAGGTTAGAATCACAAAAGATTGTAAGCAAAAAGGAAGAAAACGATGCACAGGTGCAGATGTTAGTTTGAAATAGTTAGGCGAATGCCGTTCTCGAAGTCACACACAAAGCCACACACTGACACAGCAGCAAATAAAGATGTTTGATTCCCATAACAAATGAGTTATAGATATGTACCCCTTTAAATCTCTAAACTTCATCATGCAGTGGCCAAACCTTTGGCATTTCTGCATTTTCCTTGGCCTTTCTTCTAGCTGGAGAGGCAAACAAAGAAAAATCCTGTTAGAGACTTTAGTAACTAGTCTTTAAGTTTCTTAAATTGAACTTATCAACTTGTGATTTGCTGATTTGATCTGATCAACTTGTCTGTATGTGTCTTTATTTGAAGTAAATAAAGAACAATAGCACCTATTCCGAGTCAAATCTATTCATGGCTTCTACTCCAATCAAATTACTTTGGACTATTTTAAGTTAGAATCTTTATTTGTTTACCCCAGCTAGTTTGTGTTTCCCTGTCACAACTACTACCTGTAGGATAATCACTACAAATGTAAACCTACCTGCGGCTAGGAGCTGGTTGCTAGAAGAACAGGTCTCAGTGGCTCTCCGCTTCCAGTTCTCCACCTTGGATAGTTTCAATGCAGTCACATAACACTTATTCATACAGCATCATCACATGAGGCGTATGTTGAAACTGGCAACTGCCAACTAAGTTTTATTTTTGAAAAATAAAGTTGAAGTGTAATTCTTAGGAACAAAAGTGGATGTGTTAAGCACAAAATAAGAAGGAAAGGGCTTGGAGATAAATTGGCATGCAACATTTCTCTTACCTCTCTTTGATTGGGGAAGCCATTGGAACTGATGATGCGCTTGTAATACTGAACAGAAGCCTTGGGGTAGCGGGGCTTGTTCTTGTTACTGAAGTCCACGTAGTACAGGCCGAACCTCTCTGAATAGCCCTCGTCCCACTCAAACTTGTCCAGCAGAGACCAGGCAGTGTAGCCTCGCACATTGACTCCATCTTTAATGGCTGTGTTAAGTCACAAAGAAGTATGAATTTATTGCAAACAAACTTGACAGCCCCTTGAATAAGAGATGCCCTTTATTTGGTTAATTCTTACTGAGTAGAGTTGCATACTTATGCACCTTTGAGCATCTCATTGATGTAGTCTCTGTAATATTTTATTCTCCAGTCATCACAGAGCTCTGTGCAAGTCATCTTCTCAGAAACTCCATTTTCCGTCACATAAAGCATTGGGTTGCCGTACTGGGCCTAAACAAGAACAAACAACATTGGGTTGCCAAACTGGTCCTAAACAAGGATAAACAACATTGGGTTGTCACATGGATGCTGAACAAGCATATCACAGCAGTTGCGTGCAATCTACAGCATTTAGATATTGTATTGTCTTCATGGGCCCCTAATCTTGTGGCCAAATACAACGAGAAAGTCTGATGTAAAGTTTGCTCTTCACCTTGACAAAGTTGAGCAGGCGTCTGAACCCCCAGGGCACAGAGTAGAGCCACTCGGACCCTGGGTCCGGCCAGCGGGGGTCCACCAGCTCGGCGAGGTCCCGGTCGGTGAAGAAGCTGGCCCCGCTGCGGCTCGCTGGGTAGTTCTTCTGGGTGATGTAGCGGGTGGTGAAATGACCAATGCCCAGAAAGTCACAAGTGCCCTTAATGTAGCTCTTCTCCTGGGAGGAGAAGCTGGGCAGACGAGATGTTCCCAAGCCCTGCTGGGCGCTCTTCCTTCCTGCATACACCACACATGTCCAGCCATGGTTAAATACCCCGATACTGTCCAGGAACTACACACCTGGCTTCACATTGACAAAGGCTCAGATTTAGCAAGTTCGGTTTTACTTGCCGATATAGTCTTTCATCACTTGAGGGTAGTCCCCGTGGAAAATAGGGGTGGCAAACCAGCCCAGGTAGAACTGCACGTATCGCTCAGCGGCTTCGATGTCCTTCTGGTTGTTGATGTCCACGGGCTCTCCCCAGTCCCCAGAGAGAGAGATGCCCACCAGACCTGCACATGTTTTTAAGTCAACCTGTGCTCAAACACAATGGGCTACATTATACATAACGGGGTCCACCTACTAACCCAAAAAGCCGTGATCTTGCTCACCTTTTTGTTTGCCCCGCCACTGAGTGTCATAGGTGTGCCAAACCTTAGCGTGGGCCTGTGGCAATGATGTGAAACAGAATAGCTTTACAAATCAGATTCAAACTCAAAGTGAAGACATAAGCTGAGATATTCATTACATTTGCTGTATTATATTTATGTATATTATGCTCCCTGTCACCTTGATAATGTTGTGCGCAGTCCGGTATGCACCAGTTCCACGCATCTTGAGTCCAGGCGCATGCTCACCAGTTTCATATCCCTCCACAGCTACAGACTACAGTTAGTAAAACAACGTTTTGATCACAACACATACTAGTGGCGGGTGGAGGGCAACATGCCAAACTCACTGGGATTACTGGGGGGTACTGTGGATGATTATGTAATAACACGGAAGTGGAGGTAGGAATAGTTATTTGAACCTACCCATGGATTGTTGAAAGTGATCCAGTATTTCACCCGGTCGCCAAATTTCTCAAAGCACAGGTTTGCAAATTCATTGAAATGATTGACGATGCTAACATTTTGCCATCCACCATATTTTTCCTGTAAGACCTAGACATAGGACAACGATAAAGAATTCAGCAAACGAATATCATGCAATGAATTAATTTATAGATTTAGAATTGATAAGGAATAGGGTATTGATCAGCTTGGGATGTTGGTTTTACGCACCTGTGGAAGGTCCCAGTGATACAGAGTGACAATGGGAGTGATCTTGTTCTCCAACAGATGGTCAATTAGGTCATTGTAGTATTTTATTCCTTTTTCATTGACATGGTCAACTGCAAGAGATATTATAGCATTAAGTCCTTATCTTATAAATATACGTAATGGCTTAGTGGCCGTTGGGTAAAAAATTTAAAAGCACTTACATTTAATCCCAGTGGGAATGAGTCTTGGCCAGGAGATGGAGAAGCGATAGTGGTTCAGTTTCAACTCATTCATCAAGGACACGTCATCCTTTACAGGGAAACCACAACGGGAGACATAGTTGCTACTTGTTATGACCGCATCTACACTCCCAAAGATCAGTCATATGAAGGATGAACACAAACGAGAGGTCGGTGACTGCACTGTCCACACCTTGACTTTGTAGTAGCCTTCGCCAGACGAGTCTCCAGTGTCATTGCGCTGTACTCTCCCTTGCTTGTGGGAAAACACGTCCCAGATGCTCAGCCCTTTTCCATCTTTGTCCCAGGCTCCTTCTGTCTGATAGGCGGAACTGCCGGCGCCCCACGAAAATCCTGGAAAAATAGAACATTTGACCAATCAACTCAAATCCACCCGAAATGTGATTACACGCAAGCACCAACCACTCATTATGGTTGTTCACATCATGGGTGTAGTAGAGTTGTACCAGCTGGAAAAGTGCCGTAATAGAAGGAGCTGCTGCGGTCGTTCTTTGTCCAGTCGAAGTCCTCAGCCGCAGACATACACAGCACCAGCAGAAGCACATGGCACACCTGGACTGCACAGCGGGGCAGCATCGCACTCCTGATCCAGCAGCACTACTACTGCCTCGTTCGACTACAGTCACTCACTGACCTTTGCAGGGAAATAAATCCCCACTGAATTATCATCAGAGTTGTTATCTAATCATGACAAAGGATTTAATCACGTCCCGACCACGCCACTGAAACATCTAAACCATATCTGAATGTATGTGATGCATCGTTTTAGGATAGATAACCCTCAAACTGTAATAGTAAACTGCAATACAAAAAAGGCCACCGGGAGCAATGAAAGGGAGTGAAATAAAAGGGGAGCCCATGTACCTCATGCACAGCCAAATAACGCTATTCAGGCTCAACCAAGTGTGAGCACATTTTGCTGAGGTGGACATGTCCTTTACAAAACATAGTTTTACCTTTGTAAGCAAAGTGAATGTAAGAAGAGTTTATGTATATGACCAAACAATGTACACAAATACAATGATATTTGGGCTCCCTTTAAGTACTTTTTGTACAATTGCATTGCCTGCATGCACATGCAGTTTCTCTGTGATCTGGTTGTTTGGTTCAAATTACAAAGCCATTGCTTGATGGCTATTTGTGTCATCAAAGTCAGGTATGCAAGCAAATTATCTGAACTCAAGCAGAAAAGTTAGCTTATATTTTGTTTAGTCCATGTCTTGACTAATTGTGCAACATATTATGATGTAGGCCTATTTTAGTTTATTATCTCTGACAGTTTGCATTTTTATATTATATTTAGTTTTCAGTACACAATACTTTAGCATGACACTTGACAAGCTACTTCCAGGGATTGCAAAGGAAAGTTAGGTGATTGATTTGTTACATTTCAAATGGAAAAGCCTCTATCTGATTATTTCAAATTGTTGTTTACATTGTACTGTTTCATCCCTATAATAGGCCATAATGTTTAGCAATACAGTTGCCCTGCTTATAATACGTCCATAACAATATCTTATGCATTAGTACTATCTATGAATGGGTAGTATGACAGGTAATTATTTATTGTGAGGACCCAAGTCTATAACCTATGGCGAAGTCAGATTTGTTTGGCTGCAGCCTGACATTCAATATTTGTTGAACCAGATTATGTAAACACCAATCACCATTAACCTACAATTACCCTATATTCCAACTGAATGACAATACCACATGTTGCAGCAATTAAATCAATCTTAATTAAACATGTTGCAGCTGTATCACATTCAAATGTATTATTTGAATTACCTGTGCGCCTTAAAAGGTGTTCAGGAATCCGAGAATGCACTAAATCCCTGGGCTAAGCAAAGCTCCACTGTAGCAGTGGATCATGCAGAAGGTATATGAATTGGTCATTTCCCTGCTGTATGGTGTTTGCTGTGGCAGCCTCCCTCTAGTGCTGTTGCTCATTGGTGTGAAAGCAGGTTCCATTGTGTCCCTCTCTATTGTTTTAGCTGTTTAGAAAACGCTGAATGGAAACTGTTTGCACTGCATTACCTATTTGGTCAAAGTAAATGCATAGGTCAGGTTAGGACACAAACGTGACACAAACTGTATTGTATTGGTCTCGTGGAAATACATTTATTTGTAGCCATCTACAGCTTAAGATGTGAGCCGATGGGTTAAGGAGTACAAATTGGAAGTTCAGTCAAAACATTTTATTTTGTGCTTATTATTTCTCTAATTACATAATGCAGATTGACTGCATTCTTATATGGCCCAGCCATATGCTCTCATGCTCAAAGTAACCCACATCCACAGTTCTTTTCACTGGTGCCATCTGCCCACACATAACAGAAACAGAAAACTAACAAGGTATATTGCAACAACGAGACAATTTACCAAGGCATAACACATGTTAAAGTAATGCAAAATGTATCATCTACATACTCCACTCAATACCAAATCGTCAATAAATGTTCATCCTTACCACTGAAATAAATATGACTCAAGTGAGATACGAAATAGGTAAACAGACCAAACATTTACCCTATGTCTTTCAGTGGCATAAACACCACTGGAATACTGACCCACAGCTTAGTATATCATTCATCTTCTTCTTCTTCCTATTCCTCGTAATCCTCCTCAGGTGCAAATTCTAGACCATTGTCCTCATCACCATCTTCTTCATCGTCGTCATCCTCCTCCTCATCGTCTTCGTCCTCCTCCTCCTCCTCATCGTAATCCATAGGAGCACTCAGGAGGAGTTTGGTTTGATTGATCTCGCTTGCATCATCAGGGTTGACCTGAACCTAAATATTAAAGGAAAAAAAACAATAAGTTACTCCAGTATCGCCCTTCTGTAACTGATGAGGACATGGCATACATACACAAACCCAGTCATAGATAAAGCCAGTTAGACTATGGCTTTAGATTAACTGTACATTATATTGCACTTTCACAGAAAGACAACAATAAACAATGTTTGCATAGTATAAAACAGGTGTACGATCCAGAAACTAAAATTATATTAAATGTATTATTACTTTATAGCTACCATTACTCTTTCAAGCACTTTACCTCAGGTTCCAGGGATATGGGTTGCGTCGCTCCATCATCAAGCTTTCCATTAATGATTGATTTCAGGGCTCCTTCTTCAAACTTAAACACAGGGAGTTCAGATTATGTATTTTGGGATATAACAGAAACATAAACAATAAATACATTGTTAAATTATTAATAATCAAACCCTAGACTATTCCTTGTACCTTCAGCCGATTTAGCTGGTCTTGTAACATGACTTTGATTTTAAGCAGAGTCTCCTCTTCCTTCTTCAGTTCCTGCAGACGACTGTGCATGTTTATGGCTGTAGTCTGAACATCACTCAACACTGAATGGGAAAAAGCAGAGATTCATATAAAGCAAAACAATGCATCTTGGTACATATTCACTGAGTAGACTGGGTCAGTTACGAGTATGCAACACGTCGTTTAGCGTTTATTTCATTCCATTAATCAAGGAGGTTCAGCTACAGCACAGTTTCGCAGCTGTACTGAGGACGGCATACATGCCATCATGTCCAGTCTATGTAGACATATATACTTTAAAACATTGATGCTGCTAGCTAGCTGGTGGAATTCACAGCTAGGTTGAAACGTTACTAAAAACGAGCACCGTTCAGCCTTCCACATGCAAGCATCGCAGACGAGTTACCTTGGTTTATATATTTTTCTTATTTCTCCATGTCGACCTAAAACTTAATTTAACCTGTGTTATCGTTTCTTGCTGAATTGCTAATGACAACTAATGTTTTGCTGCAATTTTCCTAATTCACGTGGTTCTGACGTCACATCCGGACAAAGTTGTCAACGCCCATCATTTCAGGACACGGCGATATGGCGACACCACGTGGCACAAATATGAACATCAAACACAGAAATGTGCTGTTTCAGGTGAAGAAACGTTTAAGGTTTCAACAGTCCAGAAAAAAGAACAGCTATAACATCTAAACGCAAATGGGACCCGAAATGGCGACGTCAGCAAGGCATGTTTAAAAGTTGTTTCCATTCCTTTAGACGGCTGACGTGGCAGGTGTCAACTTTATGGTAGGAAGCCTAAGTTGTTACAAATGTCGTTGAAGGTGTTCATAAAAATATAAAGGTCACAATGTTGGAAGTCCTTACGTTTGGTCAATAATGCTCAAATTGTATTCTTTAAAGGAGGTCTTGTCGGAAAAGCAAGTGTATAAAGGTCCCATCATTTAACATGTTTTCAATTAGGCTACTTGGAAGTTGGAAGTTGCCGTCACTTGTTGGATGCGATAGAACTAAACGTTGTTGTTGTTCACAAATGAGGCTTTTTGCAACACCTAACTAACTAATTATCTACCATGTCAAAATAAGCAAAACACTGAAGCAACTGAATCCAACATAACAAACTCCCACTCTCATACACTGAAAAGGGAGCAGTTTAAGAAGATAACAAATTCAGTAGAAACTGAAAGAAAAAGAAATCACAGATGGAACTCCTTGATGAGAACCAGATCCAAAACAGCTCTTAATCAGTCTTCAAAAATGTAAAGAGGAGCCCATTAGGTTTTTTATAGGATTTCTTGGCTAAGTCTATCCAGATGTGTGCATTGATTATCACAGCACGGAGGCTGCACTTGAAATAGTATGGAGACCGGCCAAGATAACAGCTCTAGCCTCTACCTGTCTTCTTTCACGTACATAAAAAGAGCTGCCCTCAAGATGAGAGAAAATAATTATCATTAGATACCATCTCTTTCCTGATTGGACAAACTGTTCAGTTCAGTAATCCCGAATGGAAAGCGGAAATGACTAAAGCGAGGATATTTACAAAATAATGCAAGCCTTTTATATATTCACCCTATCTGAAGAAAGTGTGTAATATCCTGCAACCAGAATATGAATTGCATTACTTCCTATAGGTAAGCCCTTAAATGACACATAGTCCCATTGTTTAATCAGAATAGGATGTAGTGTACTTAACCTTGTGACACTCCCTTTGAGGTATTTCATCGCCATCCTGTCTATGAATCTACGTGCCTGTCTCTGAGCACGCCGAAGTCAGCCCGTGATTAGTCGTTTTTTTTGTGATATTATTTTTGTGGTCAGCTCGTTTACACAGGTCATTTTGTGCAGTGGAATATTTTCTTACTTGTTCTCATAGAAGCAGCAGTAGCACACATGATTTCTTACACCCCATTATGCATGCCTGTGGCTGTAAAAGAGTACAAGTGGTACAAGTGGTGTTTCCCGTTCGATGTGAGAGAAACGGGGGGGGGGGGGGGGGGGGGGGGGGGGGGGTCATTTAAAATGGTCATTTACCGTGGGGGAGAATTGTGTACATTTGAGATTTTAGACTTCATGTATTGAATCAGGGTCTGCTGGTTATCCCGATCACATTTTAAGACAAGGGGGGATTGGGACTTTGCGTCTGTGGTACCGTTTGTGTTTTAAACCTGTACTGGGAAATCTATTGTGGAACTGTGCCGTACCAATTTAATTGTATCTATTGTATTTTGTATAGTTTTGAACTTATGTTAAGCACTCTGTGAATCCTGTTCTGAAAAGGTGCTGCATAAATACACTTAGTAACATTGAGCTGGCTTCAGCAGCATAAAGAGAGCTAATGCGCCATAGATCACTCCCCCTGCAGCACTGCAGTTGCTCTCTCGTTGTCAACACACAGACAGTGTTGCCGCCGCCGCCGCTGCCGCTGCTGCTGCTACACGGCATTTACACCCGCTCCCTGTCCCAACAAACCCTCCTCAGCAGAGCCTTGGAGCCCCACTGAGGTCTGGTGGCAGCTGAGGAGGGCCTTCTGTGGCGCTGCAGCAAACGTGGGTCGTGGAGTCTGCTCCTCTGCTAGGGCTAGCCTTTTGAAAAGGGGCTCCCACCGTCTGTGGAATGCAGGGGCTGGGCGTGTTGGACGAGGGGCCTCGCAAAAGGGAGAGTAGGAAAAGGAAGGTGGGGGGAGAGAGAGAGAGAGAGAGGTGGGGGGGGGGGGTTGACCTTTGAATAGCGCCGTCAGGAAGTTATGACTCAATTTTCAAGCAGAACAGGGAAAGAGAGACATAGAGCAAAGGAAGACAAATGGAAAGGGGGGAGGCAGAGTAGGGATGGGGTGTGGAGGGTGGTGGGTGGTGGGTGGTGGGTGATGAATATATGTAAAATGTGGAAGACCAAGACCCAGGAAGGTAAGATTGTGTGTGAACTGAGGGGGGTTGGGGGGGGGGGGGGGGGGGGGGGGGGGAGGGGGGTGATAATGATGGTGGAGGAGCCACCGGGGAATCAAGGCTCCTCCAGGAGTAACAGCTGAGGGGAAGCAGACACCCAGCTCCACATCTATCAATAGGTCGCACGGTTTGAAACAGCTCATTCTTTTTCTTTGGGAGCATAAAACCTATAACTCCTTTTGTCGTGATTTACATGAAGCGTGATTGAAAACATTTTGTAGAAAGAAGTGAAAGCAAACTGTTTTAGAACTAAAGAATGAACCCTGATGCACACGTGTTAAGTGTTAAGGAGCTAGGGTTCTTCCGGAGTGTACGTTTACATACTGTATGGCTGGATGGGGAGTTATTGCTGGATGGGGGTTTTGGTAGGGGTCGGTATATGGGCCCCTGAAGCACTAACAGTCACAGTGGAGAGAAGCCTCCGCTGAGCTCAAAGAGATTGCCAGAGCCTTTGTTTCCAAGAAACGAACTCAACCTTCACGTATCCTGCCCCAACCTCCCAAACATACACATACTGTATCCATACAGTACATGCAAAGTGGCACACACAATTAGTGAGAAATGCACTGGAATGTGTTCATAGCGATCAGAACAATCTTCCATCCGCACGTACACAGAGACAGGAAGCTATGTGTGTACGTATTTTAGACGTGAATAGTTGGATGGATGTTTCTAAAAGCCATAGAGCCTCAGTACCGCTCAACCAGAGAGGGAGAGAGGTAGGAACTATGAATGCGTTCTACACACAACAGGACATGCAATACAATTGTCATATAGGCCATAGATTGATTATTGTGTATTCGCTTGTTTCGTGTAGCACCTTAACACACAAGTCGTTTTGTCTCACCCTATTAGGAGCCCTCAAGGAAACCCAAAGTGAATATGTTTTCTTTACCCTCCTCTTGATTTGATCTGTGCTTGCAAGTGAAATGAATGGCAACTGCTCTCCAGAGGTTAGCCTGCACTGTGTGTGAAGCTCTGTGTGTGTCAAGTCGAAGGGGTAGAGGTTGTGATGGGGGGGAGGCAGCAAGTCTAGTAAAGTGGGACATTGTTGGAGGTCTGACGCTCAGTGGCTGCACGGAAGACTGTAATGGGCACAGGGCTTGGGTACATTCTGGATGCGAGGCAGTCTAATGTAACCACAGTACAAAAAAAAAAGACCTGTTGATTTAGCTTGGGCTAAATGGAGTGATCTTCTTTATGTTGCTGCCGGAGGAATGCTTCAGATCATGGCATGCGGTTTGGACCTTGATATGATGTGGTTCGGCGGTATGGGGATGGGGAGGGGTGGTCGGAAAGCGAAGCAGAGTGTCTCTGTCACAGCTGAAATCTGTCAACTAATTGACCACCCAAACAGCATTCCTGCGTCCCTGCTCCGTTTGCCTTGCTTCTGGGACCGGCAACCAGTCTGCCCACCTCTGCCGACTGGTTGACTACTGTAGTAGGATTATTCTTTCCTTCTTGATGACTTCCTTTATCGTCCCCCGTCCCCCCCCCGGCAGCAGTACTTGTGGTGTCTGTGTAGTTCAAATCAATCCCTGGAGACACTAGTTAAACATCCTCATAAGGTCAAGCTAGGGAAGCCAATGTGGTCTCTTTTACTACCATCGTTCCCTCACAATTGTTTACAGTAGTTTTCCTAAATGAAGAGTCCACTTACAGTTTATTTTCCCACACAGTTCCTGACTTGAAATAACAATAATATAAAATAATTAATGATTTATATACTATTTAATAATTTAGGACATACTGAGAATAGGTGAGTCTAGCTCCATAGTCTATAGTGAGCGGTAGAGATGGCTCTATTATTTCATCTAACTTATAGGTCTAGTGTGTAGAATTGAGTGGCATCTAGTGGAAAGGACTTGGCAGAAATGTAATTTAACATTCATAAGTATGTTTTAATTAGTGTATAATCCAATGAAAATGAGAATTGTTGTGTTATGTTACCTTCGAATGAACCCTTTATATCTACATAGGGAGTTGAGAGGGGGTGTTCAGTTGGTTGAAATCTGCAACCTCACCACTAGATGCCGCTAAATCGTAAAAACTGCTTCTTTAAATATTGACTGAGCGGAGGTTAGGGCATTTCTTACATTCCTCATGGGAAGACCTCAGGACAGATATCGAGCTCCCACATTTCCTCATGTGTCTCCTGCTCTCATTCACCAACCATTTCCTCAACATATCCCACATATGCCATGGGCCGGGGTATGTACACCCTATGAGCATGCTTTGATCCCTGTCGTTCTAGTGGTGTAAAAATTCACTTAGCGCACGATTCGATACAAGACCAAAATTGGGTTCACGATTCGTCATAAACTTCAATGAAGAAAGTGTATGACTGAGAAAATATTGTGTTTTATTTTAAGGAGACATAATATCCAAAACAATGCCATTTGCTCTATATTTCCATTTCTTATGAAATTGCAAACAAGATGTGTTATAGTAACATGGTATAGAGACTAATCATCTTGTCATAAATGTCAATACACAAATTATATTTCTTAGTCTAAGTAAATATATTTTAACGGTGACAGTCAGAGACTAGAGCGCTCCTATGTTCAAACGAAGCGACAGCAAAGATGATAGGACCCATGACAGTCTTGCTAGGATGAAGGAATGGATAAACTGATATCGCATAAAAACAATTTGTCTCAACGACGCACATCGTCACGCCTTTATATCGTTATGTCGTATTTCGGGGCATGACATTTCATATCACCCCTATGTAATTCTGAAGGGGAAAAGAGTGTATAGACTAAAAGTGGATGTTCACACTTGAGCCTAAAAATGTGTCTCGGGTTATGCTGAGCAGTGAGCGAATCAGGTGCGATTGCTTGCTGAACTAATTCGGGATGCATTAGGATTCAATCCTAAAAAAACAAACACTTGGAGGTGATGGGGGATGGATAAGATCACAGTGTCAGTGTAGTCTAGCACTGCGAACACGTATCCCATTTCCGCATTCCAGGAAGCGCACCTATTGTGTGGCAGACAGTGTCTTCCAGCCGTTATCTGGATATCTCTGGACACTGAACACCGGGTTTCAACAGAGCAAGTAGGAAAGGGAACTTCCCGGTGATTCTCTTTTTCTCATGAAGTAGGACCAAATAGGTGTAGAAGAGAGAGAGAGAGAGAGTGTGTGTCTGTGTGTGTGTGTGTGTGTGTGTCTGCGTGCGTGCGTGCAAGAGTGTGTGTACTTGAGTCAGCTGAGGAGAAGATGGTATCCCACTCAAATAGAGGTTGAGGGGCCAAGCAGGGCCCCGCGGGCCGGAGAGGATGAAGGCGTGAACACCGTGACAAAACCGTCTTATTTACAGGCACGTCCACCGTGTGGTCTGACACCCGCTGCCCCAAGTCCAACCCCCGGGGGGAGTGTCAGCTCTCTGCGAACGATGCAGGGCACGACGGGGCCAGACACACAACGACACTCTGAGCTCCAGAAACATGAGCACAACCAAGGATGATGTTGTGGACTCTGAGACAATCCGGAGTCCCCATGACCATGTCCATCACCACCACCATCGGAGAGGATGATGGGTTTATTCCCCAGCTTTTTCTGTGGGTCATTGGCTTGCTTGTGGGTCTTCCCCTCTCTAATGGGTTCAGAGAGAGAGAGAGAGAGAGAGAGAGAGAGAGAGAGAGAGAGAGAGAGAGAGAGAGAGAGAGAGAGAGAGAGAGAGAGAGAGAGAGAGAGAGAGAGAGAGAGAGAGAGAGAGAGAGAGAGAGAGAGAGAGAGAGAGAGAGAGAGAGAGAGAGAGAGAGAGAGAGAGAGAGAGAGAGAGAGAGGTGGTGGTGATGTTGTGGATTATTGCATTGGGAAAGGTCCCCAGGGCGGGGCTGGGATTTAACACTGACCTTTTCTCAACTTGGGACTGCCGAAGCCGCTGCCAAGCCTACGAGGGGCTGTGTGTCATTGGTGTGGACCATTGAGTGGATGAAATCAGCTTGACTAAAGCAGATCCTATAGGCCCGGGCGCAAAACAAAGTTAGTGCGGTTCAAGTTGCGAGCCATAACCCTGCGAAAAGAGAGAAAATAACATTCACTACTGCCAGATTAGTCACTAAGTATTAGCGGGCGCTGTGGGTCTTGATTCCCCTCCAGCTTCACTCACATTTCTCCTGGAATCACACAGAATAGGCTTATGTCCTTCTTTTTAATTCACCAGTGAACTCTCTGAAGGTGTGCTGCATGTTTGAAAGGGTGTCATGGAAGCCCATTGATTTCTCCAGTTCATTAAACAGGCATCGCGCTGTGCCATAACTGATGTCATTCTGCTTTCCTTTTTCCAGCCCAGGCACGGTTCCGCGCGCCCTGTTCCAGCGGCCCTGTCACAACCGTGCCATGATTTATTCTTTTTACACTTCATTTCCAGTACTTTTCTAACTTCAATTGGATTGTGAAACTCCGGGGCGGACTCCGGCCCGAAGCAGTAGGAACGGTTGGATCTCTGTGCTGGGGCACAGGATTTAATTAATTAAGACGTTTGATGTGATCACGTTGATGTGATAACAATGTCTTATCAGAAATGTGTTATACCCAGGGGCTTAACATCCTAATTCATTGTATCGTTATCATTAGATCTGCAACGCAGTTGGAACTCCCACTACCAGACACGCTCTGAGGGAAAATACACATAATTAAATAATAAATAAAGTTCCATTGACACTCCGTGCGTCTGTCCCCCCTGATGGGTGCAGGTTTGCTTCTCGAGGTCCAGCCCATAGATCTCCTCGCGCAATGTTGATCGAGTCGGGTGCCAACAGGAATCCCTGGAGGGGAAATATACTTTGACATGAGAACTTGCAATACTTTTTTCTCTTTTTGTGTACTGGCTGGATTACCGTGCGTACGGGTCCTGTTTCCCGTCCCAGGTTTCACATGTTCATCAGCAAGATCTCGATTGCCGTCGTGTATGTAGTGTTCTGGTCTTGGCATGTCTGACACTGAGCCAGCAGAGGGCTGAGGAAAACCAATCCGACAGCAGTGAGGGAGGGAGGGAGGGAGAGGGAGAGGGAGAGGGAGCGAGAGATGGAGAGAAAGAGAGAGAGAGAGATGAATACAGCAACACTTTAATGTCGTCAGGGTCATTTTAAGATGGATAATTAGACAGTATGAACGGCGCTGCCATGACTCAGTGCTACGCGTTTACATTGTCTTTACTTTGGGTGATACTACACGATGATGCACAGGGATAGTGGATGGTTTCTGGCGCAGAGCGCAGTGTTGTGCTTAGGAAGGAGGATATGAGGAAACGGACACTACGCCTGCATGCGAAAGGTCCAATGTGGGAACAGGCGAGGTCTAGGAAGCGCTCGCAGAGGCGCTGTGAGGGCCGTCACTAGGCAACGCCGCAGGGCAACCCGGGCGTAATGAGCGCGGGGCTCGGGAGCTGTCTGCTTAGTGTTCCGGGTCCTGACAAGAACAGACAGGCTGGCCTGGGACGGCCCGTGTAGAACTGCCACCACGGCCACCTGCTCACAGCGATCATCACCGGCACTCTGGCCAGCCACCAATACAGCATACAGACCCAATTAGGAGCCCTGCATGTCCCCCTCCAGCCAGCCATCACTAACACTCCCGCAGGTCTGACAAGGCGGCCTTCTTCCCCCTAGCAGATCTCTCATTAACAGCAGTGGTAGTGGCGAGCGGACAGTTTGGGGCTGCTGAAAGGGCCCAGGACTCCTGGGGTAACCAGCTTAAATACAGGTTTATTTCCTGCCCCCCCCCCCCCCCCCCCCCCTTCCCGGCCCCCTGCTGCTGCCAGCAGAGATTGCATTCCTTTAATCAGTTTATCTCCAATTTCCTCGGACTTGTAGCGTGTCTCTCGGACACACTGTCATCTCCACTTCAGGGGCCTACATGCCCTCTCCCGCCATCAGATGTTTTCGGAGCAGTGTGACGGGAGTTGGTTTTGGCAGGACTCTGCCCTCAACAATATCTCCTGTCTGTTCCACCGCTGGCTCACCACCTCTGCTGCATCCGCTCCCTTCCCCCCCCCCCCCCCCCCCCCCCCCCCCCCCCCCCGGCTGAGGGTCTGTGATCTCAGCGCAAGGAAGACCAGCGCACATCAGAGGGCTTGAATGAAAAGAATACGCGACCAAACTGTTCAGTTTGCTGTTTTCGTGATGATTTGTGTCAACGTTCGTTTTCCGTGTGCGTGTGTTTCTGTAACCGGGCAACAGCAGAAATCAATGTGTTAAATTTAAAAAAGAAAGAAAGAAGGGGGTGGGGGGTGGGGGGGGGGGGGGCGCAGGGGAACAGCAAATTACATTCTGAAATGACCTCATTACTAGTGCGGGATTAAGAGCGCTGTGTGTTCCAGCCCAGCGGAGAGGTGGAGGAATTTCCTTTCAGTGGGGAGCTGTTATTGTTGGAAGCAATATCTTATTTCCCAGCGTAGAATTGACTCTTGATACAGCGCTGCCACTCTCGCTGCCCAAGCAATCATCCGTCGTTCTGTTTGTTCACGGAGTAAAAAAAAAAAAAAAAGACTGAAAATGACAAATGTAAACCGAGAGAGGTTGTTTTTTATCCTCAAGCATATTGGAAGGGGGCATTGTCCTTTTTCATCTGTTTTTGTATACAGTTTACAATGTCAGTTCTACCGTTAAAAGAAAGGTTGAGGAGTTGTTCCTCATAAAGTTTTCCATTGGCTTGGTCTGTAGTTCTTGTAGGCTACTTAAATTGGTATCTGTTAGGCCTATCAAGCTGAGTCATGCTATATGACACCATGCAATATGACCAATATATGGGGTGAGACCAATTTTGACCCAACATTAAAAGTGTGTGGGCCTATGTCTGTCTTACCTATCAATGGCAATTCCATTACAGTGGACACAACTTTTCGCAACTGGTGGTGACTACTGTAAAAACAACAACAACACACAAACATGCTTTATAAACATGCCTATGTTTTATTATGGACACATTTTATTTCACTTCCAGTGGATCAATTTACAACGGCAGTACCGTGCTTCAGCAGCAGAGGGCATTTCTTACCAAATGGTTTCCAAACAGCTAAAAGCACTGTTATTATAGGGAGTAACTACAACTGCAGAGAGATCTCTAAGGCACTCTCTATATAAAACATACTTGAAATTAATGAAATGATTATTGGCTACTATTTAACCCATTTTTATATATTTCTTTAAACAATATAGGCTTACCAATTCAGTTGAACAGTTTATAAATGGTCAGATATCCCCAAACCAAGGCTTACCTTTCAGACTTTGTGCTTGCAGTAACCTTCACACTGTATCCTACGCATCTAGTCTCAACCATTTAGCCTAATTATTATTATTGTTGAGAATGGAATTAAGTGTAGTGTGATCCGGCAGTTCTATTTATAACATAAATAAACTGTTTGCTGTTTAGATGACTTTCATTTCCCCCTCGAATTAAAATGATGTGGCTGTAACGTCATTCAGCACGGGCCTACGGTCGCAGCTTTCATTAAAGTCCCTCCAAAAAAAAAAATGGCGATGGAATTCCGCTGGCTGGAGCGGCGTGTAGGGCTCTGCTTTTACTGCCTGTCACGCACGGAAAATTGCGAGTGGCCTAACACCCAATGTTCCCCTCCCCTCGCCAGCGGTTACGGCGCAGGAGGTTCAATAAATATCCAAGCGGGCGCAGGGCTCATGAGAGGGACGCACCGTGGCTCCTAACCTCACCAACTTTTTACATGCATTAGGTCATAGGCTTGGTGCAGGCTGCCACCGCTGTAGCTCTCTCTCGCTCTTCTCTCTCTCTCTACTCTCTCGCTCTCTCTCTACTCTACTCCTCTACTCTACTCCCTCTCTCTCTCTCTCCTCTCTCTCCTTCTCTATCTTCCTCTCTCCCTCTCTCTCTACCTCTTTCTCTCTCCTCTCTCTCTCTCTCTCTCTCTCTCTCTGTCTGTCTGTCTGTCTGTCTGTCTGTCTGTCTGTCTGTCTGTCTGTCTGTCTGTCTGTCTGTCTGTCTGTCTCCCTCTCTCTCTCTCTCTACTCTACTCTACTCCCCCTCTCTCACTCTCTTCCGCTCTCTCTGATCCCTCTTTTAATTGAATGATGGACTTAAAGTCTGTGTGCCCGTCTGTAGAGTGCAGGAGGGGAAGTAGAGAGAGAGAGAGAGAGAGAGAGAGAGAGAGAGAGAGAGAGAGAGAGAGAGAGAGAGAGAGAGAGAGAGAGAGAGAGAGAGAGAGAGAGAGAGAGAGAGAGAGAGAGAGAGAGAGGGAGAGGGAGAGAGAGAGAGAGAGAGAGAGCCTGGTGTTTCTCATGCTGCTTCTGGACTGACAGGGTTGCCTCGGTATGCCTCTCCAGGTCTCCAGGGCCCTAAGTCTCACTCGACCTCTCTCAATGTCTCTCTCTCAATGTGTGTGTGTGTGTGTGTGTGTGTCTCTCTCTCTCTCTCTCTCTCTCTCTCTCTCTCTCTCTCTCTCTCTCTCTCTCTCTCTCTCTCTCTCTCTCTCTCTCTCTCTCTCTCTCTCTCTCTCTCTCTCTCTAACTCTAACTCACTCTCTGTTACTCTCACTCACCCCCTCTCGCTCTCTCTCTCTCTCTCCAAATGGACCAGGAGTCCTCTGGATGAAATTTCAGGAGGCCTATGAGGGCATGGTCTACAGACCCCAGCGCCTTCCTTTACATAAGCAAAGTAGACGACTTGTCCTAATGCTGTGATTGGCGGTGGTTGGATGGTCAGGCATCACTGCCATCCAGGATTGAAGCAACTTGTTGTTCTACGGTTTGTACCAGCGTTTTTCAGGCTTCAAGGGAGGGAGGGGGGGGGGGGGGGGGGGGGGAGAATGGTCCCAGTAGCATGAGTCCTGGAAGCGCCTCTGCCCATAAAGCCAAAGTAAAGTAGTTGACATTTTGAGTTAAGCCCTTCCACTGATCTCTCCTCATCAAACCCTGTTGCCCCTGGCAGGGATCTGCGTTCGGGAATCAAGATGGGTGTGTCAAAAAAACAAAAAAACATGCTAGCTGTTATGTGTAGTTCTCTCTCTCTCTCTCTCTCTCTCTCTCTCTCTCTCTCTCTCTCTCTCTCTCTCTCTCTCTCTCTCTCTCTCTCTCTCTCTCTCTCTCTCTGTGTGTCTCTCTCTAACCCCCACTCTCAGCCTCTCTCGCTCTCTTCTTTTCTGTGTGTTTGTGTGTGTGTGTGTGTGTGTGTGTGTGTAGGTGATAATATCCTACACTGTGTAGTCTAGTATAGTCTTTCCATATATTAGCGTCAATGGGAACACAAAGGGACCAGTGGTGGACAGTCCCCTGAATTTACCTGAACTGTATTCCTCTTCTCAGGACCGGAGACCCCCGAGCCAGACCCCCACTACACCACAACATCGAAAGCAAGCCCACCTCCCCCTCTCCTGCCCTGCCTCCAGTGAGACCAGACTAGACGGGTAGGCCTACAAGTTCACCCCACTTGTCTCTCATCTGTAAAATGAAAAGAAAACGACTTCAACCCATCCATCACTTGCAGACACGCTGTAAATACTTACTAGGAACAGGACGCCAGTCAGCTTTTGGAGGTCCCCTCCTGAAGTAATGCTTTGATAGATCCAGCTTGTGGTCCCACACTCTCAGTAAAGAGGGGTCCCCACTGCTGAGGTGGCATCTGGTGACAGGAGGGCTGCTTCTCGGGAAGCTGAGTGTGTGGCTCAGGGCCAGTCAACTGAACGAACGAGTTGTAAATCAAAGGGCTCGCTGACGGCCCGCAGTATGTCAATCGATGTTAAGAGCGTGTTTGCAGCCTCACCTCAAACGTAGACCGTTTATTAAAGATACCATCGATTTACGTGCTTTTTTTCCATTTTCTTTTTCATTTGTACACTAGTAAAGCTCCCGATTGTACTGTTTTGGGCCATCATTCAATAACCTGAAAATGGAACTCCTGCGAATCTCGGAGGAAGTATCGCTTGACGTGGGGCGTGTTTTGTTTATAATGCTCAGTCTCTGATCACGAGTTGTTACCTGACAGTCAAGAGAACACGAAACGAGCTGCCGGTGTGTCGTCGTCCAGCCGGCTGGCTCAGGGTCTCATTGCGTGTCACTTTCCATCAGTCTCCCAGGTTAGCTCTGTGTCAGGCTTCAGGCTGCCCCGCTGTTCACAATACCCCCCCCCCCCCCCCCCCCCCCCCCCCATTCAGCCCGCCACTTCTCAATGAAGCCGCTATTTATAGCGGGCCACCGGCGTGCGCAGAGCCGTCCAATTGTTCTGAATGGGGCCCGGCGGTCCTGACAAGGTTGGCTGGATCCAAGCGCAGAAGGCGGAGGCAGGGCTGAGATTTAGGCTCGCAGCCACTCACGGCAGAGGTGAGAAGGACGGCGCTAGGAGACGGCTGTTTTTATTTCGCGCGGTGCTCAACGTAAGCCCTTTTTATTCACTGAAATGACGGGCCATGTGATATAGTCTGAGCCAAACAAACATTTACTCACTCCCCCCCGCTCAGTTTTGAAACCTCTTGAAGTTATGTATAAGTAAGTATGTTTGTGTCTGCAGCACCGCCTCGATGCCGTGTGTGTTTAAAAATGGCTGTTTTTCTGACTGCAAGTGACGGTACAAGAATAGGTGCTGCAACCTAGGGGTCAGGGGTGTCATGCCCAATGACAACACTGCCCTGTACGGGGCCCTACCGAGGCCTCCAGACTAGTGCCCTGCTGAGACAGAGAGGGGGAGAGAGAGAGAGACGGGGGGGGGGGGGGGTAGGGGGGGGGGGGGGGGTAGGGGGGGGGGGGGGGGGGGGGGGTGGGGGGGTTGTTGTAATCATGGCTTGGACTAAACTATTCTGGGATGTTTACGGCCAGCAACACTCAATTGACCGGCAGAAGACATTGAGTCTATGTATTGAACTTGTCTGTTACCCTGGCAATTCTGTAATTAAACGCCCTTTAAACACTTGATCTGCCTACAATCTTCCAGGCGTCGCGTTTATGCAAAATAACGTTCTGCCGTATGTGAGGAAATGTTTTGTCGATTCATATTGGTGTTGGTAAGGCACCTTGTCCAAACAACTTTTGTTTTCGGCCCTTCTTGTTTTCGGCCCTTCTTGTTTTCAGCCCTTCTTGTTTTTGACCCTTCTTGTTTGTGGCCTTTCTTGTTTTTGGCCCTTCTTGTTTTCGGCCCTTCTTGCTTTCAGCCCTTCTTGTTTTCGCATCTTGGCTTGTTTTTACCTTACACTGGTTCCCAGCGAGCTCCTCAGCCCGCTCTATTGTGCTGCTGCTGGCCTCTCTTTGAACCTCTGTGGGCCGTAAACACAGCTAAGTGCTCTCCATCAGTGGCGGGGCACACTGGAGGACAATACAGTGACAGGAAGGTGCTCCACACTGTCCCCAGCCACACACACCGAGCCACGCTGGGGGAGGAAGGGGTGGGGGGTGGGGGGGGGGGGGGGGTCTAGAAGGGGGTACTCAAAAACGGCTCAATTGCCACAACCTCTGACCCTGATGACAAATCCAAGCACGAGGGTAACTGTCAGGGTGAAGAAGTGTAGCCCAGGCATGCACACATGCACATACACACAAACATACACATACTCCTATGTTTCTGCAGCCTCAGGTATTTTCTGGTGCCAAATCTAAACACAGCCCAGATCTAAAATGTTTTTAATATAGACTCAAGCCTGTGCCTGATCTCAGTAAGCTGATGACTGGCTTTCAAAGCTTTGGCCAACTGCCCATCTCCCCTGATATCTCCCTGGTATCTCCCTGGTATCTCCAGTGGTATCTCCCTGGTATTCCCCTGGTATCTCCTATGTTATCTCCCTGGTATCTCCCCTGGTTTCTCCCTGGTACCTCTCCTAGTATCTCCCTGGTATCTCTCCTGGTATGCCCTGGAATTTCTCTGGTACCTCCATGGTATCTTTTCCGGTATGCCCGGGCATCTCCCGTGGTATCTCTCCTGGTATGCCCTGGCATCTCCCTGGTATCTCCCCTGGTTTCTTTGTGGTATCTCTGTGGTATCTCTCCTGGCATCTCCCGTGGTATCTCCCGTGGTATCTCTCCTGGTATGCCCTGGCATCTCCCTGGTATCTCCCTGGTATCTCCCCTGGTTTCTCTGTGGTATCTCCCTGAAATCTCAGTGGTATCTCCCTGGTATCTCCCCTGGTTTCTTTGTGGTATCTCCCTGGTATCTCCCCTGGTATCTACCTTGGTATTTCCAGCTGTATTTCTCCTGGTATGGCCTGGTATCTCCCATGGAAAACACTGTCACTGTGTGGTCAGGATAAGCTTCTTCAGGGTGAAGTGCAAATGAGTCAGTGTGGTCATGTTTGGACAACTTTACCGATGTTGATTCCAATAAACCCTTCAAGTCACCTAAATACAGGGACTCCTAAACCCGCTGCTTGTCTCTCATGGTCTTGATGGCGTACTTGATATTTAGCACTTTGTTGACTGGAAAGGTCCATTTATTCCAGAACAGTAGACGTGGTGGTGAAGGGTTTTGATCTTGCCTTTTAGTTGTAGTTTTGGGGATGAACTCATGCATATAATCTTGCATGTTCATTCTATGGCACTCCTTTGACATTCTCATTGTTGTAGCGGCACTGGTCTCTAGCAGGCCCACTCAAACACGTGGCTGTTATATTAAGAGCACAGCCATCTCCTGGGGCCTGTATCCACATGCATGCATGGCCAGTACATCATTTGAGTACATGTAGCACAAACACATGCACACAAATAAACACAATCACTTGTTTGAACACCATACGTCAGTGGCTGTGAATAGATATCTATACACGTCGCGGGTGACTCAATAAAGTTCCCCATCCTACACCATACTTACATGGACATGACGGAACATGTATTCAGTGTACTGCAAGTGTTGTGGCATTGCTTTGGGTTTTGGTACGCACAGGGCCCTCCCTGGTCCGAACGGGCTTCATTCAGATTAGAGACAGCTTCATTCAATACTTCAATTAAGGCCTCTGCAGCCCTTGACTCATTTTCCACTCTCTAATTTCTCTAATGGCTAGGACAGGAGTCTAGGAAAAGCACAGCCAACCCTGCACTACTCATTAGCTCCAGCACTGCTGCCCCCGTTGCATTTAACTTAATAATGAGGCCAAATTAACATCAGCCCTGGCCATGCTCCAGTTGCATTGTGGGTGAGAAAGTTAACAAAAAAAAGAAGAATGTGGAGGAAGCAGTGTTTGAAGCAAGCGGCATCAAACACTCTGGCTGGCCCCGGGGTCTGAAGAAGGCTCTCTGTTTGGCTGCCTTTGTCAAAGCATTCTTAAGGCGTTAAGAGTTATTAAGTGTTAACTCATATGGTCCCATTCTGGAGCCACTGGTACGTTGAAGTAAAGGTTAAGGGGAGAGCAGAATTGGCCTCCTACCCGAGTTGGGAGTAGTACACTACTCAGCTTGATAGGGAAAGGACATGTCCTCGTGCCCTTTGGTGTGCGAGGGCTTGAGAAACATGGTCATCTCCCTGCTCAGGACCGTGCCAAGGCAGAACAGCCAAGGGCTAAGTGCTTATGAATCCAGGCAGCCTGGGTTCAAGCAGAAAAACAAACAAGGGCCTTCCTGGTTGACAGGCAGTTTTGGTGCGTACATGCTCTCCCCTGCATGATTTATTATTTGTTCCCCATCATGTGTTTCTTGGGCTCACTCTTGTCAGGCTTTTGTTCGCAGGACTTGCCAGTCTCAGTGAGGAGCTGCAAACAGTATTTTCTCACATAACCCCGGAGGCACGAAATGGCAGACTGTGTGTTGGCTTGGTTATATTATGGTAATGCTATACAGCTAATCAGGAGTGGGACTGGATGTTAGCACGAATGTGGTGTTACAGCCTGGGGAACCATGTTGCTCTCTCTTAGTAGCTTCTTATGAATGTATACCGTTCATACATCCACATTTGTTCTGATGGAAGCAGAAAGGAACTAGCGAGATGTGTCGCTGTATCCCCAAGCATACTATTACTACACTGGTTAATGGATAATGGCTGTAATGGATCATTTAAAGATGCCAGTAAAACACATCCCTTTAGGGTGGTGTCCCATCTGAGAGAAAGTGTCGTTTTTAGGAACACTGCATCTGCTGCTGACGCGCTGAAGGCTAGTACAGCCTCAACGCGTCCGCAGCAGCAAATGGGGTCAGACGACAGGGACAAGTGTTTGTTCACCTGGAAAGTACCTGCCAGTCAGTGGGACAGTCAGTTGAGTGGCAGGACGCTCTCTATTTAGCCAAGTCGTGTAAACGCCGCGCTGTGGAAACCACCGTCTACGGGGAAGGCCGCCGCACGTCATTCGAGACGACGCCGTCGCTGTTTACAGAGCGCAGCGTTTAGAGAAGACGGTGCGCGCACGCGGCTGTGCGCTCGCCTTTTTTGTTGCTCGAATTCATTCCGACTCGGAATGCAGAGGGCCCATATACAAAAGTAATCTTACACAGACGTCCGTGCCTTCCCAGGTAAACACACGCCGTCGCAGTAACGGAGAGGCTCGCCACAGATTTGTTTGTGTCGTAAATGAATAATTTACTTTTCACTCAATGGATAACGAGGCAATTGGATCCTACTATAACTTTGTGACTTTACCCTGACTCTATGCTGGATATGCATATTTTCCATGACATTTTTTCTTTTAACTGGCTGACCGCCTGGCAAATTGTAGGTAATTTCAAAATGTTCCGCTCTAGAGCAAAAATAGCTTTGAAGATTCTTTTTTTTTTTTTACATTTAACCTTTCATTGCCCCCTCAACAATCTAATAGGATGTGCATATTTGGTTCGTACACCCTCAGGTTGTTTTGTATTGCCTGAAACACTTCAAAAATAAATAATACAAAGGGCATGATGACCTTGCATAAAATAGTAATGCTCAGACAAAATAAAAGTGTATCTGTGCGTGTGTGTGTCTGCGTGTGTACGTGCGTGTGTGTGTGTGCGTGTGCGTGCGTGCGTGTGTGTGCGTCTGCGTGTGTGTGTGCGTGCGTGTGTCGTTGGCTATCATTGTGTATGTGACTGACTTACTGTCTGGTGTACGACAAGCCTCTGACTGTTTTAACAAAGCTAACACACTATCATTACCGGCCTGATTATGGGGCATAGAAAGTTTAAGCAAATATTTTAGAGGCTTTGTCTGTTTTTAGGAATGCCTTTTGATATATGGATGACCACAAAAATATCTGTTGCTCGGACGGCCCAAGCCAAGGCCCAAGCCAAGGCCTACTGCTAAAGTGCCCAAATGTGAGTTAGGCAGCCGAAAGAGACTAGAACTCACGACCACTAACTCTAACCTCTGCATTGAGGAGAGACCAAGTGCACTTTGGCACAGGGTGAACATGCAAGTCTTGAAGGCTATTTGCAGGAATGACATTCCACACAAACACACACAAGCACACATAAACATTTCACTTGTGAATGTTTTCAATATTTGACCAAATACCCAGTATCTGCTCTGAAGGATGCAGGGAAAATGCATCAAAGTGTTTGAGATGGTCTTTACTCATGAGAAATGAAGATTTGCCTGCTTGGATTATCAATCACATCATAAAGCAATTCACGAAAGCTGCTTTTCTATTTAATAACAAGTCACTTACAAAATACAACACGTGCTTTTTGTGTCTATTAAAATGCTGTTCTTGCGCTTCCTCTGTGGGTTGGATGTTGATTTGTGGAGGAAAATCATTTGAGGAAAGTGCATTGGAACAATTTTTCTCATCAGGTTTTGTGGATCCAAAGTGTTTTGATTGGTCGATACTGACGTCACGGCACTGGCACTGCATACGGAGCTCTACCCAACGTGGATCTGGAGAAACGTAACACCTCCGTCACTGGTGAAAACAATCAATCTGGCACTCATTTGACAGCTTGAAGTTGGTAACTCCTTGCCACGGGTACAAATAGCAAGTCAAGAGGAATTTACTGAGTTTTAACAGAGTTTCTCCCCCCGCTCTCTCTCTCTCTCTCTCTCTCTCTCTCTCTCTCTCTCTCTCGCTCTCTCTCTCTCGCTCTCTCTCTCTCTCTTAGTTACAATAATGTTGTTCTGGATATAATCATCCAATTAGAGGGAGCGAGGCATGCCTTCGCTGGGGTGCGGATCACATTTCAAAGGGTCATGTTTGCCAGCCTCTACACCGATGGTAAGATAGCCAATGTGCTCCAGTGAGATCCTGCGGGAGTCAGGAGGAGAAAGCATTCCTGTGTGCCTGTGTCTGGTTGCGTGCAAACTGTGTTGCCCTGCTCCACCAATAGTATGGAAGCCATTGTGCACACTGCGCCGTTATCTGAAGTTCATCTTAAACATACCTGCTTTATTTCGCTTGGTGTAACAGGAGGAGCATTATCTGGAGCACTTCCCCACTGAATTGCAGTAACTTTAAGGAAGGCTGGAGGAGTTTATGGTGGTGGCCATTCGACTTAGCGCTCAGCATACGTGCAAATGCATCGGGTGAAACGTCATTCTCCATTCATTTATCCGTAACACGTGGACCTTCTGTAATGCTACGGGTTGATGATGCCCGGAGAGAGGTTGCGCATAACCCCATCAAGTCAACTCTTCACTTCAATTCATATTTGATTTTCTTTTAGCGGGCGTGTCTGTAAAGACGTGCCACTGACACGTTTACAGGCCTGCCGAGCGATGGGGGCGGGGCCCGGTGACAGCCCTGCTGTCTTGAGTAATTAGAGGCTCCCTGGGGGATATTACTAAGGGCCCAGCCATGTAGAATCCATGCAGGGCCACTTTCCCACTCACGTTAGGGCTGCAGGGGGAAAAATAACGACAGAGCCAAGAAAGGTCCAAGAGTAAAAGAGCAAAAGTCTCTTGTTTTTTCCTCCTCCCTTTTTCTCGTAGCGTTGGTCTAATCCAACAAGTCCTGGTCTGTTTGCGGCGAGCTGTTTGGCTTCGGTCAGAAATGTGCACCCCAACGCAGCCACGCTTTTTATTATTCATTGGGGCTCCCGGTATTTTGAAAATGAGGTAGGCTCAATTAGCAACAAAAGGCTCTTCTCAGACGTCTGTCATCACACAGGGCCTGAAGGGGGGGGGGGGGGGGGGGGGGGGGGGGGGGGCTGCGGGAGGAGGAGAAGGGAAAATGGAGTCCCCTCTGCCTGTGCCACGACACTGCAGGACTATGAGCGCAGAGGGCCGATGCAGACACATGCTGGGCACCGCTGTGTGGCGACCAGATGAGGGCCTGCAGTAGGTGTGGAGCACAGTGGCGGTAGAGGGTTACACAAAGCGCTCTCTGATCACATGCTCCGTCTCATCAGAGAAGCCCTCAGAAACGTCCAGCTATAAACGTCTGAAGGCGAAGATTCTTCAGAATAGACACTTGGCTGTATGCCCCCCCTCACACCCCCCACCCCTCTTAAATCATACTACCGCAGGGGTAAAATGGAACCAGACGTCTGTCTCGTAGGTGTTGCCTGCTCGCTGTTCCGGTGGACTCTGGGAAAAGGAACATCTCTCTGGTCTTCTGAAACACGGAGTGAAGCGGACCTTTGAAGGAAGCGCACACGCAGCGCAGGAGATGATAGGTCTTCGAAAATGACCCAATGTTTCCCTGGCGCGCTTCGTGGCCCCCGGGGGCTTCTACTGGTCTCTCCCGGCCTGTCTGATCAGAATCAGAATCAGAATCAGAATCAGAAAAGCTTTATTGCCAAGTACGTTTTTTACACATACAAGGAATTTGTCTTGGTAATGTAGGTGCACGTCACATTCTCTAAAATAAGTTAAACAGGTTAAACAGAACAAACAATATAAGTATAAATATATGTATAAATATATACACACACAGAACGTATAAAAAAATATGAGAGTAAGAATTTAGATTACAAGAGCAGATTATGTACAGTGACACGATCGGAGCGTTGATGGATTATCAGGGTTGGCGGTGCTCTGCGATTGGCCTTCTGGAAAGTTGATTCTCATGAATCCAACGATGTCCACATTTCAGCCCTTGCGGTCGCACACACGGTGCGACGTGCAGGGTCGCAAAATGAACGGCGGCGGCGCGTGTATTTTTAGTGTGTGTGTGTGACAGGTGCGGCTTACGCACGTTTTATTGGCGCCTCAGAGAGCCCGTGTTTGTGTTCGTGAGATCACGTATTTTTTCAAACTTAAGAGTCAGGTTTTCAGGCTTGGAACGCCAACAAATAACAGAACCGTGGTCACGTCTTTGTCTTGCAGTGCAGGAAATGACCTAAATCAATGTTTATTATGTGGGGTTTTATGGCTTTCTAATGTGTCATAACAACTCACCCAATTACATAATGGGACATATCAGGACAGCTTCCTAAGAAATAGCCCCTATGATTCAGAATTAGACCAGGTGTGTGTGCTGTTCAGTGCAAAGCTATGCCTACTTCTCTCCTAGGACAAAGTGGTCCACTTTCATGTTTATTGAAATACACAGTCAAACAACTCTTTAAGAGAGGACAAAGACATTGCTTACATGTTTGTACTCGTGCGTTTTTACTTGCAATTTAAATGTGGTTTTACATGAAACAAAAACGGTCTGCCTTTTCTCAATCGTAATAACCAGTAGGTCAACACACTGTCCTACAGAGCAGCGCAGTAGCTAACCCTAATACCGTCGTGTTGGACTCAAAAAAGGAGTTTGCACGTTTATATAATATATAATATATATATATAATATAATAAATAATATATATAATAAAATAGTTTATATAATGAATTATCATCGCGCTTGCCGTTTTATGACGTTTTTACATGTTTCAAAATAGGTCAGCATTTTGCTCATCAAACCAAACAGTAGGCCAAGCCTGCGCACCCACTAGCGGTGTCACGTGTGTTCTGTTGCTCTAATCCCGTTGGGTTCGCGTGAGGGGGCCCATGGCGGTCCCTGAGGGCCCCCCGCGGGAAGCACAGCGCATCTCCCAGCGCAGTGACGCATTAGAGCACCGGGACTGTTTGGGTTCCAGCCCGTCCCGGGAGCCGGCTGACGTCTCCCTGCTTCCTTATCTTAATGACCGTTAACCGTTTCTGCTCTGTGTCAGCTCCTCGGCCTCACCCGAGGGACAGGAAGAGGGAGGGAGGGAGGGAGGGAGGGAGAGAGAGAGGAGGGGGAGAGAGAGAGGGGGAGAGAGAGAGGGGGAGAGAGAGAGAGAGAGAGAGAGAGAGAGAGAGAGAGAGAGAGAGAGAGAGAGAGAGAGAGAGAGAGAGAGAGAGAGAGAGAGAGAGAGAGAGAGAGAGAGAGAGAGAGAGAGAGAGACGGGGGGTGGAGTGAGACTAAGGGAGACACAAATGAGTCAGTGGAAGATATAGAGAGGGAGAAAAAGATGGAGGGCCCCCAGATAGAGAATTCCTGACAGCTGATAAGGGATAGAAGGAGATCCAGTTTACTGCACTGATAGCGCAGGAATGCAGAGCCAGATGATGATGGCTGGGCCTGGGACTACGCTTGCCCCTATGCGTGCTTGCCAAGACCCATCACCAGCCACGGACTGCATGCTCGCCGCGTCGCCTCCCTTTTTCTCCCCCAGGAATCCCCCCACCCCCCGGGGATGGGGGAGTTCCTTCCCGGATTGTTCTCACCCCCTCTTAACCCCTCCAAACTAGATTGCTGCTGTGGTATAATCGATACAAAAACCACGATTTTAACTGCAAGCACACTATTTACCAGAGAAGCCTGGATCTATTGTGGTGTGTAAAATGTACATCATTAATATGACTATTAAAGTATGAATATTTGTCATTTTAGCCGCGATTGTGATGAGTTTTTTTTTTCTTCTTCTATTTATTTCTGCATTTTTCTGCATCAGCGAGAGTATAGACAGGAAGGTATGGGACGACGTAGAGCAAAGGACCACGGGCAGGAATCGAACCGGGGTCACTGAGCCTTAATGGAACGCTTCTTACCCGGTGAGCCACCGGGGCGACCCCTAAATGAATCTCCGTGTTGGCGTGTGATGGCGCTGCCAGGTGAAATAGCTGCGGAACAAATGGACACGAGAGAGCGGAAATGGAAAACGGCGCAGACAGCGCGGTCCGGGCCAAGTTCCTTTTTTTTTTTTTTTATTCCCAATAAATCCCAGAGAATGGATGCGCCCTGCGAAAGGCCCGGCCGGCGCAGACGGCGTCGGCAGGAGCCCGGAGACAGAGAGCGTGCGCGGGGCGCAACAGATTGGGTTAGCGGGAGCCCGGGCCCCACAGCGTGCAGGAATCAGCCTCCCTCTCAGCGGTCCCCAGAGGAAATCAAACAAGCCTACGCGGTCGGTTATTGAGTCAGTGGACTCGGCAGCCCAGAGTGCTGGCGACACGGCCGCTTACCGGGAGCCGGCGCTGACCCTGCCGGGGTGGGGGGGGGGGGGGGGAGGGCCACGCACAGACCACGGCTGGGAATAAGGTTGAATAAATGAAAAATGTGCTGGCACTGTGGCGGATTTGTTTCCAATGTACGCCTTTTATTTTGGGGGGGGCTTTAGATTTCCTAGTGAGCTGTTAGAAATAAATGGGAATTCTCACCAATTTGGACATGGATAATTAGCTTACGGAGGCAAAGTTCACAGCTGTGCTTGTTACAGTCAACACAATCTATATCATTGTGTGTCTCATGCGGCAACATTTTGAGGAATAGCGGATGTGTGTGTGTGTGTGTGTGTGTGTGTGTGTGTGTGTGTGTGTGTGTGTGTGTGTATGTGTGTGTATGTGTGTGTGTGTGTGTGTATGTGTGTGTGTGTGTGTGTGTATGTATGTATGTGTGTATGTGTGTGTGTATGTGTGTGTGTGTATGTATGTATGTATGTATGTATGTGTGTGTATGTGTATGTATTTATGTATGTATGTATGTATGTATGTATGTATGTATGTATATATGTGTGTGTATATGTTTGTGTGTGTGTGTAGGTGATAGGGTTCAAGGTCACCAGCCTGTGGCAGAACAAAGCCCCACGGTGGTGACTCCAGCCAGGCAGACGGTTACAGTAGCCACACAGCAGACCGGAAGCAGCAGCACGCATGGGACAGCAGAGTGGCGCTCTGCCTTTGACCTGCATTGATCTGCCCTTTCGGCCTGAGGAAAACGTCAGGAAGCAGGCAAACGTGCAGCGGTGCACGTCCTCTGTGCTGCATGCCATGTTGTGATAGAGAAATCAAATCCCTTTGGTCCCTATTATTGTCTTCCCCGTACTCTCTTGGGGGGCCAAACCTTGACTGAAATGATGTGAACGCGCACACGTACACATACACACACGTTCACACACACGTACACACACACGCACACTCACACGCACACACACACACACACACACACACACCCGAGTACATACACACACACACACGTACACACACACACACACACACACACACGAGTACATACACAGAAGTCAAGCTGACAAAGCAATGCCTGGAGGAGATGTGGGTGTAGTAATCATGAGTGAGGTTTTTGTATTTGCCATTGCCGCTCTTCTCTGTCTCTGAATAATAGAACAGTGTACTGAGTCCTATCTGCTCCATCAGGCCCCGGTGACAGTGTGGAGACAGTCGTCTGAGCTGGCCGATCGCTGTCGGACACTCTCTGACTCATAGCATGCAGTCAAGCACGACAAAGGGTGGAGTGTGTGTGTGTGTGTGTGTGTGTGTGTGTGTTTGTTTGCATTTGTTGGAAAGGCCGCTTTTTTGCCAGTGCTAAAGTACTTCCATGAGAAGCAGACAACAACTGAACAAGTCAACGAGATGCCCACTAGAAGTCATCTGAAGCCCGGCGCTGAGGTCAGGAAAGCACCGGGCATCTAGCCAGTCATCGTCGTGCTCAGAGGAGGAGACGAAATACTATGTATTTTAAATCTATGGTGAACTGGCTCACTGGCTCTGTATCTTTGCACATCGTGCTGTTGTTTTTGTTTGTCCGGGTCTGAATCCCTGCCAGACCTGTGGGTAGATGACAAGCAGGTTTCAGGTGGGTAATGAGGTGTTTGTGTCAACAGGAGTAAAACCTTTAAAAGAGCAAACGGGTGTTTGGTGAAGCAGGGTTGAGTTGCAGTTAGGTTTTATAGTTTGGTACAGATTTGTAAAGGCTACCTCTATGGCAAAGTAGCACAGCTGCGATCTTCGAACGGTCTTTGCATCTCTCAAGCTGCCTCCTCTCATCTTTTGCTCACAAATCTCGACAGCTAAAAAAGTCTGCCCATTTGGAAATTCCCACAGCACATCAGCTCAAGTCGGACAAATAAAAGCCGGGAAAGTGATACCTCGACATTCTGACATTTTTCTACAGTGTCTTTGATGGTGATGGATGGCTTATCATTGATCCCAACTTTGGCTCGCTTGGTTTCCAAGTAGAGAGTTCGAAATTGCAAGCGTTATCTGCTAGGGATCAGTCAGGGATGGGTTGTCTGCGTGTTTCCTAGCCGCTGCGTTAAATAAAATAAGAAATGCAGTAAATCAGCTCATTGTGCTGAAACGTATAAAGGAAGGCTTTCTGTGCAGGAACAGACCATGCCGTAAACAAACAGTGGTGTGTTGGCACATTGGCGTTTTGAAGTAGTGCGAGTTGGCGTGTGTCGTAGTAAAGCCAGTGGAATGCCAGTATGGGATCCTAATGGAGGAAAGGAAAACTCACAAAAGTGTGGGCATGATAGTGGTTTCTCAGCAGAAGCGGCAGTAAATACAGATTTTAGGTTTAACGTCCGAAATGTGTTTACCATACCATCGCTAATTATGTATCAATGGATTGTATCAACCTATTCTGGACCGTTTTCAAGGAACAGCTTTTGCGGTCTATTAACAAATGTTTATTTTTGGAGTTTGGAGTTGGGATTTGCCAAATCGATCTCAGGTCCTCCTTTCGACTGAACCAAACGAGCATCTGAAAGGATTTGACTCAAACGGGAATGTCTT